>OY783210.1:10866684-11466684 GCA_963678705.1 Panorpa germanica
TAAAATTTTGAATTGTAGTTTTAGCGCTAGAAATGGTCGGCCGTATTTGTATGACGTGAAATGCATTTTAACGTCAGTTATTTGTTGAGTAGGTCAGTGCTGTGGTAATGTTTTGTAGCTGTTGGTAGTCGAAATAATTAAGTCAAATCAAAGAACAATAAGTTTTTATTTTATTTAACCCAGTTACGCCAGACATAATATTGGAATTTTATTGTTCCTTGAAAAAACTGTAAATAATATTTGATATTTTGATATATAAATACATATAGCAGAGATTTATGAGTTGTAAGGTTGATAACCTGTAAACTTGTCACAGTTCTGTCAAAAATATTTCTCTTTTATGCTGTGTCGTATAAAAGAGATAGCAAATAGCGGTTGTGATGTCACATGCAATTGGATGTGTGAATGACATTTTTAATTGTTAATATCTCTTAAAATATAAGGAGTTATTAAAAAATAATTGGACATTTGAGGTTCTAGTAACCCACTTTATCAATATATAGGACAATTTTATAGAAATTAAGACATAGGGCACAGCCCATTATAGTTCGCATCAACTTTATCTTCATTTGTATTCCGACAGGTGGAGTGGAGAGTTTCGCCATTTATAGCCGATAAGGTAGACATTTCAATAGACTGAACTATAAATGAACTCTATCATGATAAACAAGTCATGCACATTTTCAATATGATGGCGAAGTGACTCCAAAATGTTTACTGGGATCTTGCTTTGCGTGGTAAGGTCCAGTTACAAAAGACTGCTTTATTTGTATAGCAGTTTGTCTCAGAATGTAACCAAGACATTGATCCTGGGTTACAGCTCAGCTACGACTTTGATTTTCCCCGTTTATTTCTGGTTATTTACGATAACATGCAATAAGACAGGATTTGTAATCATAAGAGTTGCGTCGTTTTATTTTAGAATAACACAAGCGTTATTTTAAGTGTCCATGTCATCCGTATGACAAATCAGCAAACGCTTACTTTTTTTACAGAATCCAATTTTTGTTTTTCAAATCATTGTTTAATCAGTCTTAAAAAGTTTCCAGCAGTTGCTTCTTTTCAACTAGTACATTTTCCAAAATAAGATGTATACCTTATTAAGAGATACCCAATAGCTTTACATTTTATTTGAGAATATAACTGCTTTTATATGTGAAAGCGGTGACTTCACTGGGTTCCAAGATGTCAGATGAAAACCAATTCACAAAAAGCACCGCCCATCGGCCGCCCAATAACAGTGTGTTGGAGTGGGATAGAAATATAAAAGGAATGAGTCCGAGCTGATTTGCGGAACAAAAATTAATATGAGAGATTCCTGATGATGGCACCAACCCGTTGTCGGCCACTGGTTGCCGCCAGCCTCAAGCAGCGCTGCTGTTCCGAGTAGCAGCCAGCACCACTTTGAAATATTAATTAGTTATATTATTAATTACAATTATCCAAACTAGTGAGTACAGAATAAATCACTAGTATAAATATATGGAGAGATTTATAAATTACTAGAGCATACCCCCGTCGCAAGCGACGACTGTCTTTTATGTGAGAATTGAATTTCATTTCAAATATTAATTCCATTTTTTAATTGAAATATTTAACTCGTTCTATATAAATTTTACATATAAAAACAATTTATTTTTCATACACACTGATTAAAAAAATATATTCTTTTAACAAAATAATTCTTTTTTAATTTATGCGATATTTGACCAACTTTTTTTCAAAATTTGTGGATTTTTTTTTCGATTTGTAAATTAGGTACCAAAGTTAGCCCATATATAAAATTTCAACTTTCTAGCACAATTTTTACTCTCGGCTACAAACTGCCCCCGTGCCCCTTAATAAAATTTTAAAATTTTGAATTTTTTTTTAATAATAATATACTTAATTATTCTACAACCGAGAATATGAACTTGCTCCAAAGTTTCCTACCCGACCCTCTAATTTTTTCAACACCCCCCTTTTCAATTTTTTAGTTTTTATTTTTTGAAAAATATCAGCATTGAACACCGTAATACACATGCAAAATTTCAACTTTCTATCTTTTACGAATTAAAAGTTATACCGGAAAAAGTGATTATCTTTTTTCCGGTTTTTCCAAAATTACGGATTTCCAGGATATTCAGGGAAAAATTCAAGTATGCCAAAAGTGTTAGAATTTTTTTCTCTACGAAATAGGAAATTTTTAGAAACATTGACGGAGCCGTTTTCGAGCTTGGTTTGGTGCCGTAGTTGCCTTGGCATTCCCGTCATTTCCCCAATGCGAATGACTGGATATGAGATATGAGATACAGATTATTACTGTATAAACATTTTCATTTAATAATCTTCCTAGTATTTATGTTTTGAATCAGTAATTGTCAATGAATTTCGAAATATTCTTTCTCACAAGCCCAGCATCGTGTATTCGTATGTACGGACGGAGACAGAGAGTTCAGGCAAAGAACGCATCACCGGATGTTGAAGACAGATGCTCCGAATTGAACGTTTTGTGACAGTACTTCAAGTCTTGCTTAATGTCCGTGACTCTTGTCTTTCCACTCACCCCCGCAACCGTCGGTTCCACCACTAAAGAGAGTTTAAACATTTTTTACAAATAAACATAACTTTTTCAAATGTCTATGACGTACAATTTCCATATAAGACTTGTAATTAATATTAAATTATAAAAAAGCCTTTTAAAGAAATATTAATAATGTGACAGATCATTTATGTTTCATTGAGTAATAAACTGGCATTAACACTTGTGCTACGTAGAAAATGTGTAACGTCTCAAAAAGAACTCAAGGAGATTTAAAATAATTTAAAAAAACAAAAAACAAATTAGTGTGGAGAATTGAGCAAAATAATTTAATATATAACGTTTTGTACCATTTTCTTGTTATTACATAAACATAAAATGACCTTTTTTTGGATTAATAGAATAATAAAACTTTTTAAGACCTTGTTTAATTATTAACGCGAAAAAAGACAAAATTTCATTGAATATTTTACTTTGCAAAACTTAGTTAAATTTAATTTAAACGATCTCTTTTTATTACCCAGTAAACATTTTGGAGTAAATTCTACTTAATTTCTATTACATATCATGAGTTTTTTGTCTGGAACGTGTTCGTTTTCTATTCAGTCGTTCATAGGAAAGGCCCTTTTTATGAGCTACAGAGATCGCAACGACGGTTCACTGCTGAATTAAAAGCGACTCCAGTTATGATTTATGACCGGAGTTATAAACTTGACATTAGCAGGGGTATAAAACTTAATGAAATTCTACTTTTTAGAGTCTGCAAAATATAAATATTTAAATGAAGAAATAAATAGATGTAATCTTTAGAACGGATCGTAATTTTTTTAATGAATATTATTCATCTTCAACAATACTCGTTATATTAGTTTTTTACATTGTTTTGGTGATTCAAAAATCCACGATCGGCAGGTCTGCGTTAGGTTTAAAACCTCTGTCTTACCATCGCTAGATACTATCTTCGTTTATATACATTATATTCGGGGATTGAGGGAGATAGCGTCTGTCTATTACCATTAAAGAAATATTTGTTGAAAAAGGATAGCATATACTTTAAGCATACTGTACTGAACAAAATACTATACAAGTGTAACGGTGAAAAATATATTTTACTTGTCTAACCGCATCTCGTTTCTCTCTCACTTTGGAATAAATGAGATGAAAGTGAACTTAAAAAAAATATATCCATGTGGGAAAGAAACAGAAATACTTAATGAATGATGTTAGAAAAAGAAAGAATATTATTATGAAAAAATTCTAACTACTAACACAAAATCTGTGACAGGTAGAGAACTTGTAAAGCGTTAGAATAGAATTGTACGAGTGACTCGAACTTCACCAAATAGGGCACTTCATCAAATTGTTTACTGGGTATTTAATAGTTGTTGTAATTGCTATTAATTCTTAAAAAAAACTTCATAAGATTTTACAATCTTTAAATAGGTGTCCTTGAATGAATATGCCAATGCGCAGAAGTGTAGATTTCTGTTTCAAAAAGTAGATAAATTTTGAAAAATAAAATTTGAATTTTTGAAACAGGAGCTCTCTATTTTGAAAATAAGAGTTTTTTGATTATTTTGATAATCATAAGTTCCATAAAAACTTTGTAAAAAACTTTTCTGTAGATAATAATATTAGCTGAATCTATTTCTTTGGCTGTAGTATTCATATATGCTACTATAAGGATTTTTGCCAAGTCTCTGCTGGTTCAAAATAAATGTGAAACGTTTAAAATATCAAAGTATAGGAAAATAGAGCGGAAAATCATCTTATTGTATCTGTAGATTCTCCTGGACCGGCTCTGCTTAACACTCCAAGTAAATATTTTGGAGTCACTTTGACTTCATATTGAAGATGCCAGTAATGTTTTTGTCATGAAACAATTCAATTTGATTTCACCCGTTCAAGAAAATATCAATGATATGAACTACAAATGGCAAAATCACTTCACCGTACCAGTATTGAATGAAGTTGCAAATAAACCATTCAAGTATAACAGAGACAGATATATTTTGTTTCTTCTTCTATTATAAATCTTCTAAAATAAATATTTTCAAATGTAAAAGAGACAACAACTATATCTCTATTTAATTACATGATGTTGGAAAGAGAAAGAATAGTCTTATGAAAAAATTCTGACAATCTTTTTTTCAATAAATCAATAAAATTTGCTTAGAATTATCTAAAAGCTCTACTAAAAATCGGCTCTGTGTAATTCTAATTTTTTTCTTAATATAATTTTGGGAGATACATATATCACAATTCTTTATCCGTTATTTCCAAAAACTAATTAAAAAAATAGTCAACTCGTGAATGAATTTCTTTAAAATAACAAACTCCAAATTTCACAATGGCAACACATCAAGCTGTGAGAAACGACCACCTTATATCCGTCATCATAATAGTATCAACATCATCAAGATAGTAAATAAGAGAAGAATAACACAGATGACCAGCATCCGACACAAGTCAAAACACTATAAAACCTGTTACTGACATGTAGGAGTACAGGACGACTCCAGGATATGCAACGGATACAGGGAAGTGTGTGTTGATGTCACGGGATGATGATGATGACATAACCTCTCAAAATAAAGTGATGCACTGAATTTCGTTATTGGTTTTACCTATCAAAAAGCAAGATTTAAAGAAATGGAGAAGGGTGCTTTCACTATCATGCTCAGAGATATTATTACTGAATATTTCAGGTTTGACAGACTTACATATGATCTGAACATCTGTCCATCGAAGTGTTAGATGGTACGGGTGTGCCTTAAAGCCAGTTCGAAATATAACTGGCTAACGTCTTATGCTTTAGCAATGATTTTAATATCACATACAATTTTTGTAGAAAATAAACTTAATTCAGCCATGGTTCACTCACACAAACACAGCGACGATCAACTGGAAACAAACGAAAGAAAGAAATTCGATTTTCGAAAACCCGCGCGTATTCAAATGTAACGTTGTGTCCAAATTTCTAGACAATTGACCAATTAGTTTTCGAATTTTGCGAGCACAAACATACATAATGACAATGTCCATTATATTAATAGTTGTGTATTCATAATTGTTTAACTGTTTGCAGGTTTCATGGTTAAATTAACTTACTGTAAATACAAGTTCTTGTTTTGTTTTGTATTCAACTAATTGGTAAAACTGCATTCACGATAGATCAACACATGACACGTGATGTGTTTATATCTCTTTCTATCTTGCATAATTCTGATTGTGGTGTCTTTTATATAACTTTACCCGTTTTGGAGCAAATTATATTTTAGTCAGTCACAAGTTATATACTGCCATCGTTTTGAACGTTACAATTAAACTATCCTTTCGTTAACAACTATAGTTGCAAATAAGCCACCGTCTAGTGCTATGCTTTATATAATTTAACATCGCAAGTGACATTTTTACAGTTAGTCGCGCTTAAGTGATAAATTATGCGGCACAGATACTACAACTATAACAGTGTTGTGAATTGGTATTGGATTATCGCCGGGACGTTACTTCTGATAATTAATTATAATATTAATTAACATATGCTCGTTCTAAGGGAAGATTCTCAGCTGGGCTAGTACACCACGTTGTGTAGTTAGCTTCTGGACGTAGTTCTTCTTATGACGATTTCCAACAACCAATTACGGTTGATAAGAATTAACTCTCTTAAGATGATTAACAGGATTCTTGTTAAGACGGTGTATTGTTGCAATTTGAGAATACTTGAGCGGTCTAAAGTATAACCTCGTTGCGACATACGACGGTTGAAACAATTAGTATCTTTTAAATACTATTAATACAAACACTTTTATTAAAATATATCATTTATTCGTTGTAATATTATATCTGCATACTTAATTACAATAGTATTTTATTAGATTAATAAAGATGTCAGATATAAAACAAAATGCAATTCTTAGTGTTATAATTTGATTAATAGTGAAAACGTGCTTACTGTAGTACACTTGATGTTACAATTGAGTTATTGTACGAACGAAGTTACAATTCGTAATGCCTTGAGGCTCAGTTTAAGACTGGTGTTCTGAGTGTCGTACAGTTTAATATATAATGATTTATTTCACATCACATAACGCCAATACTGGGTTACCAGTATTAAAACAATATAAATCTCCACAGACCAGAGACAATATTTACAAGCGCTAAACTTAAACAATTATTCATTACAATATTAATACTAATACAAAAACTGTTGACATAATATAATTCTTATGTAATAATTAACATTTAATATTATTAAAATAAAGGGTAAGTGCGACATATGCGTACTTACAACAACAGTTTAATAAACTCAACTTCAACGCAGAATATTATAATATTTTAATATTATTTCTAAGACGTAGCTTACTTTCAACATATTTTATAAATAAAAAAGTTACCGCTTGTTTTAATTTTTGTTTGCAGGAAAATTCTTGTAAGAACCGTAAGAAAATTACCATTATTATATCACAAAATATCTGTTTTAATATAAGTTAGTAAATACAAGATGTAAAAGGATTTGGGAGAGAGATATACCACAGTACTTAATAGAAAAAGACATAAAAAACATGAGAAGGATTGCAAGGTCTAGATTGGGAAATGAGGAGAAAGGAAACAGATACTGGGAAAGTAGAGAGGAAAGAATGTGTAGAGTGTGCGGAACGGAGGACGAAACACTGGAGCACATTAAGTTTGATTGTCAGGAAAAAGTAGTGAGCGAGATGAATATTGGGCAGCTATTAAAGGGAGGCAGAGAAGGAAAGAGGTGGATGGCGGAAATAGAAAAAAGGAAACAAAAACAGGACAATAAATAATCTCGTATCTGGTTTGCATGGGGAACATGAAGAGAAGAAGTACTAAAAGAGGAAGTGAAGGAAGCAGGAGAAAGAGAGAAGGAGCGAGGAAACAGTTAAACTTCAGTTCAGAAAATAGAGGATTTGCGGAAAGGAGATAAGAACAAGAGGTAGAGGAACAGGAGATAGAGACAATAATAAAATAGTAAAGAGTCAAGAAGAAATAGTAAAAGAAGAGAGTAAAGAAAAAATAGTAAAGGTAGAGAAACAATGATGAGTAAGGAGCAAGAAAATATAGGAACAAGAGTATAAAATTCAAACATTGCTGTTGGAATTATTAAAAATGTTAGAATAGTTTTAAGTTTAGGTTAGCAATGAGATGTAATTACGAGATTTAATATTGAAAGAATATAAAGTCTAACGACACACACATTAAATTAATTAATAATATAAGTTGGTGTAGGGTTCGTATATTAAATATGAAATCATTAACAGTCAAAGTCTAAAAAATTAGTACTGCAAGGAGTATTGAAATTTCTTCTACGAATAAAGGACATTAATAAATATACACATATACTTAAATTTTAAAGATCATCCTATACCTATAAGAAAAGTGGTTTTTCTGAGAACATACTTTGATGAAGACTTTTTTCACTTTACTATTATCGAAGAATCTAACGAATCAACGCATAGAGTTTAAGGCAGTAGAAAGATATATTTATACTAATATTAAAAGGATTATCAAAGTACGTATCAATTGTTCAATCAAACTTTTCTAACACAAGTCTGTCATTACATTATCATTCTCTACACTTTAAAAAAAACTTTATAAATTTTCAGGACATTTCTACAGCATATTTTAAATTCAAATCCCAGAATATTAATTTTTATAACATATACATTGCATTTTCATAGAATTGTTTAACAAATTCTCACAAAAATTCATCTTAAAAAAATAATAAGTGGTTCTTAATTTTGTCTATTAAATTTGTATTAAAATTAAGAATACTTTTAACAATGTAGTTATGATAAAATTGATTTCGAAACTATCTCCATAATTTCTCACGGTTAACGATAACTTGATAAGATCACTCAGATTTTTTGCATCTGTAGTCTCTGAAAGATAGAGATGCGAGTCAAGCAGCAAGCTGCGGGAGGTGGAGAAGAAGCGGTAAGAAAACGAAGCTCTATACGGTGGGTTTTAATTGCGGATGTTGAAAAGTGTGGGCACGCTACCACCATGCAAAAGATATGTGAAATGCCAAGGGGATGAAGCCACCACATCGAAACCATGAGAGAGAAAAAGAAAGCGAAAAGATTTACTCAGGCACGCTGCTCGAGCACACAGATGTGAGGTTCCAGAAACTCGAAATTGATTTATGTTAAATATTTTAATTAAAAATGTTGACGTTGATGAGATTTTAAATTTCCTAAAGTGAAATCTTATGCAGGGAATGCATCTGAGTGAAATTATCACGCTTCACTTGTGCAAACTGATTGAAAATCTATAATTGAATGAGGATTTTGCATTCCTTTTATTTATTTTTTAATGTAAATACTACGGCGAATCTGAAACCGATAGTATGAGAAGACCGTTATTTTAGATTTAAAATCGAATCTGAATCTGATTCGAATCCAATCCAATTTTTACAAAGCAGTATACCGACTGTTTTATTGTAAAACTATTTATTGCTATTAAATCAGTGAACATAGAAATTGCGTTTTAGCTTTAGCGTATTTTTTATGAAACTTTTTCAAAATACATATTAACTCTCTTTTTTTATATGTTTCTAACTGAATTCTATGCTTCTTTCGTATTCTAAGACCTACCGCACACGAGGCGACTGGTTGCAAACCTTAGCCCCGAATCTGCCCGAACCGAATGAGAATGCAACTGAGTTATTAGTGAGAGAACGAACGTATATACGAGTGAGAGAAAACACACAGAACGAACGAAACTAAACTGGTAGTCGAGCCGTGTTTCGTGACTCTAATAGGGGATTTTATTGTGTCGTATTTGTTTGTATGTATCTATTCAAATACTTTTCAATAGTAGTTGTGCACATTTTTTTTTTTTTTCATTTATTAAATTTAATAGCACCTCCTAGGCTTCCGCCCATATGTGCTGCTTTTTCCACTTATTCTATCCCCCTAATTTTACATTTCAATTACATTAATATATGTTTATAGGAACAAATAAAATATGTACAAAGTAACTTATTATAACTCATTTTATCTAATTTACTGTTCAATCTCATCCGCCGTGAAATTATCCCAATTCCCTTGCTCTAATTCCTCTCCTTGACTTTCTATTATTGTCTCTGCATCTATTCTTCTTCTTACTTCATCATTCTTCAATAGCATTTTCCTAGTTTCAAAAATCTCCTTCGCATACTCATTATAGTATCGATACCTAATCTCTTCATTTACTAGATACTCTAGACTTCCAATTTCTCTGACTTTTATTCTATCTTGAAATTTCACTCTCGCTTCATAGTAGTCTGGGCATTCTTTTAATATATGTATCAGTGTTTCCCGTTCACCACATCTGCACCTATCATTACTCTCAACTCCAAGCTGGACTAACTTTGCTTTAATAGATCCATGGCCGCTTACCAAAAAGGATAAATACAGTCCAGGTTGAAACCACTTATTTTGCTTTACAAACTTGACATTCTT
The DNA here is from genome assembly GCA_963678705.1 of Panorpa germanica. Lineage (NCBI taxonomy): Eukaryota > Metazoa > Arthropoda > Insecta > Mecoptera > Panorpidae > Panorpa > Panorpa germanica. The sequence continues at coordinate 10,876,675 of OY783210.1, forward strand.
AATGTGGTGATAAGTTGTTCTTCCTTTTTCCGTTATATCCCATCTGTTCTGCCATGTAGTCATCAGTTTCTCATTCACTGCTTTTTTAGCATTTACAATTCTTCTTTCATGGTCTACCTCATCCCCGTCTAGTGTTTCAATAATAATTCCGTCAAATGACATTTGCAAGTTTTTCCTGATATAATAGTTAATTCCTGTTTTAATTACTTGCAAGTCTATCGGCAACCTACCAGTTAGTACTTGTAGCGCATCTGTAGAGACTGTTCTGCAGAACCTTGAGATCATTAATAATACAAATCGTTGGGCTGCATTTAAATGGCTCCTTATAATGGTTTTATTTGCTTCCTTAAACCAAGCAGCAGCACCGTATGTTATGATTGGTACAACCATTCCTTCATAAAGAACTCTAAGTACCCTTGGTCGCAGTCCCCAATCTTTTCTTGTTACCCTGTTTAGTTTTCCCATGGATTTGCGTAATTTTTCCCTGATATATTTAACGTGTTCAACAAAATTTAGATTTTCATCTAGGATCATTCCCAAATACCTAATAGATTTTGTGCATGATATGGTATTCGCTTTATATTTAACTGTCGGAGCTCTTTTAAATTTTCCTTTAAGCATCATTAGTTTGGTTTTGTCGGTAGATATCTTCATTTTGTGTGTATCCATCCAGTTACTCATCTGCTGCATTATATGGTCAGCTTTTTCTTCCAATTGTTTCCTGCTATTCCCTTTGACGAGAATTAATTTATCATCAGCGAAGCATATGTTAACATTCCCATTATGCGTATTTAATGTGTCCTCATCGAAAACAAAATTCCATAAAATGGGTCCTAGAACTGATCCTTGGGGGCACCCCTTTTGAGTCTGTTTCTTCATGATATTGTTTCCCGTTTGTAATACTAATTCCCTATGATAGAAATAATTTTCCATAATGCAATATAGTTGTCTAGAACATCTAGCTTGTCTTATTCTCCGTAAAACGCTATGCCACCATACATTATCAAAAGCACTCTTAATATCAATAAAGATTCCCATTACATACTTTTCATCTGCTTGTTTCACTTTATTCAGAGCCATCACTAATGCATCCTCTGTGGATGTTCCTTTCTTAAAGCCAAATTGCATCTTAGCATTCAATCCTTGCAAGTAATAATTAGCGAGTAATCTCTTAGCAAGCAGCTTTTCTAGAATTTTCCCCAATACAGGCAACAACGTGATGGGACGATATGAGTTAACATCAGAAGGGTCTTTATCCTCATTCTTCAAGAAAACCTTTAATACCCCAATTTTCCAGATATTTGGAAACTTCATTTCCTTTAAACAATTGTTATAAAGCGTTTCTAGATACTGTGGGCATATTTCGTAAAAACTTTTAACCATTTCAGATGTTATTTTATCCTTTCCTGGTGATTTCCCATCCTTAGTATTCATAACAGCATCCAATACTTCTTCAGAAGTAAAATCTTCCTCCTCACCAATTCCAGTATAATTTAAATTGTCATTTATAATTCGAGACTGTTCTTCATTTTCTTCAATATCGTCAGTAGTTGTGCACATCTCTCAACAATGCCCTACGACCGAGAAATAGACTCGCTGCAAACGTACTCAAAACCAGTTTGAAATCAGTTTAGTTACGTTCGGGCCGTGTGTATTCTCTCACTCGTACACACGTTCGTTCTCTCACTCATAACACAGTTGCTTTCTCATTCGGTTCGGCAGATTCGGGGCTAAGGTTTGCAACCAGTCACCCCATGTGCGGACGCCCTTAGTGGCCTTTGTTCTCCATACAGACTTATAAATTCGGTACAAAACTTATTATAATATCACCGAATTACATAATTATTAAATTCCTAGTGAACTACTACTACAGAATAATAAGTGAATGATGCTTCTCGTTTTGAAATATATGTACATACATGTTGGCGCTCGGCTCGTATTGACACTAATGGTCATGCCAAACTTCGAGCACGTTAATGACCAACTAAGTTCATCGCACCCATAAACGATCAAACATGTTCGCCAAGCGAAAATATTCAAGCGTGTGTTGACCTCCCTTAATCTCCGTGACTTAGGGGATGGGAAGCTTTATTTTTATTACCGGCGCCACTTGTAGATGCTTTACGACCCAGACTTGCAACAAGCCCCACACAACATAACGAAACATATGTATTAAATTTCAAAGGGCACAACTCTGTGTTACTGCATTCAACTCTTTATTTTACTGTGTGGGAAACAGAACAAACATGCGGATTATAATTTGAATACAGTCACTGATATACAGAGTATAAGACTTTACAGAAAACAGATAGATCGCATTGTGATAAAAACCGCGCGGAAAGAATCAACCTTGAAAATCAGACCCGAACAGATTCGAATGCAGTCGAGTCAAAATATTTGTACAATAAATGAAAGAGAGGGCAATCTTATGTGTATTATTATATACATCCGTCTTGGAAAGGGATAGGTATACTTTATACAATTCTATTTAATACAAATTCTTTTTCAAGCTGTAGAAATTGACTTGTAGAGAACTCGCAATGAAGCCTAAAGATTCACTGTTTTGATATTTAATTTACTGTTTTTATTTAATATTGTAATCTAGATTTCAGGTTCTCATTCAAGCATTCCTTATCACATTTGTGTTTTAATTTAAGTTTAATTAATTTAGTTGGTTGACAGTTCGACAAAATTGTATATGAAATAATTTAAATTGCTATTTTTAATAACAATTACTAATACAAATTATTTTCACTCCTATATTTTTCAAACACTGACATTAAACTTCTTTTAAAAGTAAATCCTACTGCATTTTGACAGATTGTCACATTTTGGAGGTTATAATTTAATATAGTTTTTGTTAATTTATTATATTTAATTTAAAACATTGGACCTTGTAAGGTTCTAAAAAAAACTAAGAAAACTTGTGTATTGCCATATGCTAAATAATTTAAATTAAATACAAAATACAAAATTAAATTAAAGCAATGAGTGGGAATGATACTTAATACAAATGCTCTGTAAGCTATATGTAAATGCCCTGTGTTTTAGAGTAATGTTTAAACATTCAAATAGAGTTATTTATTCATTATTGTAAAACATTATCTATTAATAATTTCAACACATTTCACTGTCATTGTGAAGAAACATATGTTTTTACCTGAAAAAAAAAACAATCTTACCACCAAACATTAAGATTCAGCACGTACTTGTACTTAGAAGATACAATGTAATAATAAAAAGGAAACATGGACGCCAAATGTTATCTAGAGACAAGTCAAATTATATCTGTTAATAAAACCATATTGTAAAACAATTTGAAACATCTGAACACATTTGGCAAACGCACGGCGCTTGAATCACCTTTGCGGACAGGAGTGTTTAACCTGTGGTATGTGTATTTATTTAGATGGTTTCAGTTTTATATTAAAGGGAGGTCCAAATCCTCGTTACGAGAGTTCGAATCATCTATGACCAATAAGTTATACTCATTGTTTAATACATGTTATGATGTCGACATATCGTTGCCTAGGACGTTCATCATCTTCCTCTTCGTTTTCTTCGTTATCCTCTTCTTCTTTTTCATCATTACTTTTCTTCTTTTTTTTATGAAGACGACAGAGTTGGAGAAAGTATTAATGATTGACGACAGATTGCTGAGTCTTTGGGCTGTATCCTCAGAGATATATTTTCTGGGTTGGGTTGCTATTAAATGAAATTGATTATGTATAATATACATACGTAATCGTAAACTTATTAAAAAACAGTGTAGTTCACATATATGAAGCCGTCGGTTATACGACTTAACATCGGAAATAGACCGACGTTAAATAAATTAAATTTACTTTATTATATGGTATTTATATAGCCGACTTATACTTAAAAGAGTTTATAAGAGCAGTATAAATCTATAATACGATAATGAATTTTATCTAATTCGTTTCTTTATACATTATAGAAAAATAAGTGAGTCATTGCTTTTTAGTTATATCGGCAGTTTATACCCCACAACTTGTTTTAAGTATGAGTCACCGGCGAACTCTCGTAATTTGAACTATATATTTTATGTATTATACTAAATTGAATTTCTGTATAACTATTTTAATAAACGTAGGTATTTAACAACTACAAAATATCCAGTTATAAGCCCCTGCTTTTATTCATTTCCCACGACTACTGATCTTGCAGCAACATGTTCAAAACATGTCTTACGAATTATTCAAATACTTTATGTAAATATTATTATTTATATTTATATGATTATACCTTTAAATGATACTTTGTAAATCAGCTAGTTGTTTGGCTTGGTGAAGGTGATATGAAATAGGTGTTGGAAGGGATGGAATGGGGATTGTTTTGGTGTTCCTGATAATAAATTTTATTGCACGGTGAAGCGAGCGGCATACTACAAGCTGTGTGAAACTTCAGAGTAAACAGATGATCGTCTCGGATCCTTTCGTATCACAGCAGTATTTTACAGAAGGTGAATTGCAAATTGCCGTACCGTGAGAATATGACTCCTACTACCTATTTATTTATTACGCAGTTGTTTTGAAAATACCTGCAAAAGTACATAAAGGTAATACCGGTATCATTAAATGTCCAGATGTTTGAATTATTGGAAATAATTGACATTGTTTATTGATGAAATAACGATTCGAAAATATACTTTTATCATTTAATAGACGACATTTAAATTTAAGATGCTTGCGCACGTTTCGATGGTGCTGGGAATTTTTGTTTGCATTTCTGAAAGCCGATTATCAGCCCCTGCCAATCCGCGGCAATATCAAGTTTTTGTTCTGGTTCGAAGAAATCGTAGAAGAGTTAATTTTCAAATGTAAAGGGGACAACAATCATATCTCCATTTAATTGTATGATGCTAGAAAGAGAAACAATACTCTTATGAAAAGATTATGACAATTTCTTTTCGTAGGTGAAATCTATCTGTGAAAACTGAGTGAAAGGACTTGAATGCTTGACCAAAACTTTGCCATTTCACCTTAATCTTTACTGTGTATCCTCTTTAGGTTCTCCTCCACTTGTTCCTTTCATCTACCTTGTGGTCTTCCTCGTTCTCTTATATCCCCTGGATTTACTTTCATCAGTTTCTTAGCGGTTCTGTTCTTTCTCACCATTGTCGTCCTATAAATTTCTAAATTCATTCCAAATATTCGCAAATCACAAATTTTCAAAACCACAAGAGGTCACAACAAAATCGCTTTTCCTCAAAGTCCAAATCTCCTTCAGTCCCAGGTCATTAATATCACCTTAAATATTTTCAACATAACGAGATCATAATATTGTAATTATTACAAATAGAAATAGAATAGCTGATACCAAGTTCCCACGTAATAACCAGTGTGCTAAAATAATAAACCAGCCTCTTTTTGAAAGTAATATTTTGGATTTGGAAATATTTAAATTTATATGCTTATTTATTATTTAGGCGGCACGCTTGTAAATACTCGTATAATAAAAAATATCTATACTTCCACATTACAGCAACAAGAAAGTATTTAATAATTGCTGTTTATACCCGCACATAAAACAATAAAATAATTTCTATAACCGTTTTACTACATGTTTTGAAAATTGTGGGAAATTCCGTATTGTGTAAGGATTCATGAATAAAATTTCAAATCTTATGTTCCTGTTTCTTTCTAGCATGTTGATGTATATTGTGTTTCTCGTTCTATTTTTTGCAACTTCGCCGACAAGTCTGCCAAATTTAAGGTGTAATAAAATTTATTTAAATTTTTAAAATTAAGGGTTTTTCCAAAATATTTTTTGTAAGTGTTAACTGAAATATTTCAGTTTTAGAATTTGGGTTTGGTTTTATTACTTAACCCTCTAAAATAATTATAAACGAAATAATGTACCCGACTTATAATGTGAGCCTTAGCTGTTCCATCCTTTCTATAAGTAATTTTTATGAAATTGTAAATAAATTTACTTCAGATATAATTAGCAATTCAGGCGTACTTTTAGAGAAATTGTCATTAGCATGTGCATTGTGCATTTATCAAAAAAATGACAATGGTATCGCTTTAACTAGATACAATTAAATTTGCGCAGGGTATAAAGAGAGGTAACAGTTGACTAGATACATTTTTTTTCATTTAATAATTCTTATAACACCTCTTAGTGCTTGTAAGTCTCTTCTTACATTTACAAATTGCAAAAAATATATAATAAGAAGATATAATAAATGATTCAAAAAGTTATCGTCACTATATGTGCTTGTCACATTATATATTCTTCTCTTTCACTTTCAATTAATTCCAAATTCTTATCAAACATCTAACGTATTAACATAAAATGGCGAATAACAACAAATAAATATTATTATATCACGGGAAGTTTCCAAATTTATTGTTTATTTACGGATGCAAATTTTTCCAATAGAATTAATGTTTATACAATTTATTGCTTGGTACATTGTAAATAATCAACAGATTCGTTGTACTTTCGTGATCCAGGTACGCTGCTCCTACGCTGAGCCGTACCCGAGTTGTCTATTGAGATTTACTGTAAATATATTGTTATTCTATTAACACTGAAGCTACAGATTTATTATTTCATTAGTGGACATTAACATAAAGTATAGTAATTGTTTGCAGGCAGTTGTATGCAAATATGTTGAGAAGGTGAAATAGTCAAGTAGGGGATTATCGGCTTAGCAGACGAAGGTAGCACAGGCAACCACAGGCCAACTAGCAGAGGCCTCACTCTTGTAGGGGCCTCGCACTCTCTTGGAACAAGTAGAAAAATTCATAACTATATATGTATTTGAATCTCGCTCTTTAGAAATCACTTGAATCGCTGCGTATATCATTTAAAGCACTCACCTTAGTTTTTCATTATAAATATTTGTCTTGTGGAGACTTGTAGACGAACATAATTTAACACTTGATATTCTTCAAATAACATAATACTGTACATAACATAATTTCCTAATAATACAGGCTATAAAAATGTATATTGAGGTTAATCAATAATTTTAAAGTAATACTTAAATTTTGCGTCTAAAATAATGGTTTTTGACCTGTTCTGTTACATTCTTACGTGAATTAGGTTCTTTTCTAATAATCGTCTGTATTCTGTTATATTTCAATTGCATTAAACTGCGTGTCAACCACCGTCCTTTCCTTTTTTCTCCTTTTTGTTTAGTTCTCTTTAATCCTATAAGTCCTCTTCGTCATCATCTTCCTCTTCTTCCTCATCATCTAGATCTCTTTTATCTGCCTCATCATTTTCTACGTCTTTATCATTCTTTTCTTCATCCTCTTCCTTATTTTCATCATCACTTGACTCACGCCTTACGTTTTTCTTTTCTTAGACTCTGCCGTTTTCACTTTTAGTCTCTCCTTCGTGCATTTGAACTGACGGAAGACTTTGAGAATCTACGTTATGTCTTCAGAAACTTTATATAAAAAAATTGCGCGAGTTACAGACTGACGAAAGAAACAAATCTGTGTAATAACGTAATCGCGCCCAATTTAACCAGAAATACGACTTTGTTCGCATGCTAGCATGTTAGTTATGAAATTACTTTGCTCATAAATCTATTTAGATAACTTAAGAAATTGTTATTTCATTTAATATTTGCTATTAATAATACAAATAATATTTGATGGCTATAATTATATCTAAATTATTTATAAAATGCATTAAAATGTCATAGTACATTAATGTTACATTGGTTATTGCTGTGAGTATTACCGTTCTTTATGGACGCCCTGTCAAATTTATTATTTCAAGATGCGTTCAATGTGCAGTATGCACTGGTAAAGGTCCAATACACAGTTGAATATGTTGGCCAACACGTTCGATCGGAACACGTGTTCGGATCCCTGCCAATACAATTCAAGACAACATGAATGTTCTTCAAATCGGATAGCATTAATCATTAATACATTGTTAATAGAATCTAAGAACATCTATAAAAACAAAGCCAGTGTACCAAAAAAATGCAGATACCGTATATTAATTTTAATAACCATACAGTGCATTTTAATAGAACTGATGGTAAAATTATTTCAATTTTAATCAATTCAAAAGCTAACTGTTTCAAAACAAAATATCATAGATTTTAATATGTATGTTTTCAAATGGAGTCTAAATTGTTTATTAGGCTATATGTATAGAAAACAGATTTATAGATAACTGTGAAATACGCTAACGCTAAAATAGAACCAATGTTTTCACTGATTTAATAATAATTATATTGTTTTTTTCGCACAAAACTTTTACTATTTCTATTTAAAAATTACTTTAACAAAAATGTGAAGCTCGCCTTCTTTGTTTGTTCATTTGATGTTGACCACGTATAGTTTGGTATAGTTCTTCTTTTTTAAAAGAAGTAGTGTTTTCCAACATATTGTTGGTGAGCGATAGTCAGGAATAATGGTCCAGCCCGAGCCCAACATATTCGAGTGTGTATTGGGCCTTTAAAGTGTACGATTATTGCAGTTTGTAGTTGAAGTAGTCATCTTATATACATTGCATTTCGTAATAAATATTAATTAATCATCCTATGCGACACAAACATAAAACAAGTCACATATATTATTTAGCTATAAATAATATATGCATTCATCGATATTAAAGTTTCAAATGCTAATGTTTGACGCCAAATTACTATTTTAGAGTTCAACTTAAGGATTATTTATTATTTGGGTTTAATTCACGCTACACAACTTTTGGCAAACTAACTTTTTTAATTGTTAATATCCAGTAAACATTTTGGAGTCACTTTGACATCATATTGAAGATGCGTCATAATTTTTTTGTCATAAAAGAATTCATTTATAGTTCAGTTTCTCACATTTTTTCATATAAAATGTCTACTTTATCGGCTACAAATGGCGAAATTACTCTACCTGTCGGAATACAAATGAAGATAAAATTGATGCGAACTATAATTGAAGTGAAATAGTGATAGAAACGTCACTAAATAGGGCACTTCACCAAATTGTTTACTGGGTATCTCCTGACCTATAAGGAGTTATTAACAAATAATTGGACATTTGAGGTTCTAGTAACCCACTTTATAGACATAACACACAAGCCATTGCAGATGCCGCTACTCTGGGACATTGCTTTCATTCAAAAAGTATCTAAATCACACACCGGGTAAAAGTTGACATTAACGAATTGCCCCCGCGGTAGATCTGACTTCGCATTACTCACGGATGCGTTGTATTTGTCTTTACGTGTAACAATCCGATGTGGAGATGGTCTAATAACTGCTCCTGCTCCTGGTCTTGTCTTGTCTGCTGTTCGGGTTTGTTGGCGGTAGATGTTTTCACTAAATATGACTAATGTCCTGTGCTCCTAGAAACGTTTCCGACAGAACTTGAGCTATTTTAGAACAACAGTTACAAGCTTCTCTGACTTATGCACAAACTAAGTCTTGCATTGAAGGTACGCAGTACGTACATTATTATAACACAAGCATGGGGAACCTCTTTACCAAGGAAGGCCACTTTTAATTCTGAATGCTCGTCTGAATCTGAAATAAATTGAAAATGTGTGTAGTTCAGCTTCTTTTCAATGAGCTTGCGACCTATGTCTTAATTTCTATAAAAGTGTACTATATATTAATAAAGTTGGTTACTAGAACCTCAAATATACAATTATTTTTTAATAATTCCTTATATGTTAAGAGATATTAACAATTAAAAAAGTCATTTTCTCTCTTTAATTATTAAAGGGATTCAACGTTGTACATATTCCAAATGTACATGACATTACAACCGCTGCCAACCTTACAGCTCATAAATCTCTGATATATATGTATTTATATATCAAAATATCAAATGTTATTTACAGCTATGCTATTTCAAGGAACAATCAAATTTCAATATTATGTCTGCCTTAGCAGGGTTAAATAAAATAAAAACTTATAATTTTTTGATTTAACTTGATTATTTGACTACCAACAGCTACAAAACATTACTATAGCACTGACCTACTCAACAAATAACTGACGTTAAAATGCATTTCACGCCATACAAATATGGCCGACCATTTCTAGCGCTAAAACTACAATTCAAATTTTTAATTGCTATATCTCCGTCAACATTTAGATATTTAATAAAATAAACACGACAATACACATTTATTAACACCAATTTCAATCAACAATTGAAAAATCGACCACTACAAAATGAGGACACAAGCCCATTCGCTAGTTCTAGCTCTAAGTTTTGTTAAGTTTTCCGAAAGAAGCGTATTTTTAGTGTGACACTTTTTAGTTATAATCTCCTTTGTTCCCTTATCCTTTGTTTGATAAAATTTATTTCGAGATAACTTATGATAATTGGATAATAATTTCTTTCATAACTGTATATGAATTTATAACATTCTACAGAAGCATCCTATCGCACGGCAACTACCTATTTAAGTATACCTATAATAACAGAAATAAAATTTTGAATAAAAAACAGAGTGTTGAAAAATAAATCAAATAATCTAATAAAATGTATGAGTTGAAACAAAACCAGTTAGAGTTAAAACAAAATCATACTTTGTTCTTTATTCGAATCCTTAAATTTGTCCTATATGTCTTAAAAGAATCTATTTTTGAAACAGAGTCACCCACTGAAACGCAGACGGATAGTTCAGTTGGGTACAGTGTCATTTGGACGTGAAGCGAAAAGAAGGAACAGAAAGGTTATTTTTTGCCTTACGCGTAGGTCACACCAGTGCGACATCCACATTGCATATATTTAGTTAATAAGTTAATATTGTTAGACATTAGATTTGTTGAACTTTTATAATCCAAAGCAATGCGACATTCATATAAATATATCATATATTAAAACTGTACGACGCATTAGAGTTATTTTTATTATAAGTAGTCAACAATCCTTTTCAAACTTGAACGAATCCACTATTTGCGTTGTGCTATCTAAAGATTGAGGCAAATAAAATATGCTCTTTCTTTTGTACAACAGACGTAAATGTTATTCTTGAAAACAGTTTTGTTGTCAAAAAACAAAATAAAAACATTTTTCGAAAACAGACTGTTCACACTGAACTGGTTTTGTTTTTAGTGTTTTTCTGTGTGTCCCATAAAAATTATAAACATTGATAAACATGATAAACAATACCTGACAAGCGCAAATGTTCACAAAAAACAAAACAGCATGTCCAAACCAAACAGACTAAAAAGCAACAACAAACGTGTTTTCGTTTGATCTGATCTTTGATTGATTCTTGATCAAGATTTTTTCTGACTCTAGATGAGAATGTGTTTTGTTTACTAAAATAGTTTTTAAAGACAAAAATGTTTTAAGAACTGTCTCTCTTTGGTGTAAACATTGGTGTTTTTGTTTAGAAAAACAAGTATTTGTTTGTGTTTTATTGAACTGTCTCTCTGGTGTGAAACCTTCATTAAAGTATTGAATAGATCTTTATTACTTTTTTGTATAAAAATATAAAATACTTAAAATATAAAAGTAAACTGACAAAACACTGGTACAAACAAAACACACGTCAAAATATGATATTTTTAGGGCATTCAAACATTACTTGTTCTACAAATTTCTTTAAATTAAATATTTAAATGCGTTTTGTAATAATTATTTATTTGTTAAAGAGTTTTCTATAGAAATGAACGAGAGATTTGAATCTTGGCATGCCTTGTTAGAGCATGACGAGGCCCCAGTCGGATACGATCAGGATAATCTCATGATAACAGGGTCGGAGTCTTATGTGGTGTGTCCTCATTATTTCCCGATCGGGATAGTCTCAACTGTTGAGCAAGCATTAATCATGCATTCGTTTTCAAAGCTTGATTGGACAACTAATAACATTTTCACTCAAGGTGCCGATGTATTAACTACATACTCCATCGGTCTAAACGTGTTTTACAAACGCTAGTCGCATATTGGTGTCGCACTGATGAGGACGACGCTCTATATTACGAGTACGAGTATGTTAGTGAAACACAAGACAGTATTTTACACTGGAGACAACTCGGATCTTACAAGATTATGTTTATTGTCGCGTTGCGAGCTCTGACTTTGTCTCTAACCGGGAATGTAAACAAACATGACATTAAATGTAAACACAGAAATTATGATGATATTTTGAATTTATCAACCAGAAATGATAATAAAGAAACTCTGACTAGAAAAGTTTATTTATTGCAGGCAGAGATCACTGGCAGAACAGGACGTTGTCGTTAGCAATTATAATTTAGCGTTTATTTATTAACAAAACATTGTTATTTAAAGTTTGTTATTGAAGTAAATTTAATAAAAGAAGAAATGTACGTTTAGACTAGTTTCACACTCATGATGCGGTAAATTGGCGCAAAAACTGGAAAGTAGAACTAATCGGGTATGCTAATTCCGAATTGTTCGTTTACCAGTCTCAATGGGATTGTGTCCTATAAAGTGGGTTACTAGAACCTCAAATGTTCAATATTTTTTTAATAACTGCTTATATGTTAGGAGATATTAACAATTAAAAAAGTCATTTTGTCTCTTTAATTATTAAAGGGATTCAACGTAGTACACATTCCAAATGAATGTGACATCATAACCGCTACCAACCTTACAGCTCATAAATCCATGCTCTATGTATTTATATATATCAAAATATCAAATATTATTTACAGTTATTTCAAGGAACAATAAAATTTCAATATTATGTCTGCCTTAGCAGGGTTAAATAAATATAAAAACTTATTATTCTTTGACCTGACTTGATTATTTCGACTACCAACAGCTACAGAACATTACCACAGCACTGACCTACTCAACAAATAACTGACGTTAAAATGAATTTAACGTCATACAAATATGGCCGACCATTTCAAGCGCTAAAACTACAATTCAAATTTTTAATTGCTATATCTCCGTCAACATTTAGATATTTAATAAAATAGACACGCCAATACATATTTATTAACATCAACTTCAATCAACAATTGAAAAATCGACCACTAAAAAATGAGGACACAAGCCCATTTTAAAGATTTATGCCTCTAGTACTTAATTAGTATAATTAAATAGTACTAGGTTTTGTTTAAGTCAAATGTCACACAAGGGTAAGGTAATATTGTTTTATCAATTGTCGTGCCATGTTTTATATGCACCATCAAAGAAATATGAAAAATATGCGGTTAAATGAATAGTAATTTTCGGAGAAGTGCTCCAATTTACAGCGGTGCAGCTCTATATTTATAAGAAATACAAAAAAATGTGGTAGACACATACTGTAGAAAATTGAGTCCTCTATCAGATTGATTATAACTATTGTTATCATAGGACCAGTGGCGTAGCGTGCCTTAGACGGGCACTGTATCAAAATTTCTTGGAGGGCCAAATGAAGGGTAAAAATTTTTCACAAAAGTAACAAAAACGCTTGCATCTTCTTTTTTTAATTTTTGAAAACAGTTGCTACTCCCCACTCTTTTGCTAGATCTCTGGACTCGACAGCAAACCATGGAATGAATTTAGATTTCTTATTTCGCTCAGTCTACTCAAAAGATTACTTAGTAAAATGCTAGCTTCTGTAAGTCATTAATTTCATACTATAGAGCTCTATAAACAGGGTTAATGATTTCAAATAATGAAGAAAAAAAAGGCGAATTTTTTCTTACACACGTTTGGGGCCCTGTATCATTGATACGGCTGATACGGCGGTAGCTACGCCCCTGCATAGAACCCACTTATAACTAGACATTGAGAATTATTTGAAATACTGATAATATTAAAATCTGATTATAGAATACATTGTCAAAAGAAAAAAAAACATTCTAGAAACTAAAATTGAAAAAGATATTCTTAAAATAATTTATAAAATTTCAAATTTTTTGTAGATTTGAGTTGCAAATAAAAAATGTCTGTTATTAAGATGCGACCGTGTGAAAAATCGTCCTACAAATAACTGTATTATAAATAAAACGCTCCCGGCCCCCTCCTCCCCCCACAGTAGGGTCTACGTCCGCCACCGACCAGGATTTATTACTGAAACTTCTAACTGATGCAGTGATACACGATTTATATTAAATGTCGTCATATTAAAGGAACACCAAGCCCTAGGCGCGATGTAAAAACCAAGAGCCAATCTCCGTGGACTGCCACGTCCCAGAGAATCGGGGGCGGAGGCGCTGAGGAGTAGACGTCAAACAAAGAAACATAAATCTCATGAAAACCAACATGACAATTTGGGGTCATTAAGAGATGTTTTTCAAGATTATTAGCACTAAAAAGAACTAGTTGTACCAAGAATTGGGCTATATATTATTTTAATTGATTATAAAATGTTTTTATTATTTTTGTAGTAATTTAATGACAACTCTATCTTGAAATATGTTTTGCGGATCTATGAATGAAAATGGGAAAGCTATTGCAGTGTATTAGTTTGATTGCTAGACGAATTGCTACTCGCATGTGGCTGGATCTTCCTGGGACTTTTCTTACGATTTTCTTGAAAATTTCAATATTTATGTTTGTTGTTAAGTTTTATAAAAATGCTGTGGTTTTCTAAAAGGGACGTCGCGTAAGAAATTAATCAGGCGCGAATTTATTAATTGATTGTTTATTTCATTTAATTATATATTTTTATTTTATAAATCCATGACTGGGGGTAAGGATTTATTTTTGAAGAAAATAACGAATGACAGCGGTGTCTGTTCAGTTTCTTTGGGTCTTTGACAGTTGAGTTTTTCCAGTTTTCTAAGCTTTCAAAAAATCTGAAAAAATTCTGGATTACTTCTTGAAGTGTCTACTACATGGTCCAGAAGTTGCCAAAGTCCAAAGTTTAAAACGCGGAAAAAACGAAATATTGTTAAAAAATTCATAACTTTATGACAAACAAATATTAAGAAAAACGGTTGTACACTTTAATATCTTCGATTATAAGCTTTCGAAAGAATGTAGTGCCTTTGGCGTGGGCTCCAAAAAGTTGAATTATTTGTGTACCTGAAAGTGGGGAATATTTTACGGATTCAGGCATGTCATAATAAACGGACCGGTGATTATTCGGCACAAAATTAGTTTTTATTGAAGAAAATACAAAGGTTATGAAATAATATGTAATAAAAGTTAATAATTATTAGTGTCAAAAAGAGAATGTACGGTGCGCAACCGTTGTCACCCATCTTCAAAAACTTATTGTAGTAAAAAGATGAACTAATAAAAAAAATCTGTATGTATAATCTAGAAAATAAACAACGAGAAAAGCAAAAAAAGGTGCTTTTACTAACATTGGAAAATGTACAATGACCCTTTTAGGCAAGTTTCACTGACTCGCCTTTGCCAGTAAACTGCCAGATCCGGACGCTGCTGGAATCTAAGTCTCCACCACTGCCTAGATTTTTTAGGGGGCATAGGTGAAGCGCGCTCTGTACTCATGAGAGAGAAATAGGAGTTTGAGTCGTTCTTAAAAGCCCCAGTGAACACATGCAGCGTTAATACTGTTGTGAGTAAGATTCGAGGGCGGATGTTACACCTGACATCAATGTTGTAAAAAGAGGTCTGATGCTCGTTCTAGAAGGAGATTACTCAGCTTGCTAATACATCACGCAGTGTTGCTAGTTTCTGGAAGTAGACTCTTCAGTTGACGATCATCCACCTTCTTGAATCACTCACGTAGATAAGAATTAAGTCTTTTAAGATGATTAATAGGATTATTGTTAAGACGGTGTATTGTTGCAATTAGAGAATACTTGAGCGGTCTAAAGTAACCTCGTTGCGACATACGACGGTTGAACAATTAGTATCTTTTTATTACTATTAATACAAACACTTTTATTAAAATATATCATTTATTCGTTGTAATATTATATCTACGTACTTAATTACAATAGTATTTTATTGGATTAATAAAGATGCCAGATATAAAACAAAATGTAATTCTAGTGTTATAATTTGATTAATAGTTAAAATGTGCTCACTATTGAATACTTAGATGTTACAATTGGAGTATTGTACGAACGAAGTACAATTAGTAAACACTTGGTTGAGACTCAGGAGAAGACTGGCTTTTTGACTCCAGTACAAAACGGTATATTAACAATTTATTTGTTAACTTTACATCATACAATACTAGTTCAGTGTTGCCAAAAATTAAATAACAATATAAAATATCCACAGACCAGAGTCAATGTTTACAAGCGCTAACTTTAAACAATTATTTGTTACAATATTAATACTAAAATTAAAGATAACATAATATAATTCTTATAAAATAAATAACATTTATATTAAAAATAGGAAGGATAAGTACGACTTATGCGTACTTACAACACCCTTCAACCCTAAAAAAGGAACGCATATTAAACAAACATATGCGTTTCTTTCCAAGAAAAAGAAAAAGGAAGATAGGACGATGTCGTACTATCGCAACACCCCCTTCCAAAAAAAAAGGGACACGTATAAAAACAAAATATACGAGTTACAATTCTGGAAAAAAACAAAAAGAGAAGCAAAGTGTCGACAACGATTCTGATCCCATCGTATAGAGTTAACACTGCTCCACAAAACAATCATCCCTGACAAAATCCATCTAACACGTCAAGGTTTTGTTCATTGGTACAAAATCTCTTCAATCTATTCCTATTAACTACCGTATACTTTCTAGGTGAAAAAAAGAATTGACCCTTCTATCAAAATTTAATTTAAATTTTGGTTTATTACTAGTAAATTTATTTGTAACTAAATCAATCGTAGAAGAATATTCTGCACCACTAAATTGGTCTAGTATGTCATGTACGAGAGGCAAAGTATAAACATCACTTGTCGTCTGTTCATTAAGTTTACGATAGTCGATTACAACGCAAAATTGTTTGTTCCCCGACACATCTGCTTTTTTAGGTACCATTAACAGAGGTGCGTTAAACTGTGAGTCGCATTTTTCAATAATGTTGTTAGCCAACAGTTCTTGAATATGCTTCTCAACAATTTCTTTATGCGCATGAGATAATCTATGCGGCTTAATGTTTACAGGGTTAGGTGAGTTACTCAGTGCACTCGCACAAGATAACTTATCTACCGGGAAAAAAAATATGTTATTAAAATTATTACAGATTTCCATTAAATCTGTTAAGTATTTTGAATTAACATTTGAAAAATCTATATTATTAAATAAAAGATGTCGTAAGGATCTTTTAGGATCGTTAGGATTTCTTTTCAAAAAATGGTAAAAATTAAATTTATTTATTGGAATAATATTTGGTTTAAAATTGTTAAGTATTACATCTTTTGCTGAGGAATTAGTTATTGATATATAAAAAGTATTATTAACAGGATTAATTAATGCGTTGGCTAAAAAAACTTCAGGTAGCAATTCCTTGGCTACACAAACTCCTACCGTAGAACCCGACATAGGAATTAATTTCCTAGTACGTGCTGGAACTATGATAATACTGTTTATGTTCAATAATGGGAATTCAAATATTTTGCCACGTTGTGAGAATTGTACGCTGTTTGTTTCCAAATTAATTACTGCTTTAAATGTACGTAAAATATCTAATCCTATGATTCCATCATGCTTAATGGGGAAATCCTCTGACACAACCTGAAAAGTATGTTTCGACCTAGAACTATCTAAAATTATAGAAGTTTTTAGTGAACCTAAAGTATAAGGCGTGCCTTCAGAGATTCCCTTTAATAACACTTTAGATGTACTATCTATTTTGATATTATTTTTTAAAATATTTTGTTTAATTAAAGAAATTTGAGAACCAGTGTCCAATAAAAATGATACAGTCTTTGCTTTGGCTGCGACTATTCTGAATTGAACAGTGTCAGCTGTTTGCTTGTCAATAACATTTTCATTGTTACAGTTAAAATTTGTTATATCATTGGTATTTTGTATTTCTTTAATCTCAATATTTTTATTTAAACTATTAAATTTACGTAAATGGTGATTATAAAAAGAACGTGAATTTTGTTTTGTATTTTTAGTAAAAGATACTTGAGGACCATCAGATTCAAGATGTCTCGATCTTTTACAATAAACAGAAGGTTTTGAAAATACCGTATCTCTCCTACAAATATTAATTTGCGCGACAGGATATACCGTATCCGCATTTTCCTTCTTGATAAAACAATATTTCTCTAAATGACCATTTTTTTTACAATAGTTACAAAAAAAAGTTTTAAATTTTGTTTCGACTTCGTTAGCAAATTGTTCACTTGAAACTGGTTCACTACTAGAAATAGAATGACTTGAATCTGTTTTAAATTCAACATGCCTTCTTCTTTCTAGAGTGCGCCACCGTGTTTCAAGAAAATTCGTAAAATCATTTAGGGTTGGTAATTCAGAAGTATTTCTGTTTTCCCATTCCTTTAATGTGTTAAAATCTAACTTGGTCTTTAAAAAATGTATAAAAATAAAATCTGAATGATTAGAATATATTCCCAACTCGGTTAATGCTCTAATCGATTCATTAATTTCGTCTAAAAAATTTTTGATATTAGTTTCTGATTCTAAACGTATAACATTGTAGTTTATCAAATTGTTTAAATAGGTTTCAATAAGTGCTACCTTGTTATCATAACGTTTACAAAGGATGTTCCAAACAATTTCATAATTATCGTTTGTTAAAGGATAATTCTTTATGAGTTTGAGTGGTTCTCCTGTCAAATTTAATTTTAAATAATGCATTTTTTCAATGTTTGATAGTTTGCTATTATTACGAATTAAATTTGTAAATAATTCCATGAAACTTTGCCAATTAGTATATTCTCCATCAAAAACGGTTAGTTGCATTGGACTTAAGTTTAAATTTCTTATTGAATCTATGCTTTTTGAGTCATCCACAATATGTGTATCATTCTCAAATGTTTGCTTATAATTCAACAAGGAAATAAGAGTGTCGTCATAAATACTTTCAACTTCCATAGACTTACTAACGATAGCCGTAGCTTCTTCATTTTTTAGAGTTGGAAGCAGTGCTTCTACGATACTATTATATTTGACCCAAGCCTTTTCTAAGTTTTTGATTTTTAATTCAACTATTGTTAAGGATGTTGATTGGACTTCTAAATTTTTTGAAAACTCATTAATTAGATTGATTGTATTCTCAACTAATGTGAGGGAATGAACGTTCGGTGCCATTGTACTTAATTAAAGTTATATATAATATACAGACTAAAGATTATTTTGTACCAATAAACGACTCTCCGAAAAATAGGATTCTGACAAGGAAAAATTGTTAGCGAAAACAGTAACTCACAGGAAATTTCCGATGGGGCTCAGACGTTGCAGTTGTAACAGGAAGGTAGTCTCTCTGATTGAACAGACTGCTATCTAACTGCTTCAGCTCTTTACTTCTCCTTTTCAAAATTCCCTCTCGTTCAAAAAAATGTTGTTCTAAAAAATATTAACATAAATTAGTATAATTGCGGAAACAATTATAAAAAAAAATATTATAGTAAATATGCAAAAGTATTGGATATAATACTATAAAAAATTAATAGCTTCAATGATGGACAAGGATGCTACAAAAAAATACTTGGATTATAGCAAATATTCAAAAGTATTGAATATAATACTAAAAAAAATATCAATAGCCTCATTAACAACGTTGCTACTAAAAAAATGCTTGGATTATAGTAAATATTCAAAAGTACTGAATATAATACTAAAAAAAATGATAGCCTCGTTAAAAATAATGCTATTAATAAAAAAAATACAATTATCAATTTATAATAATAATTATATACAAAAAGAAAGATACTGTCTTATTATACTTAAAGATTTTCTTATCAGTGATTATGATCTATAAACAGCTGTGTGCAGGGCTCTGGACGCGACCAACATCGATTTAGATTATTCCATGTGTTCTAGAAGCATCCATCCATTCGCATGGCGGCAAAAGATTTCTTTTTTTTGATTCAGCGGGCTGTAGTTTTGCATCCACCGGACTTGTAGAAAATTATGAGAAATACAGATGAATTGACGTTCTATCTCGTACTCTTCGGTAATCTTGGAAATAATCGATCGACGTAGTGGCATCCAGATTAATTGATCTGCATCCAGGTGTAGAATATATAGAAAAAAATTTTGGGCGTACCTCTTGGATATTTATGTGTAGGAATATCTCTTCGAGACCCCACCTGACACCATTTGTTGTGAGTTGATTCGAAGGCGGATGTTACACCTGACATCAATGTTGTAAAAAGAGGTCTGATGCTCGTTCTAGAAGGAGATTACTCAGCTTGCTAATACATCACGCAGTGTTGCTAGTTTCTGGAAGTAGACTCTTCAGTTGACGATCATCCACCTTCTTGAATCACTCACGTAGATAAGAATTAAGTCTTTTAAGATGATTAATAGGATTATTGTTAAGACGGTGTATTGTTGCAATTAGAGAATACTTGAGCGGTCTAAAGTAACCTCGTTGCGACATACGACGGTTGAACAATTAGTATCTTTTTATTACTATTAATACAAACACTTTTATTAAAATATATCATTTATTCGTTGTAATATTATATCTACGTACTTAATTACAATAGTATTTTATTGGATTAATAAAGATGCCAGATATAAAACAAAATGTAATTCTAGTGTTATAATTTGATTAATAGTTAAAATGTGCTCACTATTGAATACTTAGATGTTACAATTGGAGTATTGTACGAACGAAGTACAATTAGTAAACACTTGGTTGAGACTCAGGAGAAGACTGGCTTTTTGACTCCAGTACAAAACGGTATATTAACAATTTATTTGTTAACTTTACATCATACAATACTAGTTCAGTGTTGCCAAAAATTAAATAACAATATAAAATATCCACAGACCAGAGTCAATGTTTACAAGCGCTAACTTTAAACAATTATTTGTTACAATATTAATACTAAAATTAAAGATAACATAATATAATTCTTATAAAATAAATAACATTTATATTAAAAATAGGAAGGATAAGTACGACTTATGCGTACTTACAACAATACAATATATTTTAAACGTTTACAGTATGAACGTATAATTACAACTCTTATTTTAGAACTAACTTAAAACTAACAAAAAAATTAACTTTAAATCAATGTACAATGGAAGAGGATAACAATATCAATATACAAGAATTTCTTTTCTCTTGCGAACAATTATAAATATTCTGTAAACAGTGTTAAAACAGTATCAATTCAATAAAACCGGTGTTGAATTTGCGGACATTTTCAATGATAAACATTTAAATTAAAAACTATATAAAAATATGTATGCTTCGATCCACGCAATACTGAACATTTATTAATGTTATTTATACGTAGAAAAAGGTTCAATTGCGTTACTAAATTTTTAGATTTCAACTGTTAAACTTTGTAGTTTTATATACCGACGAGCAGTATTTCATTTTTGAGTAAATGTAGAGATTAGTATTTGTTAAAAGTGGTTAGACGGCTTTCCAACGCAGATTTGCCGATTCTGAATACAGCTGTAATCCGCTATATCAATTACATGGTATTACTTTGCTGTCATTTTAATTTGTAACGATTTGTATGAAGTCGCTTTGCCATTTACCATTCTATTTACAAGGCAGACCATAAACATCAGGACCGGCTCGAGAAAACGGGTAGTCCTGATACAAGCCTTATTAAAGTTGTAGGGAAAATGAAATAATAAAATATAAATTATTTCTATTTCTCAACCTCAATTTCAATTTTTGATTTCTAGCCTAGAAATCGGACGTCGCTGAAGTTAGCGAAAAGTTCGAAAATGAGCAGTACTAGTGGTGTCCAACTGACATTCGCGCAAAAGACTATATACTTGTTGGATTTAATATTTGCAAGTGTATTATGTTTTCTATTTAAATAAATAGTTAACAATGCGTACGCAAAAAATTAAAAAAACATAATAAATAATAATAATATGGTATAAATACCATATATTTGAATCGGACAAAAAGGGTTTATAGCACACATGGCAAATGTTCATTTTCTCCGTAAACAAAAAAATAGACGAATTAAATTTTGCACGGAGCTTAGTAACATTATAACTAATTAAATAAATAGAAATTTAATGATCTTAAGTATATTAATTAAAAAACTACAGACATCTGAATTTCCCAAATCCAGAATCCATTGCTTACATATGAATAGGGTTTGTAGTAACCTTAGAAAATGTTGATTTTCGCCGTAAACAAAAAAAATAGACGAATTAAATTTTGCACGGAGCTTAGTAACATTATAACTAATTAAATAAGTAGAAATTTAATGATCTTAAGTATATTAATTAAAAAACTACAGACATCCGAATTTCCCAAATCCAAAATCCATTGCTTACATATGAATAACTCCGGTTTCTCCGGAGTTATTTCGGAATGTTTTTAATAACATTTGTGAAATACCTCCTTCTGATTCTGACAAAGCGCTTTGTGTTAAAACGGCCCTGCCGGTCATGTATTGCACTGTTAGATTCATGTTACGTTAAAGTAATCTTTTGCTAGATGCTTTCAGTTATTCCTGCTTTGATTTTAGCTCTGTTAGCTTTGTTGTCAAATTATAATCATTTGCGTTCAACTTGTCGTTTTGTAATAACAGTCAAATACGTTATTAATCATGCCCAACGTCCTGGCGACGTTTGTATCTCAATTAGCTGCGCCGAAGCTAACTGTAAGCAACGTAAAGACAGAGTCGTTTCCAAAAAAAGTTATTGTAGATACGAGATTATAAATTTCAAGCCCGTTTTAGGACAAGTATAGCGTATTTAAAAGATTCGTCGTTTTATTTGTCCCTTCTTTACAATAGCTTCTTGTGGTTTTATAACAGTTTGGAGCCCCTAATGCATCTAATCGGCCCTGCTAATTCTTCTTAGCTCCTGTGTCCTAGAACTTTAAAACTTTTTTACCGTTTTATTGTGAACCGTATACTGGAGCAGTCGCTTTGCTCGGTTTACCAATGGCTTGTCGTGGCCTGTCACGTCGCGGTCTGCAAACGCGAATCACATTTGACAGTGTGGTCTTCAAGCTACAGGTCTGCAAGTCTACATGTCTACGATCCAGACAGGGAGGACGGTAATGGCACAACAGGGTGTCAAATTACCAAGACTGAACGTCAAATGACATCCTTTACGTAAAATAAAAAAACCTCGCCTTATTTTTTACTTTGCAGAGTTCAAACTTTAAATATGTGCAGAACCTTCTAGAGAAAATGTGAGGCTCAGTGGGATTAATATTCTTAAGACCGCTTAAAGACTATTATTGTTGTTCCTCTTAACACATTTACAAGTGTTATAAATAATAATAAAATAGTTAGGCTTCAACTTTTTTTTTTCATTTTCTTTTTATTTATTTATATTAATGTACAACATATTAAGTTTATTGTGTGAAAATTTGAAGTCGATTAGAGTAAACTGTTGGAGATATAGAGTTTTAAGTCTTCACCTCTCTGGTCTGATTTCGTCTTACTTTGAAACTTTTAAACGCGTTTTCTCACACTTAGCTTTTTCAGAGTCGGTGCTATCTCTAGCTCAAAATCTACTAGACCGATTTTTTTGAAATTTTGCACACTCTCTCTTTACATAAATGCCGAGGTAATGCTGTCGAGTTCTTTTAATTTTTTTTAATTTTAACGTATTTTAAAATAACAAAGTTTCTAATTTTTTTCATGAAAAATCGGTATTTTAACTTTTAAGTGCTGTAAAAATTAAAAAAATCAATAAAAAAAGAAAAACTCGACAGCGTTACCTGCAGAATCTTACCAACTAATGAAATCATTTTCGATTTTAGAAAATCCAGTGATAAGTTATGAGTGGCGCCGCAATGTTGCTTTTTTTGTGACGTCTGCGGAGATTCGCTGTCAATGCCTCATTTCTTGATATTTATTTATGAAAATTTCACAAAGTATTCTTTAAATGTTATTTTATAATGTACTGATTATAGAAATAATTAATATTAACTGTGTCGTCAAAAAACGTTATCGAAAATATGCTTAAAATATGCATTAAAGAAATGTGCCCCACAAAAATTTTTCTACTTGCGCGTAGTAGCAACTTGGTTCGCAGAGAACAGAAATTATATTCACACCGCTGAAAATAGCGGTAGGCCAGCGCTAGTTATAGTAACGTAATAAATAAATGGTGACACTTCCGCTCGAAATTCATAAAGTTAACGATTGCAATATATTTTATTGCACGAAAAATACGAGTGAGTTTATCATATATTAAGAACCTCGCATAGTATCTCACAGAAAAACATAACTTGGTGTTCTACTGCCAGGAGAGCATATAATTTAATTTATTTAATTTATATTTGCTTTTAAAATTTATTAGAATAAAACAAAAATAAACTAGCAACCTACCGCATCGATTTAGTATATAAACTCACCGCTAGAGCTCCGGCAAAACTTCGTGTTAATACAATAATCATTTAGTCATAAATTGTTGAAGTAAAACGTCAAATGAAAACGACACTCTCAAAGTTATTCTTATTACTGGTGATATATTAAGAATGCCATTAAGTTTGTTATTAAGCGGTGCTAAGACGCTGAGGAAGCCGGCGACTTCGAAGACGCTGATACAGAATCGCGGACGTCGCGCGAGCGCTGAATTTGTGATACGCTATTTATTTTAACTAAAAAATATTTCTTTAAAAATGGAAGAACGTTAAACATTCTTAATTATCCTTTTACAATCCTTATTAAAATTATAAAATCGTTATTATCCCAATTAATAGTACAGAAAAATATAAAAACTTAAAGAAATACAATATATAGCGTGTTTCAACAAGAAGTGTTATTTTAAATCAACAGAAAGACGCAATATTTCCGTGAAAAGTATTGATATTTTTATTTTAATCTAAAGTACAAACTCTGAGGTTAATAATAAAACACAATATCTGCCAGATGTCTATTTTTTCTATTGATTTAAAATGATCGCTCTTGTTCAAAGACTCAATTACAAGAGTTCGGCGGCGGCTCATACTTAAAACAAGTTGTGGGGTATAAACTGCCGATATAACTTAAAAGCACTGACTCACTTATTTTTCTATAATGTATATAGAAGCGAATAAGATAAAATTTATTATTGTATTACAGGTTTATACCGCTCTTATAACCTCTTTTAAATATAAATCGCCGCCGAACTATCGTGATTTGGACTATAGTATCTATTCTTAGTTCATTCTTCAGTTTGTAGGTTTGTAATCAAAATCATATATTCCTGAACTCTAATACACTGCAATACTTCCCTAAATTTTAATCTTTGTTACACAATATTATAAAAGAGATGCATATATTCAAACGTTAATTACTGTAAGTAGTATTTAAGTAATAAGTAGTACATCTCTCCAACAACACATAGAGTTTTGATATTATAAATGTGGTAATAAAATTGATTACGTAAAGATAAGCGGTTAAACAGAAATTCCAATTGTAAATGGCAGTATAAATTTAAAAGAACTCATCATTTTCCGATTTTCTTAACCAACTTACAATTTCTATGACAGCATCTCCTTAAGTTTGCAATTAAGAGCATCTCCGATAACAACAGTGCTCTACTGGAGCACAGCATCCAAGGACTTCATGACCCCAGGCAACGCTTTCCTCCGGCAGCTACACTAAGGCTGTTCTGGAAACGTAAATTACATTTACGACTATAAACGTGAGTTTTACGATATGAACGAACACGTCTTCAAGTACTTCAAGTGTCAAATCCACTCGATTCTAGTTCACTCTAGTTTATAGTTCCGTGATTCTGTCGATAGATGTCATTGCATACGTTTATTTTGGGAGAATTACACGGTGATTGTTTTATAATGATTATGACGGTTATGTATATGAGTATATTATTATAATTTGTAATTTGTTTTTTGTGAATCGAGGCTACTATAGCTGCCAACATGACTTGCAATGTTTGTTAGTGTTGATTTATGTACATTGTTTTTTAAATATCAGCAAAATCAGTAGATCTCCATAACGCGACAAACTTATTACTTTTCTTCAAAGCATTCCCTCCTAC
This sequence comes from Panorpa germanica, assembly GCA_963678705.1. NCBI lineage: Eukaryota > Metazoa > Arthropoda > Insecta > Mecoptera > Panorpidae > Panorpa > Panorpa germanica. The sequence goes on from OY783210.1 coordinate 10,902,610, forward strand.
AACATCACGCGGAATCGTAAAATATATTGTGAATATCACGAATTCATTCCTGTTTTATGAAATATCTGTAATGGTCTTGTGTCCTATGGCTCAATTTCTATAAAAGTGTACTATATATTGATAAAGTGGGTTACTAGAACCTCAAATGTTCAATTATTTTTTAATAACTCCTTATGTGTTAAGAGATATTAACAATTAAAAAAGTCATTTTGTCTCTTTAATTATTAAAGGGATTCCAACGTTGTACACATTCCAAGTGCATGTGACATCACAATCCTTGTGTAAGGTTACCAACTTTACAGGTCATAAATCTCTGCTATATGTATTTATATATCAAAATATCAAATATTATTTACAACTATTTCAAGGAACAATCAAATTTCAATATTATGTCTGCCACAACAGGGTTAAATAAAATAAAAACTTATTATTCTTTGACTTGACTTGATATTTCAACTACCAAAAGCTACAAAACGTTATCACAGCACTGACCTACTCAACAAATAACTGACGTTAAAATGCATTTCACGTCATACAAATATGGCCGACCATTCCTATCGCTAAAACTACAATTCAAACTTTTAATTGCTATATCTCCGTCAAAATTTAGATATTTAATAAAATAGACATGCCAATACACATTTATTAACATCAATTTCAATCAACAATTGAAAAAACAACCACAAAAAAATGAGTTACAGTACTATCAGCCATGTGCACGTAACTGCGATTAGTGAGATATTAATAAATTTAAATATTATTAGCACTTATATTTATTAAAATTATTGAACGAAAACCAACACTAGCACTATCTATGGTCCAACATCCGTTTTGATATTTCCTGTTAGAAATTATAGATGTACCTGTCAGTTACATCCTTCCTCTTGCCCCCACCTTAGGACACTCTGATTCTCCTTTTTCTAAACGTGTTTATAACTTAATCTCGTGCATTCTTCCTTGCACTGCGGAGACATCGCACCAACGCAAACCTATTCAATCCTAATCAAATACTATTTCACAAATCATTTCATTATCTATCCAACTATCTACAAATATTTCACGTTCCTTTTATTCTTTGCAATTCGTTTCTTTAATGTTATCAACAAACATAATTGTTCAAGTTATAACAAGTAAAATGAAGTCATAAAATTAAGAATGTATTAAGTTAACTAGTGAATTAAAGATATTAAATAAAAGCAAGTGTTTGTTTTTATATATGGTTCAAACTGATTTACAACCAGTTAAGTTACATTACAGAAAGATCACCAACTTGTCGACTCGTGACTTCGTTACAATTATCATCATCATGTTCTTCTTTTCTCAAGCCTTTTCTCCATTGCTTTCCATTGATCGTCTTTCTCTTCTAAATTACAATACCTATTTTAGCCAGATTTTACTTCTCTTGATCTTTCCATCTTGTTTTGGATCTTCCTCTCTCTCTCTCTCTCTCTCTTGCTCTTCCTGGATTCTTTCCAGAAGTTTCTTAGTCGTTCTATTTGGGTGCATTCTTTCTATACCACATGATACAATGTATAAATTCTCGATATCAGCATAAACTATGCACATAAATAAATTGCACTATAAATTTTCGCCAAATTTTTCGTTCTTCCTCAAGTTTTAAGTTTCCGATCCATATAGCGCCACCGGCTTTATTATACTTTATATATAAGAATTATTACTTTACAATTAACATAACATAACGGTGTAATGCGAAAGATATTTCATTTTAATATCATTTCAGTCAGTGGCAAAAATCCAACTAGTTTAAATATTATATTAGTTGGCTGAAGTACACAACAGTGTCCGGTGTTCCCTCAGTTTGTCTTTGCTCTCATTTATCATTCAGATTTCGGAACATATAATTACCTCCGTTATCAATTAATGTCATTTTACAAATAGACTAAAAATGCCAACGTTCGTTTTTAGTTTTTAGTGCATAATAATTCAAATCTGCACTGACTTATGCCAATTATAAAGTAAACAATGCAAGACAAGTATCAATCACAGAGTGACACTGCAGTTCACACTCCAAAGATTCATTTTATGTAATTAATCTCAAGTTTCTGATACTTGTTCTATATTTCATATTCACACACTTGCTGGCTTAGTTTATATAGTTATTACAATGAAGTTGTAAAACTTTTAATTTAAATTTTATACGTATTTAAATACTATCCTCTTCAATATACAAGCTCCATGCGCATTTTGAATTGTTCAAAACAGTGCCAGAAAGTCGTTGCTTAATCACGTATTTCAGTAGCGTTTTTTCAAGTTTTTAACACAAGTTGTTGTTTTATTATAACTGCAACTAGAGTTTACCCCCGCAATGCGACGTCTTTTTGGCGTGTGTGATTTAGATCCAATAAAATAATTCGTAATTACATTTCATATTTAATTCTATTTTTAAATTGAAATAATAAACTCGCAGACATATACATTGATACATATAAATTGATTAAAAAACAAAAATTTTTTTTATCCAACTTTTTTTTCAAAATTCGGGATTTTTTTTTCGATTCGTAAATAAGTTATCAAGGTTAGCCTATATACAAAATTTCAATTCACAATTTTTACTCTCGGCAAATACTGCATCCGTGCCCCCAAATAAAATTTTGAAATTTTGAATTTTTTTTTATTAATAATATACTTAATTATTCTAGAATCCAGAATATGAACTTTCTCCAAAGTTCCCTACCGGGCCCCGAATTTCTTCAACCCCCCCTTTTTCAATTTTTGTAATTTATGAGAAATGTCAGCATTGAATATCTTAATACACATGCAAAATTTCAACTTTCTATCTTTTACGAATTAAAAGTAATACATCAAAAAAGGGCTCACTTTTTTCCAGTTTTTCCAAAATTACGGGTTTCCAGGAAATTCAGGGAAAAATCCGGAGACGCCAAAAGTCGAGCTACCATACAAGATTCAGTACCAAACATATAAGAATAGAAACATATAAGAATATAAACAACGAATGGAAAGAGGGCAGCGATTGGACAGAGGAAGGAAGGAAGAAGTTTATGGAGGAATTGGAACGGAGATACGAGGAAGAAGGAGAAACGGAGGAGATGGAGGAAATTGAAGAGAGGATGAAGGAAGCCACCCAAAGTAAAAGGTGGAGAATATCTGATAGAACGGGAGAAAACAAATGGTGGGATAAAGAATGTAAAGAATGGAAAAAAGAGGTAAAAAGGGAACTAAAGAGATGGAAGAAAGGAGAATCAAGTAAAGAAGACTTCAAGAGGAAGCAAAGGGAGTATAACGAAAGGATAAAAGATAAAAAGAATGAGTTCAAAATAGGAATAGAAAAAGAAATTAGAGATATAACAACGGAGAGGCAGGCATGGGATTACATAAATAGGGAGAAAAAGCGAAGGAAAGAGCCAAGCAAGGAAATAAAAATGGAAGAGTGGACGAAACACTTTATGGGAGTACTAGGAGGAAAGAAAAGAAACGAGAAAACAAAGAAGGGGATAAAAGAGAAGGAGAAAGTAAACGATATAAAAGTAGGTGAAATAAAAACACAGATTCAAAAACTCAAGGAAAAGAAAGCACCAGGTAGAGATGGACTAAAGAACGAGGCGTGGAAAGCTGGGCAAGAAAGGATAGAGAAAGGATTACTGACAGCGATGAACAAGATATGGAAAGGAGGAAACCTGCCGGACAGCTGGAGAGAAGGGGTAATAACGCCGATATATAAAAAGGGAAATAGACATGAAGCCAAAAATTACAGGGGTATCACACTACTGAACACAGGGTACAGGATTTATGCAGGGATTGTTAGAGAAAGACTGGAAGAAGAGGTAAAAGTAAAAGAGATACTTCCCGAGACACAAGCAGGATTTAGAAAGGGACGAGGGACTTTAGACAATATATACGCACTGAACCATTTAGTTGAAAAAGAGCTAAGTGAAAAAGGAGGACAGATATATGCAATGTTCATCGACCTTAAAGCGGCGTTTGACATGGTCGACAGACAGAAATTGTGGAAGTACATGAGAAAGAAAAAAATAGATGAGGACATAATGAAATGTATTGAAGAAATTTACGAAGAAACAAGAATGAGAATAAGAGTTGGGGGTGAAGAATCAGAAGAATTCTGGACAGACAAGGGGTTGAGGCAAGGTTGTCCTCTGAGCCCCATTTTATTTGCGATATATACAGCAGACTTGGAGGGGGTAATGGAAAGAGGACAAGACGGGGGGGTGCTAATAGGAAGGCACTACAAGATATGGACTTTAGCATACGCTGACGATATAGTCCTGTTGGCAAAAAGGGAAGGAGAGCTGCAGGAGATGGCACACCGGCTAGGGAGGTATATAGACAGGAAAGGACTAGAGTTAAACGTGGAAAAGACAAAAATTATGGTATTTAAAAAAGGGGGTGGAAAAAGGAGACTTCAAAGGTGGAAATACAAGACAGAGGACATTGAGGAAGTTGAAGAATTTAAATATCTGGGCTACACTTTTAAAAAGAATAATGGAGAAGAGGCGCATATAAGGGAGGTGGCAAAGAAGGCAGAGCAAGCAATGCGACGGGTATGGGGACTAGGGGAAAAGGTATTCGGGGGGGACATACAAAAGAGAATATGGATATACGAGAGACTGATAGCCAGTATGATGTCGTATGGAGCAGAGGTTTGGGGGTGGAAGGAACAAGAAAAGTTGGAAAGAATACAGGTAAGATATATGAAATGGGTTCTAGGGCTGGACAGGTGCACGCCAGGATACATGGTGATGGAGGAGCTAAAGAGGGACAAGATACGAATTAAAACAGGGGAAAGAGCGGTAAAATACGAGGAGAAATTGAACAGAGCGGAAAGCAAAATCTTAAAGAAAATAAGAGAGGATTACATAAAGAATGGGGGGAAAGGAGGTCCAAAAAAGAGAAAAGAATACTTTGAAAGGAATGGAATGGCGATCGAGGAGGCAGAGAGGAGAAGAGAAGGTGGCGCAAGTGTGGCAGAGGAGCTAAGGAGAAGGGATAAGGAGACACAACAGCAGGAGAGAATGGGAAAAATAGAAAAAAGTAACTACAATAAAAGATATAAGAGGTTATGGGAAAATAATGTGCCTCAGTACCTTATAGAAAAGGACATAAAACACATAAGAAGAACAGCAAGGTTTAGATTAGGAAATGAGGAAAAAGGAAACAGATACTGGGAAAAGAGTGAGGAAAGAAAGTGTAGAATGTGTGGAGCGGAGGACGAAACACTGGAGCACATTAAGTTTGAGTGTAAGGAAAAAGTAGCAAGCGAAAGGAATATTGGACAGCTATTAAAGGGAGGCAGTGAAGGAAAGAGGTGGATGGCGGAAATAGTAAGAAGAAAAGGAAAAACAGGAGAATAAATAATCTGGTGGAGAATAATAGAGAGGGTCAAAAGAAGAAGAAGCAGAAAGCACTTTTGGAAGTAGTAAAAGTCGAGAAGATTTTAAGTTTATTTTAAGTTAGTTTTTAAGTTTGGAATGTATATAGGAATGAAATGTATTAGAAATATAATACTGTAGATTGTAAAGCCGAAAGGCATACACAATTAATATATAAATAAAAAAAAATAAGAATATAAACATATAAGAATATAAGAATATAAACGTATAACAATATAAGAATATAAACATACAATTGGAACATTATAATATAGGATATCATTTACCCCTATAGCACAAACGTATACCACCATACCTACAACTGCAGTTTGATGTTTTATAATGTTGTCATTAGATGTCAGCACCTACACTAAAAACATCGCCAAATGAGACACGGAAGCACGCAATCGTAAATATAAAATTATCTAAAGAAAATAGATTATAGCATTATGTACTAGAACATGAATAGGGTAAAGTGAAGTGAAGTAACTAAGATAATAAATAAAAACGAATTCAACGAAACAGCTCCTTCCCGTACAGACGACGTGTTCTTAGGTTTTATGTGGAAGCATTCTCTGCGTGTTACGAACTTATATAAATGCCTTACTTCCGAATTAGTTTCTATAATAGTTTCAGCGTGGAATAGTGTCGTGTTTTGAGAAAATTACCGCCTGTATGACGCTATCAATGTATCAGTAACTAGTAACTAAAACTAAACATTATGCACTGTACTTATTTTTAAAGAAGTAGTTGTAACAATTTTTATTTTAGCGATAATATTATAATATTTTTATGTTTTCTTTATTTATGTATACATTTTATGTATACTAGAAGTAAATGACGTATCGCACATACACGCTCGTATGCCTCTCTGTTGTGTAAAAGAGATACCAAATCTGCAAGATGTACGTCAATCTTGCAGTAGAAACTGAATCGGTTTAACAATGGGCTTGTGTCCTATGTCTTAATTTCTATAAAAGTGTACTATATATTGTTAAAGTGGGTTACTAGAACCTCAAATATTCTAGTTACTAGAACCTCAACTCGTTGTATGTTAGGAGATATTAACAATTAAAAAAGTCATTTTGTCTCTTTAACTATTAAAGCGATTCAACGTTGTACACATTCCAAATGCATGTGACATCACTACTGGTAGTTGCTATCTCTTTTATATAACAGAGCGTAAAAGAGATATATTCTTGACAGAACTCTGACAAGTTTACAGGTTACCAACCTTACAGCTCATAAATCTCTGCTATATGTATTTATATATCAAAATATCAAATATTATTTACAGCTATTTCGAGGAACAATAAAATTCCTATATTATGTCTGCTTTAGCAGGGTTAAATAAAATAAAAACTTATTATTCTTTAACTTGACTTGATAATTTCGACTACCAACAGCTACAAAGCATTACCATAGCACTGACCTACTCAACAAATAACTGACGTTTCAAATGCATTTCACGTCATACAAATATGGCCGACCATTTCTAGCGCTAAAACTACAATTCAAATTTTTAATTGCTATATATCCGTCAACATTTAGATATTTAATAAAATAGACACGCCGATACACATTTATTATCATCAATTTCAATTAACAATTGAAAAATCGAGCCCTAAAAAATGAGGATACAAGCCTATTTACTGCTACTTCTCTTTAACTGTTAACTAACTATTGCGGTAACTATGCCGTATTTGCTGTATCAATGATATGGGCCCCACGGGCTACAGGGGCCCCAAACGTGTGTAAACAAAAATTCGTAAAATGTTATCCACAATCTCACTTAAACTCTTAGGCCGTACTTATCTTAGTGTTTAATAGTATTCATTGTAAGTAATAATGTATAATCAATATATAATTATTTTAATTCAATGCGAGCGTTTCTGTTCCCTTTATGAAAAATCTTTACCCATCATTTGGGCCCCCCAACAAATTTTGATATAGGGCCCGTCTAAGGCACACTACTTTACTGTATTAGGAGGAAGGGTATGCAGGATTTGAGAGGAAAAGAAGCAAAGGATATTGCTAATTTACTGTTACAGAATAAGTGCGATTTGCGTCCGATAACCTGATGTACTTTTCTGCACTTTAGTTTGCTTTGGTTTTTCTGTATTGTCAGTTACTTAGTCTCTTCTCTTTGTGTGATTTTTGTTCATATAAATGCACTTCATGATATATTTTTCCACATAAGGTAAATGTAATATAGTCCAAATCACGATAGTTCGGCGATGACTTATACTTAAAAGAGGTTATAAGAGCAGTATAAATCTATGATACGATAATGAATTTTATCTTATTCGTTTCTATATACATTATAGAAAAATAAGTGAGTCAGTGCTTTTTAGTTACATAGGCAGTTTACACCCCACAACTTGTTTTAAGTATGAGTCGCCGCCGAACTCTCGTAATTTGAACCATATAATTTATCTTCGTCTCTTTTGCATGAATGCGTCAGTTCTTTAGCCAGTCTTGAACTCTGGTTCTGATGACACCAACTAACCACAATTTATATCTAGCCTTTAAATTAGTTCAACTTTGTTTTTGTTTATTGAACGTAATTCCAGAATCCCAATGCTTTTAATTTTTGTGCTATTTTAATTTTAAATAAAAATATTTCAAAATATTTATGTTACCCTTTGAGAGTAATCCGTTGCTCCAGTATTTTGATTGACAGCCGCTCCGAGATGAAATGAATCTTGATTGACAGATTTGAACTTTGGAGTAAATAAATGAGCACACAGGATTCCCCTCCGTCGACTACGATGACGATGACGCGAGATGGCGCTGCGAACGTGACTGGCTTACATTATTCGAATAACAGGAAAATTTTCTTTGTTTGAGCACGGATTTGTTGCTGTAAACATATGTCTGATTGACTTAATGCGATGAACGACATAAGGAATCAGTGTTTATTCACATTTTGATGTCTAAGACATAGCAATATATAAAAACAATTATAAGCAGTAGAACTTCGTTTAAAAATAAGGCTGAATAATAATCGAGGGAGAAATAACATATGAAGAATTGACATATATTCTTACAATAAAAAATTAGATACTTCGTTGGCAGAATTCGTTCTATTGAGACATTATACGAATAATAAAAGTTTACGCAAATTACGATATTGTAAACCCCCGTATTACGCGGTTAATGTATTCTGCGTAGCATGAAACTACGCTACAAGAATGTGCATGTCTACGCACGCATTACGGAATTAATTTAGCAAACGCTATATGCTTTTGCCGGCGTAATTTTTTGCAAGCAGTACCTGTCGCTGCATCTTTTTCAACATTCATTAACATAAGAAAATCTCACCTATATTTACATCCTATGGATTCTACTTAGCTTAAGGTGAAACGATACTTGGTCATTTTTGACTCGCGAAATATAGATGACGATACTATACAGCAGGTTAAATATTATCAAAAAAAAACATGTTTTTTATGTTAAAATCGTTTTATGTAAGTAACTATAAACGCGAATTAAAATCTAAAACTGCAATTAGTTAGATGAATAACGTATCTACATTTTAAGTTTTCTTCCACTGACTTTTAATGAGTTGGAACCGCAAAAATAACGTTTGAAACAATGTATTTTTTTAATAATATCCAGTTCATTAGAGAGGTAACTCTGAGAAAAATCCAATCCATCCTGAGAACTGACCAATCGATATATACATATTTAAAAATAGTTCATAACATTAACTATATTTTTAAATATGTATATATAAAAATAACTTTGGAACCACTGCAAAATATGAAACGCATATCCTTGAACACAGGTATACAAATATTAACAGAAAATAGAAATTGGATTTTCAACACGCTATATGTTTCTGAATAATTAATATACTAATTAATGATCTATTTATAAACAAACCTTGAGCATTATCTGACTTCTAAGGTTTATGTGGTTGTTTCTAATTCTTCAAATTCTAAATCAATTGTCATTTTAGTACACTGGCGCCATCTATATCTAACTGTATAACCATGAAGTAATGTTTCACCTACAACGTCACTGGCTTACATTATTCGAGTTGCTGAGTTACTAATATTTATTGATCAATAATAGCATGATTTTGTTTGTTTTACTAAAATATAAAATTAGTAAATTAATGTAATAAAAATAACAATAATCATTATTGCATTCATATATGAAATCAACGTGCCGATGCGCCTTGTGGATATGCAACACTACTTACAGGTTCGACATTTGTTAATGGGCTTGTGTCCTATGTCTTAATTTCTATAAAAGTGTACTATATATTGATAAAGTTGGTTACTAGAACTTCAAATGTTCAATTATTTTTTAATAACTCCTTATATGTTAGGAGATATTAACAATTAAAAAAGTCATTTTGTCTCTTTAATTATTAAAGGGATTCAACGTTGTACAAACTCCAAATGAATGTGACATCACAATCCTTGTGTAAGGTTACCAACCTTACAGATCATAAATCTCTGCTATATGTATTTATATATCAAAATATCAAATATTATTTACAGTTATTTCAAGGAACAATCAAATTTCAATATTATGTCTCCCTTAACAGGGTTAAATAAAATAAAAACTGTTTATTCTTTGACTTGACTGGATTGTTTGAGTACCAACAGCTACAAAACATTACCACAACACTGACCTACTCAATAAATAACTGACGTTAAAATGCATTTCATGTCATACAAATATGGCCGATCATTTCTAGCGCTAAAACTACAATTCAAATTTTTAATTGCTATATCTCCGTCAATATTTAGATATTTAATAAAATAGACACGCCAATATACATTTATTAACATCAATTTCAATCAACAATTAAAAAATCGACCACTAAAAAATGAGGACACAAGCCCATTCGAAACTAAGAGAAATTATGTTACTGTTTAATGTTTAAACTTGTAACTTTAAAATAACAACAGGCGTAAAACTAAGCCATGACCGTTATGCAGTCGGCTCCTAAATTGACAGTAAATCCATTAGTAACTGACAAGTATGTAAGAGAAAAATGAAAATCAACTCGTCAATGTTAAAAGTTTGTTTATACTCGCACCATTCAATGGGAATGTTATTATATAAAATGAAGTAAAAAGTTTACATAAACACCCATAACTAAACATTACATTTCATGTTGTTTGGAACTGAAACTATATAATATATAACATATATGCAATATACTCTGCTTTTAGTTATCATAACAAATATAAACAAAGGAGCCTTACCGCTACCGCGCCGCTTTCGTTTACCGTGGTTTCTGTTTTGTGGACTCCAGCACCAGCAGCAGCAGCAGACGCAGACGTTGTAAACGGAGACAACTGTAACCAGATATCACTGATTCCAGATCAGCGTCGCAGTCCAAAACCCATGAAGATGGTACGTTGGAACAGTTAGAAATGGTCTATGAGCCTGGGTGTGCGTCTGAGCTCTAAAGTTTACTGTTTCAATGGTATTCTTTGTCTAAATCTTTGCTTCTGTAGTTTTTACTTTGCACGATCTTTTTATTTTACTTTTTATTTTAATTTTATTTCATAGCAGTAGCGGATTTTTCTGAAAGAGTCCGAAATTGTCAGATACTGACTGTAGCACAGCTACTCGCACCGTGTGATCGTATTATACGAGTTACTGTCATATGCGATTCGGTCAGTAGCTCGCATTCGAGTTACTACATCATTTTTTATGTTCCTGTTACACATCTGCTCCCAAAACTGTCCGCCTGAAGTTTTGCAATGGGCATGTGTCCTCATTTTTGAGTGGTCGATTTTTCAATTGTTGATTGAAATTGATGTTAAAAATATGTATTGGTGTGTCTATTTTATTAAACATCTAAATTTTAACGGAGATATAACAATTAAAAGTTTCAATTGTAGTTTTAGCGCTAGAAATGGTCGACCATATTTGTATGACGTGAAATGTATTTTAACGTTAGTTATTTGTTGAGTAGGTCATTGCTGTGGTAATGTTCTGTAGCTGTTGGTAGTCAAATAATCAAGTCAAATCAAAGAATAATAAGTTTTTATTTTATTTAACACTGTTACGGCAGACATAATATTGAAATTTTATTGTTCCTTGAAATAGCTGTAAATAATATTTGATATTTCGATATATAAATACATATAGCAGAGATTTATGATCTGTAAGGTTGGTAACCTTACACCAGGATTGTGATGTCACAGGCACTTGGAACGTGTACAACGTTAAATCCCTTTAATAATTAAAGAGACAAGATGACTTTTTTAATTGCTAATATCTCTTAACATATAAGGAGTTATTAAAAAATAATTGGACATTTGAGGTTCTAGTAACCCACTTTATCAATATGTAGTACACTTTTATAGAAATTAAGACATAGGACACAAGCCCATTCTACCTAATTTCTACCTAATTTCCAATAGAACGGTAATCGTTGATAATAAATCTGTTAAGATTGAAAGAAACAGGCATATACCGTATAAATGATACAATGAAACAGCAACCATTTATTAAAATACACAGTTGTGTGGGGTCAGGTGACTACAAACTACAAATGCTAAATGCCACCATCATCTAGAGTCTATACTGACACCGACACCACACCGACACGACGACAAAGTAATGTTAACCGGCTTACTGGCTAACTGACTAACAGACTAACCGGCCGGTCAAGTTACATGATTGCGTTAAAACCAGAAGAGGAATAAATGTACGAGATGATAACCACTATCCAGCAAGCGAGAAGTCAAGGAACGAAACATTCAGGCACTAACGCACTGAAACGAGTTGGATTGAGTGAATCTAGATAATTCGAATACTATGTCAGTTGGTTGCTTGTTTATGGGGAAAAAGTCTTACTGCAATTATAAACAAATACATTATTTGTATTGTTTATTTCAATTATTTTAAATAAGTGCCGCTATTATTCAGCTTTCTTGTAACTGTTATAATTGTTTTAAGTGTGGTTTTTATAAATTTATGTGTTATTTTTATTAAATATGTGATGTGTACAGATTGAGGTTATGTTCCATTACTCAGTGAAGTGTAATTGAATAATGTGTAGTTAATTAAAGGTAATTACTTAATAATAAAGTGTTAGATTCATATTAATAGGTAATAAATCTTGTGCTTAAATTAATTATACACTGAATGCTAATTTTACGTTTAATTCTATTAGATACAGTGAGTTAAAACCGAAATAATGTTACTTCAATCAAAAATAGTTGTTCTGTTTTTATTCGCTTTTGTTTATTTTCGCAAACCGTCAAATCAGTAAACACAAAAGGTAAACACATATGTTATTTTAGGTAATATTTTTTATCTGACGTTACGTTTTAATATTTAACGAAGTTTAACATAATTCTTTTACATTGTCAATAAAAAATGCAAAAGACATTAAAAATATTCATCCATTATATTAATTTAATATGTAACATAGTTTTCAATAATACGCTTTATGAAAATGTGAATTTAAATCGAAAGATAAGATACTGTTATAATTTTTTTTATAAATTTTAGAACATTTTTAAGGGATATTTTAGACCAGGCATTAATTAATACCTTCAGATTCTAGTATAATAATTTTCATAACATATACAGTGCATTTTAATAGAATTATTTCACAAATTCAGACAAAAATGAATCTTTAAAAAAATTAATAACCGATTCTTAATTTTAATACACATTTGAAAATTAAGAACATTTTTAACCAATATATTAAATTAAATTCGAGGCAGCGGTTTAGTTCAAATATATGATAACTATAAATACTAACAACAAAGTAGGAGGTCGTCGGTGATGGAAATTTAATGGAATTACGCTATAATAAATATATATTTGTTTTCGACTTCTAAAACGACCTACTTGAATTATTATTAAAGACAGTTTTGTGGCGTCAAGATCTCATATGTGTGAACATAATTAGCCGTTTCAATTTATAAAATAACAAATATAAAAAGCACTCTTTAGAAGGACAAAACATGTTACCTACTAATATTATCTAAAAAGGTGTTAATTTGGCCTTAAATTTAATAATAATTTATAATTTTTTTCTAAAAATTTTACTAATCATAAGAAAAGGTATTTCGATTCTATAATTCCGAAAAAGGCCATTTTATTTTTTGTATATCAATGTAAAATCTATATCGGTATACATGATGTTCTTCATTACAACGCAACTCGATAACATTCACAAAAAAAAAACAGTTCTAGTGCAAAACGAGTGCAACATTATTTGTAAATAATAGAAATAAAAGACGCCAAAAAATAAACGTAACTTTAATATGTGTTTAGCGGTATCTGCCGAATTTGCAGATATGTATTTATAATAATCTTAATATATATAAATTACGTGTCACTGTGTTGTCCGCGATGGACTCCTAAACTACTTAACCGATTTTAATCAAATTTGTACACCATGTGCAGTTTGATCCAACTTGAAAGATAGGATAGCTTACATCTCAATTTATGATTGCAATATTATCTTATTGCAAATTATTTGTCTATTAATTATCTGTATATGACATATGACATCTGGCGACGATGATGGCGACATCTGTTGACTAGATTGAGTAAATATTCTGTTGACTAGATTGAGTAAATATTCAATAGATGGCGCTATGTAACGTTAGACACAGCAACGCGTGGCCGGGACAGCTAGTATATTATAAGAATAATTCGATTTAAAAATAGTTATATTACTAAGGTACTCGTATTTCAATTTTAAACAAATAGGCATTTTATTTCGTCAATAGAATTACTCAATAAATAAATCGCAGTACGAGATACATGGATTGCTAATAATCACGTGGGTTTTTAAAACTGTTTTCTGCAGAGTTTAATCTTGATTTGAAGTTCAATGTTTCTTTTTTGGTAATGACGCGTTATTAGATGGCAACTGGCAAGGGCAACGCTACTCTGGACTCTGGGTTACGTTTTACCGTTCCGATTTACCTCCACAATGTTCAATATATATAAATTCCCAATGAAATTCATTTAAGAAATCAATGACTGTATTTAAAATCATTGAAGTTGAACACCGTGCAGGTATTTATTTATTTCGATTAGAAAAACTATGTAAATTTCTTAATAGAATTTATTGAAATTACTTTTGAGCAGGTAGAAAGTGAACAGTTTACTATTAGTAACCCAAATGGTCGAGACATTTGATAGCTTACTACAAGCTAATTTTCTACTTTTCACATTTTCTTGACAGAACTCTGACAAGTTTACAAGTTACCAACCTTACAGCTCATAAATCTCTGCTATATGTATTTATATATCAAAATATCAAATATTATTTACAGCTATTTCAAGGAACAATAAAACTTCAATATTATGTCTGCCGTAACAGAGTTAAATAAAAAAAAATCTTATTATTGTTTGATTTGACTTGATTATTTCGACTACCAACAGCTACAAAACATTAACCACAGCACTGACCTACTCAACAAATAACTGACGTTAAAATGCATTTCACGTCATACAAATATGGCCGACTATTTTTAGCGCTAAAACTACAATTCAAATTTTTAATTGCTATACCTCCGTCAACCCACTAACAAGTAAGGACACAAGCCCATTATTAAGCAGAATATCTGGATATCTTCTAACGTTTACTAGTCTGACAAATTCATTGACTTCTTCAGTCTACTGGTACTCTGCCAGTCTGCATTGACTTCATCCCGTCCCGTTATTCTGGATGCTACGTAATTTCGCCTGGAGCCAAGCCGTCTCCCGACTCCGCAGACCCGTCGCTTTGCTAATGTCGACTACTGCGAATTCTTTTCGTTCCTTTGTTGTTCCTGACTAACTTCATACCACTCTAGAGGTTCGATATTATGATTGCAATGTGGTTTAATTACTAGAAAATTCCTCGTAGCAAATAATCGTATCGTGACTGAGATTTAAAGCAATTCATTCATATTCATATTATGCGAGAATGTTTAAAAATAGAAGTTCATGACTTACGGGATGAGACAGATCCGTTATTATGAATGTTGTGCCCTTGGCATATTCTGTAATAGGGACCAAAGTTACTTATTATTTGTTATGTTAATTGATAACGATATCAAACACTTTATTACAACGCTTTTGTAACGTTTCACAGAACGGTATGTTACGTTATGAAATAGATACATCTTTCACAGCAGAGCAGTCCTTTAAAAGTGATATTGTTTGGTAAAAGCGCTGTTGCCGCTGTTGCTAAATATACAACGATGTATTGTTTTGAGACGTTTTGACATCTAACGGAGCAGATTCTTGTACAAACTGTGTAGCACACAAATATGAGATCATGATACCACAAAAAATGTTCATAAATTATGAAAATAAAATTGCATTTATAATTTTAGGGGAGACATCTATGAAACATATCCTGAACTTTCAATTGTGAAAGCCCAGCGATGTGTAGTTACAGTTACAAGGTTTGGGTCCGCGGTGGCCACTCGCAAACAATAACAGAAATAAATGAGAGACAAACTGTTGAAACAACATCCGCTAATGAAGCCAATTTGAGTAATGAAGGAGTCTACAAAAATAAGAGTGAGTGCGCCACTAATGACCTTAATGATAATAAAAATGAAATTAAAACTAATTTAACAGTAATTAGTGAAGGTGATATGTTAGTGGAAAAGTTAAGTGAAAATAATGAAAGTGTTTTTCTTGCTAATAAAATAAATATTAAAACAATAAGTGATAAAATAGTGGAGGCTAAAATAAGTGATAGTGATACATATGTAAATAAGTTTAATAAAATAAATGAAAATATGGTGAAGTATATGAATATTGGTAAATGTAATTTGGCGGAGACGGAAACACTCGAGGTTATACGAAGACTGGACGAATTAATTCAAAATGGTATGTTTATTTATTTATTTGTATAAATAAAGGTAAATACATATTTCCCAGTAAACAATTTGGTGAAGTGCTCTATTTGGTGAAGTTCAAGTCACTCGTACAATTCTATTCTAATGCTTTACAAGTTCTCTACCTGTCACAGATTTTGTGTTAGTTGTTAGAATTTTTTCATAATAATATTCTTTCTTTTTCCAACATCATTCATTAAGTATTTCTGTTTCTTTCCCACATGGATATATTTTTTTTAAGTTCACTTTCATCTCATTTATTCCAAAGTGAGAGAGAAACGAGATGCGGTTAGACAAGTAAAATATATTTTTCACCGTTACACTTGTATACTTGTATAGTATTTTGTTCAGTACAGTATGTTTAAAGTATATGCTATCCTTTTTCAACAAATATTTCTTTAATGGTAATAGACAGACGCTATCTCCCTCAATCGCCGAATATAATGTATATAAACGAAGATAGTATCTAGCGATGGTAAGACAGAGGTTTTAAACCTAACGCAGACCTGCCGATCGTGGATTTTTGAATCACCAAAAAATGTAAAAAACTAATATAACGAGTATTGTTGAAGATGAATAATATTTATTAAAGAAATCACGATCTGTACTAAAGATTACATCTATTTATTTCTTCATTTAAATATTTATATTTTGCAGACTCTAAAATGTAGAATTCCATTAAGTTTTATACCACTGCTAGTGTCAAATTTATAACTCCGGTCATAAATCATAAACCGACTCCGCTTTTAATTCAGCAGTGAACCGTCGTTGCGATCTCTGTAGATCATAAATAGGGCCTTTCCTATGAACGACTGAATAGAAAACGAACACGTTCCAGACAAAAAACTCATGATATGTAATAGAAATTAAGTAGAATTTACTCCAAAATGTTTACTGGGTTATTGTGGTTGCACAGTGCTTATTATAATGTCTTCGGGTTTGAATCCCGGGTCAGAGCTATATTTTCTGTGCTTGGTTGTAAATACATTTAATGGTTTGTGTGCTTACATATATGGTAAATTTATAAGCAGCGGTGTAGTTAAATGACTAGTTACGCTATTGAAAAACATCGTACGTTTGTAGGTTGTTAACTAAAATACAGTCTCAGTATTTCTTATTTAAAATTTATGAAAAAAAAAACAAACTTCAATAAGAAAAAGAATATTAACGTTGCCAGGTCTTCTACTATAAGATTTTCAGACACAAGAAATTATTAATATTTTTCAGACTTTGCATCAAACGTTATGAATAATTAATTGAACCCACAGTCCTTAGTTTTAATTACCATTTTACCAATTAAAAGTAAAGTCAATATTTGAGATACTCATCCCTCCCTTCCCCTCCTCTTCATCCGCCTGCGCACCTCTATTAGGTGTGCTTGAATTAATTCCATTGATGTGTAACAAAAGATACGAATAAATTAAACAATATAAAAATTGAAAACAAAACAAAAGAATATTGTAGCGATTGCGGGGCTTGCTGAAAGCTGTTCCTTTATAGTATAGAGTGGATGGGGCATCTTACAAAGAAATCAAATCCTTAAAATAGCAGTGGTGTACCAAGTGTGATATGAATCGGGGATATACAAATATATACGCCGTGTGTTCAAAATCTAACGGGCATTTGTACGTGGTTAAAATGCCTCGCTAATTATTTTGCAATTTTTTTAATTTTGTTCGTAAGTTGGTAGCAGTGTATTCAATAACTATACCAATTAGGAACAAGATTGGTCAACACGTTTGTTTACAGCATAAATCTATATTTATGTGAATCATAGTGAATGAAACTGATGTATCGATATCCAAAAAGTATAATGCTGGTCAGGGAGTTGAATCCAAAGACGTATCAATATTTTCGGCCGTCTATCTTCTTTCAGATAATCTGACAAACAAATCTAATAACATATTTTTAACATTTGTTTCAGGCGATTCAGATAAGCATCATTATTCTGTAAGTACCATTCCAATATTTCTTAATTAGTTTTTTTTGTTAAGTGGGGGTAAGGTTTCAACTTTTTTTTTATTTATTTATATTATTGTACAACATATTAAGTTTATTGTGTAAAAATTTGAAGTCAATTGGAGTAAAACTGTCGGAGATATAGAGTTTTAAGTCTTCATCTCTCTGGTCTGGTTTCGTCTTTCTTTGAAACTTAAAAAAGCTGATTCTCACACACTTTGAAATTTTGCACACTCTTTTTTTACATAAATGCCGAGGTAACGCTGTTTTTTAAAAAAAATTAATTTTAACGTATTTTAAAATAACAAAGTTTCAAATTTTTTTCATGAAAAATCGTGATTTTGACTTTTAAGTGCTATAAAAAATTGAAAAATCCATAAAGAAAGAAAAACTCGAAAGCGTTACCTGCAGAAACTTATCGACTAATGAAATCATTTTGGTTTGTCGATTTCAGAAAATCCAGTGATGAGTTATGAGTGGCACCGCAATGTTACTTTTTTTTGTAACGTCTGCGGAGATTCGCTGCCAATGCCTAATTTCTTAATATTTATTTATGAAAATTTAACAAAGTATTCTTCAAATGTCATTTTGTCATGTAGTAATTATAGAAATATTTATATATTAACTCTGTCCTTAAAAACACTATCGAAAATATGCTTTATTTATCGTTTTCACCTTACCCTCAGCTTAATTATTGTTATGGTAAAGTTGTTTATGATCTAAGAGCTGATAACGGTCGGTATTTAAACATTCGACTGTACTGAACTCAAAATTTTGCAGAAACAAATTTGAATATACCATATCTTGGAAGTTGAGGGGCCATCTATAACATAAGTGGCTTGGTTGTGCAGGTGGAGGAAGTAGACAATGTGAAGCTACGTAATTTTTTACATTTATTTTATTTGGCACAATGAGGAATTGCATCAAGAAGGAATAAAAATGTTTTTAGCTTTCGCGAATTTACGTTTTTAAGGAATAACTTTTTTTTCATGGTATGCTACATGAGGAGAGAGGGAAGGGGAAGAGAGTCACAAAGAAATTCCAGGATATTTTACTAGAATGTTCATCCTCAGCTAAACGAGTACGTGACATCAGGTGTTCCATCTCTATTTGCTCATTGACATAGTTCTACAAGAACTAACTTGACGTAATCTATCCTTCCACTATTAATGAGCCATCGTATGTTACTGACAAGTTTACAACTCAGCTTGGCGTACTCGTAGTTCTGAAAATTGATAATCTGTTTTCTAGAAACATATTTATATAAATAGAGATTAGTACATTAATACAGAAGGTAGTTTGATAATTCAGTGAATTATTGAATTTCCCGCGCAGTTCCCGTCAACTGCCATCTATTAATAGACTACTGTCAAGTTTTGAGCAAGCTACGCCAATTGGCGACCAACGCGCAATGCGATTGAGTGTGTAGTTTCCACCATACACCATTCCTGTTTCCAAACCTGACGAAATTTTAAGAGATTTTGGGTTAACAAAGACATCATCACTGAAACAATGAAACGCCTTGAGAAAACCTGTTGGAAGGAATAAACAAATTGTAAAAACCGTGTTGATAAATAAAGCGCTTTTTTTTTTAAAGCTCACTGAATTATCAATCTACCCTCTTATATACCACATGTGTCGTTATCCAGCGGGTGAAAAGGGAAATTAGTTCCCGTATTAATGTTTTATGGGAATACATTACGCCTGTTTTAATGGCAACAAACAGAACACCCTCAGAATGAATTTTGGGTATTAATGTTCTATGGCGATACATTACGCCTAATTTAATGGCAATAAACAAAACACATATATATTGATACATCTTTTAATCTTTGATTCGGTACGAAAGACTGTGATTAGAAGTGATTCATAATATTCATGTATATGTAGTTGTTATAATATTTACAGACTGCACTTATTACATCGCTATTACGTCGCTAATACATTTTTTGATAACTTTTTGTTTATGTATTTTTGCATTTTAACGTTTTTTAACAAATTTTGTATCGCTTATAATTATTTATTAATTATAATTATTTATTATTTAATTTATTGTAATGTTGTTTCCGCCTTAAATCAATAAATTACATATCATTGTGCTTAATAACATACTATTTATCCATTCTCATTTCTTCCAAAAGAAAAGAGAAATATAGAAATAAAACAGATAAATTGAAACCCCTACTGCTTATCTCTTCCTGCTACTCCTCTTGGTACTCTGCCCTTCCTTCTCTCTGTCTCCACACAATCTTCTTTTCACTTTTTACACTTTAGGGCTCACTCAGGAAGCGGATACGGATCCTGTTCTATTCCTATGAGTTTTAACGACACTTCCCAGAGTTCTTAGCGCTGGTTTCATCAAGGTCAGTTGCTCCAGGATCGGTTACTTTACTGTCACTTTTTATTTCCAAAAGTACTTTTCTGCTTCTTCTTCTCTTGACCCTCTTCCTTCATTTTCCTTAGTCCTTCATTCTCATCGTTTCCTCACCTTATATTCAATGCTCGACTTAATTAATACAAGACAATCATCTGCTGTCATCTACACACCGTAGTTTTGTGGACGACATTTTCTTCCAGTATTATTGTAGGACGTGTAGACATAATATTAATGTCACAGTAAATAGTATCAGTGAAGACGCAGCTTAACACTAATTTCAAGACAAACATTGCATTGAATTAGGGGTAGATTTATTCAATATCACTTCCCTATCATTTGGCTTTTTATCCTCTCGAGTGGATCACTTGGCTTGTCGTTCCACCCTCCGAATTCACCAGCATGATACAGTTACATGACTACAAATCCATACACTAATACTACCACTTCACATTCACACAACAATTCATATTAAGGATAAGGGTGTACAATTTCCCCTGAAGATATTTATAGCGCCCGCATCAAATCGTGCTCATGTTCCATGTTCTGTGGTGTTCAATGTACGGCCTGTTTATTCACCAGCTCTGTTGAATTACTCAACAACCCCCTCCCTCCAACCTCCCTCATTCCCCCACCTACCCTTATTGGTGGACTGAGGAGCAATGAGAATGACTGACGGCATGAGGCGATATGATAACCATCTCACGTTGCGTTCCCGTTAAAAAAAGTTACTCTAAAGCTTTTGTGGAGCTTTCAAAGCACGTGAATAGTTGAAAAGCTTAAGGAATTAGCTTAAAATGTAAGCAACACGAGAATTTTGTTTTAACACTTCTAGACTTTGCTAATGTCTGTTGTATTGTTTATATTAAGTGTGCTCTTTGAGTTTATTTAATTTTAAATTAAATTATAGTTGATGCGATGGCTGAAATTGTTGAGGCAGCGATGTTTTGGAAGTTAGACGCATTTCTCTGACTTTGAATTTCTAAAAAACTTGTTGATGGGGCGCCGTATTGGGGAGCCACATGGTTTTTTGAACATGATTCGAAACAGTCTTTTTTTTGCTTGAATTATGTTTTAACACGAAAATAATTTTTTACGATGTCTTCCAAAAATGTTCTTTTACTTTATGTTTTATAAATGTAATAAAATAATAAAGGTACCAGAGTTTGTGAGGGTCAGTTATAATTGATTACACACAGTCATTATCTTAGTTTTTGAATATTTGTTAAGAATTAGGTTTCATTTTTTTTTATTTGATTACTAAGGATTATTACAAACTGTCCTGCTTAGAGGAAATTCAGTGATAGGCATGTCAAAATAAAGTGTCTTGCGCGGGATGTGCCATCGACTCATTCCTCAATTTTAATAGATCCTCGATTCTGTTTAATTGGTTAATAGGTCTTGTACTTACGGTTTCATTTGTTGTCTAGATTTGTTATTAATTTTAAGTACTAAATTCTCCCAGACATCTTATATATTTTATTGTGAAATCAATCTCTAATAAAAAGACAGTTGTTAAAATAAGCATTTTATTTGTAATTGGAATTATGATTTTTCTGCTTTTTATGTACGTACTTACGAACTAAAATGTGTATTTCTTCTTTTAACAAAAATATGAATAAAATTTGTAAACAAATTTTGTAGAACTTACATATTATGGGTTTTGTTAATTATTTTTGCACAGTTTTTTTTATAGTTGTGGAACACATCCTCAATTTTACCATATGCAGTATGTATTTCTTTACACGAATTCTTTTTGCTTGAATTTCGTTGTAATCTCCCGTGTAAATCGAGGTTTAATTGTATTAAGTTTGTAAAGGAGCAGCCTGTGCTTCATTTATCTTTTCTGTGGTTATTCAAGTGGCCATGCATCTTTAAATAGAGCAGCGACCGTTGCAAGTGTGGGAAAAGTGACATCAATAGACATTTAAAAAAATGACCACTTCATCTCTTCTTCCGACACATTCTCTTAATGCGTCCCGCTTCTCCTGCTTCTTCCAACACATCCTGCATATTTTCACGTTCTCTTTTCTTCATAACCTACTTTCTCTCCCTTCGTTACCTAGTCTAAACCTGGCTTCTTCTTCTTTCTTTCTTCTTTCCTTAATTTCCTGGTTTCCCAGGTACGCGGCCATGGGCGCTAATTATATTAATTTCTTATCATCATATATTATAATGTCTCAGATGCATATTTATGATCTTATATTCTTATGATCTTATATTCTTATATGTTTGGTAGTGAATTTTGTATGGTACTCGAAAACGGCTCCGTCAATGTTTTTGCCTATTTCGTAGAGAAAAAAATTTCCCGGATTTTTCCCTGAATTTCCTGGAAATCCGTAATTTTGGAAAAACTGGAAAAAAAATGAGCCCTCTTTTGCTGTATTACTTTTAATTCGTAAAAGATAGAAAGTTGAAATGCTGACATTTCTCAAAAATTAGAAATTCAAAAATTGAAAGGGGGTTGGGGGGTTGAAGAAATTCGGGGGCCGGTACTTTTTCTTGCTGTGAATATATATATATATATATATATATATATATATATAGATATAATATAGAATATATATATATATATATTTATATATATATATATATATATATATATATATATATATATATATATATATATATATATATATGTATATATATATTCACAGCTAGATGGAAATAGATATATAGAAATAGCTTTTTCTAGCTGTAATCTTTTTATAGCTGTGATATAAATTGTAACTAGTTCAATTGAACCGAGCTTTTTGGGGTCTAGTTGGCCCGAATTCTGTAATGAATCGCTCTCTCTCTCTCTCTCTCTCTCTGTACGCTTTTGGACCGTCGGAAAATAAAATAAAATATGTGAAGTTTAAATTAATGACATCTTGTTAAAAACGATTCTTTGAAAGTTCTGAAGTAAAATGCTACATTCAAACGATGAAGCACCCTTAATATCTGATCGTAGTTAAGCACTCTAAGCACGCACACTACGTGAACTAACCAAGTTAGTTATAAAAATAAAAACAACAATTAAATAGCATGTACTTTGTCATTTTTTATTATCTTACGTGTTTTTTAATCATCATTTTAAATACGCTGAGTGGCAACGTTGTGCAAACTTCTGGAGTTACTGGAGTTACAGGAATTACTTGAATTACTGTTTCATCGCGCTTTACATTTTATGTCCGCTAGATTGCGATCTGACGTCGTTACATTTGAACATATTTTTTTATTGTTGTAAGCATGTAACGGGTACAAGCGCTTTACGAGTTAATTTATTCATTTTAATTTCAACAAGGTTTATAGAAGCTTATGTTAATTTGTTATTAAAGTCTTCATATAAAATTATCTTAGGATTGTTGAACTGCATTTCCGGAAATTAATATTTGTTGTACCAAATAGAATTTTTTTTTTTTTTTAATAATTATTTTTAAGTGCATCAACTATTGGAAGTTATTAGAACTTTCAATCAATATTACATTTTTATATACATTTTTTTTCTTATAAAACATAACTTATACTATATATAATAATTACATTTCAATTATAAATTCTTATTTATAATTATTCCAATACCATGTTTGAATCCGAGCTATCATCCTCATTATCTGACTCGGTGATTGTAGTTTCAGTTGTCGTGCTCTCATTCTTTTTCCTTTTCTTTTCTATTCTTGGGCCTGGTAGTTTAAATATATCTTTTTCTTCGCCAATAATATTTACCGCTTCAGCTTCTTTCCTTGCACTATTTTCACTTTTTCATTAACCCAATTTGGGAAGTCATGTTCGTTGATAACCCCTGGTAATCTATTTCCTATTGCTTCTATATTGTTTTCAGTTATTGTCTTGTTTCCTGTTATCGACGCATAGCTGAGAGTTGTCCTTTTTTCTGAGGTTCTATTTTTAAAGTGTGTCGGACAATCCTGTCCCAAATGGTTCGGGCCGTCACATAGTCTGCATGTTTTCCTTTGGTTTCTATAGCTTGCCCATACTTTTCGTCCCATCATACTAATGTACGATGGGATTTCTTTTTTTAAATCATTTTTACGGCCCGTATCCCATTATACACCGGAAATGGCATCTCTTTCCCCCAATTCTCTTTTCTTATGTTAATTATTTTGCCATAATCTTGGAGTGCATGTTGTATGGTAATGTCTTCCATTTCATATTCAATATCGTGTAATTTTACTATCGTATACTTGTCAGCTCTTTCCAATATAACTTTGTATGTCTTGTTATCTTACATTTAGTTCTAACTTATTTCTTAGAAATAAATGCAATTCAGTGATTGCCATCCTATATTCAACATTAACAAATTCCACTCTCATTGTGCTTTTTCTGTTTTGTTCCATTCTATTGTCTTATTTCACTTGACTTTAAATTTAAACTATGTATTTTTGTTTATAAAATAAACAACGATCAATGATTTCATAGCAGTACTTCGCTTTACTGGAGTAATCAAAAAAAGATGTTTACTCAAGTAGAAAATTGTCTTGCTGTGCAGTTTGACACAAGCTTTTTAATCTAGTGTTTTTAAAACTTTCTCTACTTTCAAATATCTGCTTATAGTCTTCAAGCACATTATAATTTTGTCTGTGCGATGAGTACTTTGAGGATTTAAGAATAATATGCTTTACTGTCAGGCTATAACATTGTTCACAGATTGGTTGTGGTTCTCTTTTGAATAAGTAGGTATGAGTGAGATTAGTATAACTTATAGTGAGTCTACATATCACTTCTTCCAGCTTTCTATTTAGTCCGTCCGGTGACTCTTGTTTGCAAATTGATGTCTTCTTCCTGCCAGAGGCCGCCTTAGGGGGTGGTAAGCAGGGCAATCGCCAGGGGCCTCACTCTTGTAGGGTCCTTGCACTCTCGAGGAACAACCCAAATAGAAACATTCTTTATTATATATGTATTTGAATCTCTCGCCTCGCGCTTTAGAAAACCCACTTAAATCCTTGCATATATCTTTTAAGACACTCATGTACATTAGTTTATCATTATTAATATTTATCATCTTTGTGCCTGTTAACTTTTATAAATCTGCCAATATAAAATTTTAAATCTCTATATTTATTTATTTACAATTTTGGCATTTCTCATCAATCATCATCAAAAATACTTGCTGTCAATTTACATAAATTACACAAAGAATAAGTGCCTCGCAAGGATCTGCCGCCCGGGGCCTCGCAATGGCAAATGCCGCCACTGCTTTCTGGTATGAACAATTTATTACATTATTAATTTTATTCTTTAAGTCTGAACATGTTATATTTGCTTCTTCTTAAATGCGCACTGAATGAATAGCTTCTTCTTTATAATTAGGGGGTTTTTATGACCAGGAGGGGTAAGTCCACAGTTTTAGTTATGTGTTCATATCTATCAGAAGCTGGATTCGACCCAAGAAATTGTGTTATGTACACAGACACTCTACACATTCATCTATCACTTCATTATTAATCGAGGCATCAAATCGTTGCTTAGGTTATTGAACAAAGAAGGTGTTTTTGTAACAGTACAACGCTGCCATTGCACAGCCCTACTTACAAAAATATTTATACTACATTAGTCACAGAATCTGAGGTTAGAGTTAGTATTGCACAAATTTAGATTCTCCTCATTTCCTAAATAGCACCCATACTTACCTCTTTCATCGTCCTTTCCAAGATAGTTATCAATGTATGAAAGTCCCTGTATATATCTGTTACAAACTGTGAAAATAATTCATTTATGACGTCGATAACGCTTGTCGGTGAGTTCGTGAAACCGAAGCGTGCTCGATTCCATTGAGATACAGAAACCAGAAACCAGATTCAGACCGAGTGGCAATTCCATTACTCGAATAAAGTTACAAAGTAACACAATAAAGCCTGAGCGACAAGACATACCTTTATGGGGTTTGTTTTATATACAGATACTCTTATAATGTCTTTTGCAGCCCTATATATATTCTGTTTGGATAGACAAAGGGGATGAAAAGTTAAGATGAATTTTTTTTTATCAGAAATTAGAGGTAAAAATAAAAAATGTAATCTTATAATATAACATATAGCGATCCTTACTTTTATATAAAAATGTAAGAGCATGGCATATTGCTTTATGTGAGGCAGTGGCGCTACATCCTAATCCGCCCAATAAAATACTGCGACTTGAATCTCTGTTCACTTAGAGGTTTTTTGTAGATTACTTCTGGTGCTTAGGGCTTTGACGTATATTTAACTTTCATTTAGTGGTGTGCCCTGGTACTCCACACGGAATTGATAGTGTTAGACCGAAAAATTGGCTTTGTTTATCCTCCACAATTTCCCCAAAAAGTTAGGCTTCCATTTTAAAGAATTAAAAATATGTTTATATACTGCAATTAGTATGATAAATTGGCTGTTTTCAGTTTAGTGCTCTATTTTACGAAGCTGCATTTCAATATCTATCAGTTATGCAAAAATAGTGAAGTAGACACAAATTGTAGTCTATTGAGTCATCTACAGTATTGATAATAACTATATGTGTCGACCCTTAGGTAAGAAAATATTGCAATACTACCATAGTTAGCTGCTATTTTTTAAAATGTAATCATTAAGGAGGTATAGGACGTTAACGTAAATAATGAAAACGTTGTGAAATTAGGAGGGTCGATACAAATAGGTAAAATACATGCAGTCTCAAAATTTTAGAAACCTAGGGTTTATAGTTTTCTTTTTATACATGATTAAAAATAGACATTTTCCATACAAATCATAATTTTTAGCTCAATTTCACCACATAATATAACTTTTAACTATAAAAAAATGGTGACACGGCTTTCAAAAACTAGGTGTTTATAAAATAATCTTTTCTATAACTATTGCAAAAAGAAAATTATCAAAAGTATACCTATTTACGAAAATATTTAAATAAAACCTTTAAGAAACAGTAAATGTAGGTTATAAGCCGGCAACGTTGCAAATGCCAATTTGAGCAGGAAATTCAAAATCGGAATAAATGTTATATAAAATATAACAATTTATTTGTCAAAAAACCATGCGTCAACACACGTAAATTTACAGCGTTTCCAAATTTATTATTCCTTTTTCAAAATATTTAATTTGAATTTAAATTGAATTAATATAAATGTGATATTAATTATAGGTAATTTTTCATTTATTAAACTATTATATGCATAAAAAATCATTTTAACAAGCAAAAAGCAGTTTAATAGGGAATTGAAAAATTCATTTTCAAAGGTACAGTCTCAATATTTGCTCGTCCCTCATGTACTTCGTATTTTGCATTTTGTATTACCGAGAGATAAACTTTTAGTATTGACGGTGCGTCCTGTACCTCCTTAAGTCATTTAAATTCTTAATAAGTGGGTCTAAATTATCCAAATTTGAAGTTGGTAAACAACATATTCGAAATAAGCAAATCCAGAATAAATAAAAAAGTTACCAGCTTTCTGTTAGTTTGCCGAATTTAGTGATTTATGAGTGTCACATTTTCGAGATTTGTAAATAAATCATAATCGTATATAGATATAACTAAATGTAGATGCAGAAACAAGAACAACCCTTTTCAAATTTCGCACCATTTTTGAACTTTGTCTTTACGAATTGCTTCCCTTCTCTTTCATATTTTATTTATTAAAGCCAATGCGTTTGATGCAATCAGTGCAGACTTGTGAACACTTACTATTACTTTATATTATACTAAATGACGTTTCAAACTTGTATTTATTAATCGTCAATAAGATCGACGCCACTGCTTCCGGTATGATGGTAATATTAATTTAGAATAAATATAACCGTGAGAGTATCCAGGCTTATTTAATTATCAAGATAAAAGTTTTATAATAATGTGAAACGTTAGAAAAACTCTAAAAAGTAAAACACGGCATCAAGCGAATGGGAGTGATTTATACATGGAATACATAAATTTAAAAGTTTGTTTACAAGTGTTTCACATAAAGAGACTATAGGCAACAAATTACACGTTTTGTTAAACTTATGAAAGAATAATTTCAATTTTACATGAAGCTGATTTTAAGCTGACACTGTTACTCGTATTTCAGCGGGACGGTACATCCGTGTTTTAACTTGATATTAAATTTAATTTATACCTATCAATATTAATATTTGTATACTAAGATTACAAATATATACAAGTTATCTTTTAATTTCATATAATCTTCTATCAATATTAATTTTATTTACTTTTAATATATTGAGGAAACAACATCCGCTGCTTCTAACCTAATTGAATTGGTAAATATAATCGATTATTCTTTCGATTTAATCAGTTTTATCTTTTCAATTGATAATTTAGTTACAAATACTTATTTATATTGACTACTGACAAAGGATGCGTTTAGAACACTTAGTCAGCTCTCACACTACAACCAACTTTTTAAATGGGGTGTATTCAAGTTGTTTTGCATTAGCACACTTTATCATGAACGAAGCTTGTACTTTACTGCACTGTGCTGAAACTATCGTTTTCGCTTCTCAACAATTCGCTGTCCATGAAATCATAAACACAAAGAGGGCGCCGACCGTTCTGCACGACGTTGTATCTGTTCGAAGCAGTTGTAAAGTATAAGACAGAGTTCAGAACATAGTGCGGTACTTTGATCTACGTACGGATCTATGAATTTTTTTTATATTTATTTACTTATTTGCCTTGACTTTCTTTCGTCATAGCCACCATCAAACATTTTTTATACATCTTTTATAATTCAATTTTACAAATTTCTAAATATTTCAATAATTCACTAATTAATTTTGAATCACTTAACAAAAAATTAGTATTAACTGATGTAATTTAGTATTAACAGATCTATGAACTGCAGCCTTTTTAATACAGTGATTACTGGAAACTACAGTTTCTACCTGCACTAAACTAATAATTGTAATTTGTAATAAAACTTTGCTTAATTATTCTTTGAATAATTACAAATCATATGAGTCTTATTATTTAAAATTGACCACGTGGTTTTTATGAAAAACCAAAGCAAAATTTTTGTATGTCCACTCGGAATCTTATGGAGAATACAAATTTTTTTGAGATTGTTTTTTTTTAATTCCAAACTTAATGAATGTTTAATTTTTAAAATGTTTAAAAGAAATTGAAAATTATTGACCGGGTAGAAAAGGATGTTCTTATTCTCATAATGGAGCCACAAAGATTAAATTTTCGCTGGTAAAGTATCATTCCCACCTACTCCTTTAATTTTGTTTTTAATTTTGTATTTAATTTAAATTATATAGAATATGAGAATTAATTTTTAACTTAGAATTTAATTTACGTTTTCTTTGTATTTTTAGAACTTTACAATGTTTTAAATTTAAAATACTAAATTAAAATAAACTATATTATTTTATAATCTCCAAAATGTGACAATCTGTCAAAATGCAGTAGAATTTATTTTTAAAAGAAGTTCAATGTCAGTTTGTCAAAAAAAAAGAATTAAAAATAATTTCTATCTTATGTTATTAAAAATAGTAATTTTAATTATTCCACATCCAATTTTGTCCAACTGTCGAAGTGTCAAAGTTTATATTACTAACGACGCATGCGCACCAACTAAACTCAAATTAAAACATGAATGTGGCAAGGAATTTCTATTCTTAAAACCTGAAATTTAGATTAAAATATTAAAAATTTAAATGTAATATAAATTTCAACTTGTGGAATCATGCGTTCTTCATCAACAATATACTTCATTTAATATTAATTTGTATCTTTATTTAATTTAAAACATGATATTTAATATATTTCCTTAAATTACACAAGCTGAAATTTATATTTAAGGTTAGAATCCTAACACTAAAGTGGGAATGGGGCTCGAAGCTCTAGTTCCATCGATAGCATAAGCATTTATCACAAGGGGACGTCTATTTTGGATAGTGACATCACAACCGCTGCCAACCTTACAGCTCATAAATCTCTGCTATATGTATTTATATATCAAATATTAAATATTATTTACAGCTATTTCAAGGAACAATAAAATTCCAATATCATGTCTGCCGTAACAGGGTTAAATAAAATAAAAACTTATTATTCTTTGACTTGACTTGGTTATTTCGACTACTAACAGCTACAGAACATTACCACAGCACTGACCTACTCAACAAATAACTGACGTTAAAATGCATTTCACGTCATACAAATATGGCCGACCATTTCTAGCGCTAAAACTATAATTCAAACTTTTAATTGCTCCGTCAACATTTAGATATTTAATAAAATAGTTGTGTTGTAACGTCCTTTCTCTTCCTCTCTATAAATTGCCATCTCTTTTATACAATGATATGTAAAAGAAATGCATAAAAGTGTTAGTCAAACATGAGTTACTACTAGTTATATCAATACATAGAGTACGTCTATTTTGGATTGTAGTAAACATGACCCTCTTTATAATTAATATGAATAAACTAGAATTGATATATGAAGGAACTAGACACTCTGAAGAATCCCACGTTTTAAGTTTTACACTTTGAAAGTCATTACAGCTGATTATTCATGGTGATATTCCTCGTAATTGAAATGTTGCCATTCTTATTTGTAATACCGCCATTAGACAGTAATTTCCTGTATTTGCAAAATGTAGAATCGATGAATACATTGAATACGTCATTCTGCAACACCCACACATACAACAAATTTATTATAACAATAGCGTAAATAATTATCGTCGTTATCAAACCGCCGAAAAGATTACAATAGCGTCGTAATGTAAATTATGAGTACGAATAATATAAACTTTAGTTCCCTTTGTAATATTTATGACGTTGCTACAGCGAATTGTTGCCAAAGAAAACTTGATGAAAATTGAAAATGGTTGGAAAACAATAGGAAGATGATTCTGCACAATTAAGTTTTGAAAGCAAAAGCTAACTAATAAGTTTGTAGTTGTATATTTATATTATGTAGCTATCAGTAACTATTGTATTTGTATTGTATTTAAAGGTTTGTCTTACAGAGCAGAGTTGGCCGAGTCAATTCTTTTACTCGTTAGTGTGTTTATAAAATAGATCGTGCTATTAAATAACGAGTGTAACGCTGTAAAACATTTTATTTTGATTTCATACATATTTACTTATTAAAACCTTCAATATACATCCCTCCTCTATCGTTACAAAGTTAATCGCTATTTAATCGCAAACTTTATCGCTACAATATATAATTATTTCTATAATAACAATATGATAAAATAAAATTTGAATAATACTTTGTGAAATTTTCATAAATAAATGTCAAGAAATGAGGCATTGACAGCGAATCTCCGCATACGTCACAAAAAAAGTAACATTGCGGTGCCACTCATAAGTAATCACTGGATTTTCTAAAACCAAAATGATTTTATTAGTCAAGTTTTTCGTTTTTTTTATTGATTTTTCAATTTTTTACAGCACTTAAAAGTCAAAATACCGATTTTTCATGAAAAAAATCATAAACTTTGTTATTTTAAAATACGTTAAAATTAAAAAATAAAAAAAACACTCGAGAGTGTTACCTCGGCATTTATGTAAAGAAAGAGTGTGCAAAATTTCAAGAGGATCGCTTTAGTAGATTTTGAGCTAGAGATGGCACCGGCTCTGAAAAACCTATGTGTCAGAAATCGCATTTAAATGTTTCAAAGTAACACGAAAGCAGACCAGAGGGGTGAAGATTTAAAACTCTATATCTCCGACAGTTTTACTCCAATCGACTTCAAATTTTTACACAATAAACTTAATATGTTGTACAATAATATAAATAAATAGAAAGAAAATTAAGTTAAATGCTAGATGCTCAAGTTAGATGCTGGAGTATACTATTACAATGCTGCTGTTTCTAGGGAATGAAACAAATGATGTCCAACACAATTAAATGTTTATTTATTCCTAATATTTAGTAGTTAAGAAATACATTTTCATTCTAATACAAGTAAACTTGCACGACAGCGATTCAATGCTCATGTGATTTTATACCTATCTAATTCTCAATAAATCTAATTACATTTAAAAATATGATTTCTTAATTATCAATGAAATCATTGAATACAATTTGAAGAGTTAAATCCCACACACGACAACAGGCAACACCTCCTAGATACTAGATTCTAGGAGGTGTTGCAACAGGTCGAAAAGTTGGTACTCCTATAATGCGTTACTTTTATTTGAATGTAAATATTATTCCAGCCAGCATAACTACAAGTCCTACGAATGCGTTTAGCGAGCTAGAAGAATTTAGTAGGCTTTTAAAATCGTTACATAGATCCGAATCACAAGTCGAACACCTTTCAAGTATAATATTATTTTTATCTAAATCGTCTTTAAAGATTTCTCTGTAATAGTCGCATGCTGTTGATGAAGTAATATACTCAGGAACTGGAAAGCATCCGGTTCCTTGTACGACTTTTGATGTGCCTACAATCAGATATAGTTTAATTAGTAAAGAGAAACTTTATAAAATGACTGACAATAAATAGTAGTCACTAACTTGTTTGCACTGCTCTAGTGAACAGACATATTTTTTCGTTTTGATTGCAGGTCTTTATTGATAATGTATCGATGTGTTCCTCAAGTTCACCCTCGTAGCATCGCAGAGACAATCCTAAAACATAAAATCAATTTTTAGGATATTCTAATTACTAAGATCATTAATCCTATATTACATATATTCTATTATATCTATTTTATTGATTTAATTATTCTAATGAATTCTGTCTTGATTCCCTTGTGTTCTAAATGGTTGTACATTAAGCTTAACAAGTTACCAAATTTTTTAGGATCTTTGGTATGTTTTTGTATAAGTTTGGCAATATTTTTGTTACATATGCTTTTGGTTATAATGGTTTTTAATTTGTCGTATAATATTGATCAGGGTTGTTTTCAATTATTGTTTTTAACGGTTCTAAATATATTTCAATTGGTACAGGTGTACCACCATTTCTTTGATTTTTAGCTAAAAATTTCGGGCACTTTTGCTAATATCTCGCACCAGCAAGGAAAGAGGCCAACGCGTTCTGTTTAATAAATGAAATGTCGGAGAGAAAGTAATCAAAGCAGAAGTTATATTCTTGATCGATTTTGTGTCGGATAATCCTATATTATAATGTTCCAACTGTATGTTTATATTCTTATATTCTTGTATGTTTATATTCTTATATGTTTGGTACAGAATTTTGTATGGTAGCTCGAAAACGACTCCATCATTGTTTTTGAAAAATTCCAATTTCGTAGAGAAAAAAATTCTAAGACTTTCCTGGAAACCCGCAATTTTGGAAAAACTAAAAAAATTCTTTTTTATTTTTGCTCTATAACTTTTAATTCGTAAAAGATAGAAAGTTGAAATTTGGCATGTGAAAATTAGAAATTTAAAAATTAGAAAAAGGGCGTTGATAAAATTAGAGGGCCCAGTAGGAAACTTTGGAGAAAACTCAAATTTTGGATTTCATATTAATGGAATATGTTATTAAGAAAAAAAAATTCGAAAATCAAAAATTTTATTTGGGGGCATGGGGGCGGTTTTTGCCGAGAGTAAAAATTGTGCTAGAAAGTTGAAATTTTGTATAGGGGCTAACCTTGGTAACTTATTTACGAATCGAAAAAAAAATCCAAGTTTTGAAAAAAAGTTGGTCAAATAACGCATAAATTGAAAATATTTTATATTTTGTTAAAAAAAATATTTTTTAAAATTGAATTAAAATTTGAGATGAAATTACTAATTTTATTGAATTCAAATTATACACACTAAAAAGACGTAGCTTGCGACGGGAGTAAACTCTAGTACAATAATAATGTTACTATATAAACCGTAGTTTATACTAACTTAATTTACAATATAATACTTATTAATAACTTTATATTTATAAAACTTGTGAATGAAGTAGTTTTTGGCAAGCAGATTAAATAATCGAAAGCATAATAAATACTGAAAAGAAATATTAAAAATGAAAAAAAATGTTAAAATGTTTATGATGCAGTTCATCTTACCAGTTCCGAAAAGAGCAGCGAATATCACCAACATAGTGCAGGTTTTCATGTTTAGTTTTGTGAGACAACGAACCACCAAAGTCCACGCGGTACTATGAAGAGTTATAATGAACGCTTTATAATGATTTATAAAGGCAAAAAAAATTAAATGTTGACGCAGAGTCTAATGCTTATCTACTCGATTAGTAATTGAAAGCTTTTCTATTATAGCTTGGACAAACATAGTTCAGTAAATAATGTTAAAATGAACCCAGCCTTGTTACAATCAGTGATTGACTCAGCTAAATGGACGACGCACCTTTAATTGCTCTTATCTTTTATATTAATGACAAATTAAAAAATTATTGGATTAAACAGTAGGTATTGTATACATAACTTTATACATAGCCCAATTGATTTGTATAACCAAAACTGAAACAGATAGGTTTGCCTTTCATCAATTATGTTAATGTGTCACTGGAATCTAAATGCTTGGAATATAGATAGATAGATGAGGAAAAATAGAGGTTTGACGGTAATAATATCACTCCCCTTTTTACGTCATTGAAACAACAAAAGTAATTATAATTTTGATAGCAATTAAATAAATGTATTTATGACTCATGCGTAAGTGTAGCAATAACTGTTCCAGTTGATTTCAAGTTATAAAATAGCTAATTTGGAAAGTGATGAGCTTAAAAGTTTTCGCAGATTACAGTTTAGACATAGATTGATCCGTGTATACCATGCACTGCGTACAAGTCTTTGTTTAACACTGGCAATCTTACTAGAGTGAGATCCCAGAGCCGGCAGACATCACTTATTTTCTGATGAACAAAATGTGTAAGATTGAGTAGTGTTAGTATGTACAATGATCGTATGCCTACCTGCTAACTTGACCAGGTGGCCATTTTCCAGGTATCAAGTAATCAAGGTTTATGTCGTACTCACTCTCGTGCGAGTTAACATACGATTACGTAATACTTTATATCTTTGTTATATTTACTTAATATAAAGGAAATGAACTCATTATTTATATCTACTATGAATGGTGAATTGAAATATTAAATAACTCTAATATTATGTTGACTAAAATAACAAATAACTTGCAACGCATTTCAACATAAACAAAATAGGACCGTTAAAAATTACTATGAAATGAAAAAACCTTAAGTGTTTCTCAGAAATAAAAACATTTCCTCGCGACCATTGTGACCTATTTTAAAAATGATTAGCTAAACAAAAAGCCAGTATAAATAAATTTGTTTGAGACCATTCTAGTCAATCTCTAGAATAACACCACAATAGCTGTACGTGTTATTTTGATTCAGTAATAGTCAATTTTTATCGCATACTATTGACATTGCCACAAATTAGATTTAAGAAACAAAAGTCGAAAAAGACACAAAGACACAAAGTGCAAAAGAAGCAAACAAACAAAACAAGAAAGATACAAAAACGAATTAAAAACAAACGAAACAAGTAAAAGTAAAGATTAACAAATAAATTAGAAATTAGTGTATTAAAATAATCAACCAACTAACAAATAATATAATGTATGTTAATAATTAAATATATGTTTTCATTCTAATATTAAGGGGATCGTCTCCTAGGTGATATTTAATCTAAATCGTGTGTTCATTAGATCCATTTTCTATCAAATATTTACTGTTTAGAAAATATTTTTTTGGTGAAATGTATTAAATAAAGATGAATAAATGATCTAATAATGAAAAAATTTTAAAAATTCGTATAGAACTAGTATAAATTAATTGCTAAAAAGTACCAATTTTTGCAATGTTTAAGGTGCTTTATTTTGCCCTTAAGGTTAGAATATTAAAAATTTGAACTTATTAACTCTTAGGTTTAACCTTACCCTTTAATACTTTATTATCTTTGATAATTTTCGACTCAGAATACCAAGTAGAATATGTATTTTAGTAAGTCATGTTTTTGAATTATTTTATACAATAAAATTACTCGCCTACATTCAGATGCGGTGAGGAATCGGGCAGAGGGGAAATGGTGGGGGTAATTTCACAGACAGGTTAAAGCTGCTGATTTCTATGCATGTGTGCATACTGGTTGTGCGTATGAAGATTTTGTGTAGTATGCGTGTAGCTTATCTGGAGTATGCTATGCTGTATGTTATCTCTCTAAGATATCAATAACATTTACAGGCTCTAAAGCTGGTGTCGTTCTAAGTTATTTAAGAAATTGAATAGCCCACATCTCTGATTCATTTTAACATACTAGCGTTCACCATGTCGCAAAGCGACGACTGTTCTATATTGTTGAGTTGAATACAATGTAATAACTCGTAATTTCATTTCAAATTTTTATTCCATCGTTAAACTGAAATATTTGGCTTGAATATAATAATGAAGAGGCGTTCAATATTAAAAATATTTTTTCATATAATCTAAATATAAAAAAAAATATTTGTTTCAATTTATTTGTTTCATTTGTTTTATTTTGTTTCAAACTTACGCGTTTTTTGACAAACTTTTTTTTTTTTCAAAATTTAGGAATTTTTCTTTAGATTTCAAATGTAAAACCTTAGTAAAAACTATAATAAAACTTATGTATTATGTATAGAGAATAATAACAATTCTTGTAACATAAATTTGAACATGGTTCGAAGTACAATATGCACAGGTCAAGGATAGCAATTAAAGACGGAAATCTATGAAAGAAGCTGACCAAGAGAAGCTAAACTGGCAATATCTGAAGTTAGTGTGGACACAGACTTTAATAACGGTGGTCGCTGATGGTGCTTGGGCGAAGAGTTCTTACAAACCTAGTTACAACTCTGTTATGAACAAAATACTACTAGTTACAACTCGGTTATAAAACTAGTTACAATCTGTAATGAATCATGATTCGTTTGATATAAAAATTGGGATCAATCTGCTAAGTCTATAAAAGCTGACATTATTGCAGAAGGTTTTAGCCGTAGTGTAGAAATGCATGGACCAAAATATAACAGATTAATTGGTGGCAACGACGTAGTGTCATATACCGAATATTTAAACATAACCTTTTGGTCCTAATCTACTGGTGGAAATGCTGCCGAATATTTTAATCCTATTGTTGCAAAATACATAGGAGATTCAAGTGTTTTGTTGTAGATTTGTAGTTCGTTTAAAAATACTTCTCCGAATTTGGTTGACTTAGATCTAGTATTGGTAATATAAGTAAATTGTCGTTTTTAATTTACCAAACAAGAATAAATAATACACTTCGTGGATCTTATGAAGCGAGGTATAATATAGCTGTTTCATCTTACGACAAAGGAAAAGAGCTGCACTGGTCATTGCATAAGGCACTACTTGATGAAAAACTGTCCAGAAAAGTATACGCAGAAGTGTTCAAGTAGAAAATTTAGAGAAAATAAAAATATAGAACGAAGACGCTTAATATTCGCGGAAAGCAAAATTTTAAAGAAAATAAGAGAGGATAGCATAAAGAATGGGGGGGGAGGAGGTCCAAAAAAGAGAAAGGAGTACTTTGAAAGGAATGGAATGGCGATCGAGGAGGCAGAGAGGAGAAGAGAAGGTGGCGCAAGTGTGGAAGAGGAGCTAAGGAGAAGGGATAAGGAGATACAACAGCAGGAGAGAATGGGAAAAGTAGAAAAAAGTAACTACAATAAAAGATATAAAAGGTTATGGGAAAATAATGTGCCTCAGTACCTTATAGAAAAAGACATAAAAACACATAAGAAGAACAGCAAGGGTTAGATTGGGAAATGAGGAAAAAGGAAACAGATACTGGGAAAAGAGTGAGGAAAGAAAGTGTAGAATGTGCGGAGCGGAGGACGAAACACTGGAGCACATTAAGTTTGAGTGTAAGGAAAAAGTAGCGAGCGAAAGGAATATTGGCCAGCTATTAAAGGGAGGCAGTTTTTTTAAGTTTAGTTTTAAGTTTGAATGTATATAGGAATGAAATGTATTAGAAATATAATACTGTAGATTGTAAAGCCGAAAGGCACACACAATCCTATATTATAATGTCCCAGGTGTATATTTATGATCTTATATTCTTATATGTTTGGTAGTGAATTTTGTATGGCATCTCGAAAACGGCTCCAGGGAAGTTTTTAAAAATTTCCTATTTCGTAGAGAAAAAATTTCTAAGACTTTTGGCGTCCCCGGATTTTTCCCTGAATTTCCTGGAAACCCGTAATTTTGGAAAAACTGGAAAAAAAGTGATCCCTTTTTTGCTGTATTACTTTTAATTTGGAAACGATAGAAAGTTGAAATTTTGCATGTGTATTAAGGTATTTAATGCTGACATTTCTCAAAAATTAGAATTTCAAAAATAGAAAAAGGGGGGGTTGAAGAAATTCGGGGGCCCGGTAAGGAACTTTGGAGAAAGTTCATATTCTGGATTGTAGAATAATTAAGTATATTATTAATAAAAAAAAATTCAAAATTTTATTTGGGGGCAGTATTTTCCGAGAGTAAAAATTGTGCTAGAAAGTTGAAATTTTGTATATAGGCTAACCTTGGTAACTTATTTACGAATCGAAAAAAAAATCCCAAATTTTGAAAAAAAGTTGGTCAAATAGCTTATAAATTGAAAATATTTTTTATTTTGATAAGTTGAAAAATTGTTTTATTATTGTGCGAGTTTATTATTTCAGTTTAAAGTACAATTAAATATGAAATGTAATTACAAATAATTTTATTGGATTCAAATCATACACGCCAAAAGGACGTCGCTTTGCGGCGGGGGTAAATTTTATGGAATTTAAATTTGACATGAAATTAAAGCCACACACAAAAGACAGACGTCGCTTGCGACGGGGGTAAAAGCTAGTATATTATAATGTCCCAGGTGTATATTTATATTCTTATAGTCTTATATTCTTATATGTTTGGTTCGAATTTTGTATGGCATCTCGAAAACGGCTCCAGGGAAGTTTTTAAAAATTTCCTATTTCGTAGAGAAAAAAATTCTAAGACTTTTGGCGTCCCTGGATTTTTCCCTGAATTTCCTGGAAACCCGTAATTTTGGAAAAACTGGAAAAAAAGTGATCCCTTTTTTGCTTCATTACTTTTAAGTCGTAAAAGATATAAAGTTGAAATTTTGCATGTGTATTAAGGTTAACTTAATGCTGACATTTCTCAAAAAGTAGAAATTCAAAAATTGAAAAAGGGGGGGTTGAAGAAATTCGGGGGCCCGGTAGGGAACTTTGGAGAAAGTTCATATTCTGGATTCTAGAATAATTAAGTATATTATTTATAAAAAAAAAATTCAAAATTTTAAAATTTTATTGGGGGGCACGGGGGCAGTATTTGCCGAGAGTAAAAATTGTGCTAGAAAGTTGAAATTTTGTATATAGCCTAACCTTGGCAACTTATTTACGAATCGAAAAAAAAATCCCAAATTATGAAAAAAAGTTGTTCAAATATCGCATAAATTCAAAATATTTTTTATTTTGATATAAAAAATGTATTTTCTTAGTCAGTTTGTATGAAAATTAATTGTTATTAAATGTTAAATCAATATAGGACGAGTTTATTTATTATTTCAATTTAAAAATTAAATTTTGACTTAAAATTCAAGCCACTCACAAAAAACAAACGTCGCTTGCGACGGGGGTAAAAGCTAGTTAATATATATAATAACAAGAACAATTTAAAAAATAACTTTGTAAAACCTCAGTGGAGATAATTGAGCTTGAAAAGAATACAAAAGAGCAAAGTCGCAATACTTGTGGAAGCAAGAAAGATAGAAGCGACTAACATCATCTTCATTTGGTAAAGTTTGTAAAATGAGAAAGAAGACATCTTGTGCAAATTTAGTCAAAAACCATCTTTATAGCACATTTGCTGGAAATAAAGCAACAAGATATGGTATAGAAAAGGAACCTGTGGCTAAAAATGATGTATCGAAGTTACTAAATTTAGAAATAGCAGATGCAGGTTTATTTATTGACAAAAACTATCCATTTCTTGCAGCTAGTCCTGATGGACTAATAGGAGAAGATGGTTTAATAGAAATTAAATGTCCAGCTTCGGCAAGTATGTTAACACCAATTGCGGCAATTGAATCAAAGAAAGTAACATTTGGAACAATTGCAAATGGCTTGTTTAAATTTAAAAAAAATCATGATTTTTACTATTAAATACAAGGGCAGCTACAAGTTACACAACGCAAATATTGTTTGTTTGTGTTTTGGACTCCTGTTGAAAAACCAAACAATATTCTCTATGAGAGAATTGAAAGAAATGAGAGATTTTGGGAAGAAGAAATGAAATCCAAATTATAATTTTTTTATAACGAATGCTTACTTCCCGAGATAGTAGACTCTCGATACCTTCGAAATATGCCTATTCGAAATCCAGATCGTAATGGATAATTTATAATCAAGAAACCACAGTTTTATGTTTAGTTTTTATCAAATTAATAGGTTATAAAAGTACATATATTTCTATATCGTAATTTTAGAATATTAAAATTATTAAAAACTGTTACATTAAATTTTATTTGTTTTTTTTAATTATATTATAATATAATTTAATTAAATTGTTATATTTTTATTTATTCTTAGTGTAAAATTTTATGGTTCTTTTATTTTAATGTTGTGCAACACTGGAAATCTTAATTACGCTTACAAATAGTTTTTATCCCTGAGATAAGACTTTTTAGCCACGCCTACGCACTCGTCTTTCCCTTCTACACTTCTTAAAATGCTTTGTTTATTTTAACTTACTCTCTGAGGAGACGAGCGCCTTAATGTCAACAAATACTAACAACCTATAAACAACGACGACCACGATATATGAACTAGCACAACGTTCTTCAAATTACGACGCAATAAATTTATAAAGTAAATTAATCTACTAAAATATAAATTTGTTAATATTTTCGACTCTCTGAAAATAGATAACTTGCGCTCGTAATTTTGGAAAAAAATATTGCAAATGCTAATAACTAATTTGGTTATCATAAAATAATTTATTAAATTGAATATTATAATTATACAGAAATGAAAAGGTGTGTAATGTGATTAAAATAAATAAATCTAATTTCATTTAAAAATTAAATTATTGTATAATTTGTTAATAAAACAAAATCTATTACTAAATATAATTTAAAGAGTGAGGAGAACACGGGGCGAAAAGCTCATACTCCTATACTGTTCATTTTATTTGAATGTTTTCTTTTTTTAAGTGAATATTGTAAAAATTATTCCAGCTTGAATAAGCATAAATCCTGCAAATATTTTTGGCGGATCGGAAGATTTTGACGTACTTTTTGCCATTTCCACGTTGCGTGAATTTGACATGGTCCTAGGAGGTGGTGCTAGCTTGATACATAGATCTTGCGGGCAAGCTAAACAGGATTTAACATCCACAGTATTATTTTTTTGGTTCACTAAATGATTGCATACTGCTGTTGATGAATTTGCACCTAATGGAGCATCATAACAGAGTGCTGCGTGTTCGGGAGCTGATGTTGCTAGAATCAGATACTCTTATATTGTAACTGGTAAATTTCTAGAATGAATTGCAATGACTAGTAGTAACTAACCTGTTTTTATTCCGTTATAGGCCAAACAGAAAGGATTTTCGTATGTTGGAGGGCATGTCACCATGGGTACATTAATGCATTGTTCATTTATGCACTCGAAGCATCGCAGAGACAATCCTGAAATATAAAATCTCATAAAGGGTTTTTGTCCTATGTCTTAATTTCTATAAAAGTGTACTATATATTGATAAAGTGGGTTACTAAAACCTCAAATGTTCAATTATTTTTTAATAACTCCTTATATGTTAAAAGATATTAACAATTAAAAAAGTCATTTTGTCTCTTTAATTATTAAAGGGATTCAACGTTGTACACATTCCAAATGCATGCCAACCTTACAGTTCATAAATCACTGCTATATGTATTTATATATCAAAATATCAAATATTATTTACAGCTATTTCAAGGAACAATAAAATTTCAATATTATGTCTGCTGTAACAAAGTTAAATAAAATAAAAACTTATTATTATTTGATTTGACTTGGTTATTTCGACTACCAACAGCTACAAAACATTAGCACAGCACTGACCTACTCAACAAATCACTGACGTTAAAATGCATTTCAAGTCATACAAATATGGCCGACCATTTCTAGCGCTAAAACTACAATTCAAACTTATAATTGCTATATCTCCGTCAATATTTAGATATTTAATAAAATAGACACGCCAATACACATTTATTAACATCAATTTCAATCAACAATTGAAAAATCGACCATTAAAAAATGAGGACACAAGCCCAATATAATAAAATCATAATCATCTTAAAATTGCAACTACTAGAGGTTACTATCCACATAACATTAGATATTCATAATCTATAAATAAACTAATAAAGATTAGATGACATTTAATCTTAGATATTACTTTGACTAGGTCAAACTTTTATGGAACCGTTCCACAGTTGACCCAACTGAAGTTTATCACGGTCGATTCTGACGATCGATTTAACTCAGTCAAGTAAAATCGCCTTATTGAGAATGCTGAGTTAGATTAGACTGTTTCTAAAGAAGTTTGGTTGCTTGGAACGCGAGATACACTGTAATAATGTTGCTTCTGACATTGCTGGTAACAACAGCTAGTGTCGAAAGGACATTAGATTGAAAATAATTAAGAATTATAAAGGAAATATTCAATTACCCATTGAGCTTAAGGAAGTTGCATAAATGTAACCGAATTGCAAATGCAAAAGGCAGAAGAAAGAATTTTCATTTTTAATGTAGCAAAACCTTGAGGCTTTCTATATAACAGAGTATGGATAAAATAAACAACATTCTCAGTCCATGCCAAACGTAAATATATTTGAAGGAATTAACATTTTAGTGTGTTTTTAATAATTATAATCAAAAACACGAATGATTGTTTCTGACAATGAATACATAACTTTTAGCTACGCCACTGTTTCAATTTAAACAAATATTATTGGTTAAGATGAAACGATACTTTGCCATTTTTTCTAGCGAAATATAGATGGCGATACTATACAGCAGGTTAAATATTATCAAAAAAACCATTTTTTTTATATTTCGTCTTATGTAAGTGAAAGTGAATGTAGATACGTTATTCATCTTACTAATTGCAGCTTTAGATTTTGATTCGCGTTTACAGTTACTTACATAAAACGATTTAAACATAAAAAACATGGTCTTTTTGATAATATTTAATGCTGTATAGTATCGCCATCTATATTTCGCGAGAAAAAATGGCCAAGTATCGTTTCACCTTAATAAATAAATTAGGCCAATTAACACATTGTTTATAATGCAACTCATCTTACCAGTTCCAAATACAGCTGCGAATATCACCCACACAGTGCAAGTTTTCATTTTTGTTTTTGTGAGACAATGATCCACCTAAGTCCACGAA
Organism: Panorpa germanica; assembly: GCA_963678705.1. Lineage (NCBI taxonomy): Eukaryota > Metazoa > Arthropoda > Insecta > Mecoptera > Panorpidae > Panorpa > Panorpa germanica. Next base: position 10,946,482 of record OY783210.1, read on the forward strand.
ATACTAAGAAGTGTTGAAACAAACGCCCGATTTATAAAGGCAGAAATTGACTCAAATTCAAATGCTATCTATACCAATATTAATCTCAAAAACAGTGTTTCGTTTATAGCTCGCACAAACACACTTCTGTTCATGATATCAAAATGAACCCAACCTTCTTGTTTGAATCGCGATTATTTTTGCGATGATGTACGAATTATGTGAAGAAAACCACGAATGTTTTTTCGTTTAAAATTAAATTGATTTATTAAGAACTATCAACTACAAGCAACTGTGCAAAATGAATGAACACGAATGAATGCCCTTTTTCCTTGAATATAATAGTTAAGTTAACAGTGAATTTAAAATAAACATGAGTACAATGGAATCAAAATTATAAAATAAAACATAAGTACAATGGAATCAAAATTATAAAATAAACATAAGTACAATGGAATCAAAATTACAATATTACCAGCACAAGCCGTAGACTCAGAATCATTACAAATTTTACAATCAATTTACATTTATAACAAAAAACTAAAATTAAAGAACCGATGAGTATATGTGATGAACCTATATAGGACGGAACACTTGATCTTTGGTATGTTTTGTATAAGTTTGGCAATATTTTTGTTGCATATGCTTTTGGTTATAATGGTTTTTAATTTGTTATATGTCGTATAATATTTATCAGGGTTGTTTTCAATTATTGTTTTTAACGCTTCTAAATATATTTCAATTAGTACAGATGTACTACCATTTTTTTAATTTTTAGCCAAAAATTTCGGGCACTTGTGCAAATATCTCGCACCAGCAAGGAAAGAGGCCAACGCGTCTGTTTAATGAATGAAACGTTGGAGAGAAAGTAATCAAAGAAGAAGTTATATTCTTGATCGATTTGGTATCGGATAATACAATAATAATGTTACAATATAAACCGTAGTTTATACTAACGTAATTTATAATATAAAATTTAATAATAACTTTATATTTATAAAACTTGTGAATGAAATAGTTTTTGGCAAGCAGATTAAATAATCGACAGTATAATAAATAAAAGAAATATTACAAATTAAAAAAATTGTTAAAATGTTTCTGATGCAGTTCATCTTACCAGTTCCGAAAAGAGCAGCGAAGATCATCAACACGGTGCAGGTTTTCATGTTTAGTTTTTCTGAGACAACGATCGACCAAAGTCCACGCGGTACTATGAAGAGTTGAAACGAACGCCCGATTTATAAAGGCAAAAAAAGTAAATTTTGACGCATAGTCTAATGCTATCTACTCGATTAGTAATTGAAAGCTTTTCTATTATAGCTTGGACAAACATAGTTCAGTAAATAATATTAAAATAAACCCAGCCTTGTTACAATTAGTGATTGACTCAGCTAAATGGACGACGTACCTTTAATTGCTCTTATCTTTTATATTAATGACAAATTAAAAAATTATTAGATTAAACAGTAGGTGTTGTATATATAATTTTATATATAGCCTAATTGATTTGTATCACCAAAACTGAAACAGATAGGTTTGCCTTTCATCAAGACAAACTATGGCTTTATGTTAATGTGTCACTGGAATTTAATGCTTGGAATATAGATAGATAGATGTGGAAAAACAGAGGTGTGATAATAGCACTCCTCTTTTTACGTCATTGAAACAACAAAAGTAATTATAATTTTGATAGCAATTAAATAAATATATTTGTGGCTCATGCGTAAGTGTAGCAATAATTGTTCTAGTTGATTTCAAGTTATAAAATAGGTAATTTGGAAAGTGATGGGCTTAAAAGCTCTCGTAGATTACAGTTTGGATATAGATTGATCCGTGTATACCATGCACTTCGTACAAAGCTTTGTTTAACACTGGCAAACTTACTAGAGTGAGATCCCAGAGCCGGCAGACATCACTTATTTTCTGATGAACAAAATGTGTAAGATTGAGAAGTGTTGGGTACAATGATCGTATGCCTACCTGCTAACTTGACCAGGCGGCCATTTTTCAGGTATCAGATAATCAAGGTTTATGCCTCACTCACTCTAGTGTGCTCGAAATTTTGGAAAAAAATATTGCAAATGCATTAATTTGGTTATCATGAAATAATTTATTCAATTGAATATTATAGTTATACAGAAATGAAAAGTTGTGTAATGTGATTAAAATAAATAGATCTAATTTCATTTAAAAATTAATTTATTGTATAATTTGTTAATAAAACAAAATCTATTACTAAATATAATTTAAAGAGTGAGGAGAAAACGGGGCGAAAAGCTCGTACTCCTATACTGTTCATTTTATTTTAATGTTTTCTTTTTTTAATTGAATATTGTAAAAATTATTCCAGCTTGAATAAGCATAAATCCTGCAAATATTTTTGGCGGATCGGAAGATTTTGACGTGCATTTTGCCATTCCCACGTTGCGTGAATTTGACATGCTCCTAGGAGGTGGCGCTAGCTTCATACATAGATCTTGCGCGCAAGCTAAACAGGATTTAACATCCACAGTATTATTTTTTTGGTTCACTAAATGATTGCATACTGCTGTTGATGAATTTGCACCTAATGGAGCATCATAACAGAGTGCTGCGTGTTCGGGAGCTGATGTTGCTAGAATCAGATACTCTTATATTGTAACTGGTAAATTTCTAGAATGAATTGCAATGACTAGTAGTAACTAACCTGTTTTTATTCCGTTATAGGCCAAACAGAAAGGATTTTCGTATGTTGGAGGGCATGTCACCATGGGTACATTAATGCATTGTTCATTTATGCACTCGAAGCATCGCAGAGACAATCCTGAAATATATAAAATCTCATAAAGGGTTTTTGTCTTATGTCTTAATTTCTATAAAAGTGTACTATATATTGATAAAGTGGGTTAGTAGAACCTCAAATGTTCAATTATTTTTTAATAACTCTTTACATGTTAAGAGATATTAACAATTAAAAAAGTCATTTTTTCTCTTTAATTATTAAAGGGATTCAACGTTGTACATATTCCAAAGGCACGTGACATTACAACCGCTGCGAACCTTACAGCTCATAAATCTCTGCTACATGTATTTATATATCAAAATATCAAATATTATTTACAGCTATTTCAAGGAACAATAAAATTTCAATATTATGTCTGCCTTAGCAGGGTTAAATAAAATAAAAACTTATTATTCTTTGACTTGACTTGGTTATTTCGACTACCAACAGCTACAAAACATTAGCACGGCACTGACCTACTCAACAAATCACTGACGTTAAAATGCATTTCAAGTCATACAAATATGGCCGACCATTTCTAGCGCTAAAACTACAATACAAACTTTTAATTGCTATATCTCCGTCAACATTTAGATATTTAATAAAATAGACACGCCAATACATATTTATTAACATCAATTTCCATCAGCAATTGAAAAATCGACCATTAAAAAATGAGGACACAAGCCCAATATAATAAAATCATAATCATCTTAAAATTGCAACTACTAGAGGTTACTATCCACATAACATTAGATATTCATAATCTATAAATAACTAATAAAGATTAGATGACATTTAATCTTAGATATTACTTTGACTAGGTCAAACTTTAATGGAACCGTTCCACAGTTGATCCAACCGACGGAATAGAAGTTTATCATGGTCGATTCTGACGATCGATTTAACTCAGTCAAGTAAAATCGCCTATTGAGAATGCTGAGTTAGATTAGACTGTTTCTAAAGAAGTATGGTTGCTTGGAACGCGAGATACACTGTAATAATGTTGCTTCTGACATTGCTGGTAATAACAGCTAGTGTCAGAAGGACATTAGATTGAAAATAATTAAGAATTATAAAGGAAATATTCAATTACCCATTGAGCTTAAGGAAGTTGCATAAATGTAACCGAATTGCAAATGCAAAAGGCAGAAGAAAGAATTTTCATTTTTAATGTAGCAAAACCTTGAGGCTTTCTATATAACAGATTATGGATAAAATAAACAACATTCTCAGTCCATGCCAAACGTAAATATATTTGAAGGAATTAACATTTTAGTGTGTTTTTAATAATTATAATCATAAACACGAATGATTGCTTCTGACAATGAATACATTAACTTTTAGCTACGCCACTGTTTCAATTTAAACAAATATTATTGGTTAAGGTGAAACGATAGTTGGCCAATTTTTGTAGCTAAATATAGATGGCGAAAAGACCATTTTTTTTATGTTTCGTTTTATGTAAGTAACTATAATCGCGAATCCAAATCTAAAGCTGCAATTAGTTAAATGAATAACGTATCTACATTTTAAGCTTTCTTCCACTTGAAACTACGAAAGTTGAAACAAACGCCCGATTTATAAAGGCAGAAATTGACTCAAATTCAAATGCTATCTATATCAATATTAATCTCAAAAACAGTGTTTCGTTTATAGCTCGCACAAACATAGTTCTGTTAATGATATCAAAATGAACCCAACCTAGTTTTGACTTGTAACTGACTCAACCAAATGGATGACGTCATCGGAATTTAAAAATAAATGTCTGTCTTTGTCCCTTTAACTGCTTATATCTTTTATTTGATGGTATATAACTTTATGTATTGCCCAATTGATATGTACGATGTTATGCATAGTATTGTATTGAAGTTAGGCCTGTCTTCGTCATAAGACAAACTATGTCTTTATATAAATGTGTCACTGGAATCTAAATGCTTTGAATATACAGATACATGGATTGACAGAGCTTAGACGGTAATGACACCACTTCCCTCATCTTACATCACTGAAGCAACTAGAGTAATTATAATTTTCACAGCAATTAACTAAATATATTTGTTAGTCTTCAATTGATTCTAATTCATAAACTAGGTCATTTGGAAATTGATGCGGCTTAAAAGCTCTCGCAGATTACAGATCGGACATAGTTTGATCCGTGCATATCACGAACTGCGTACAAATCTTTGTCTTACACTGGCAATCTTACAACTTGATGTGGAAACCGACACGGAATATGAACGGAACACGACACGTTTACATTGACAGTTTTACGTAAATGACAGTTTACCTAATCTTAAACGTTTTTCTTATTCCTAATGCCCACTTTACTCCAGAAATCTATGCATTCTTTGTAGATATTGTTCGAAAATTCAGTTCAGTTGATAACGATGTATTTGTATTTCTTAAATTCTACATTAATTAGTAGGAGAAGTGTTTATTCTACACAGTATGACTCGTCGCATGCATAGCTCGTCTGCATTAGGATATCCACATCTCGTAGTTCATTATAAACATTGAAAGCAAAGTCGTCTGAAGTTAAATAAATATTTAAAAAACACATTACAAAAAGTCATTTACAATCTAATCATTAAAAGGATTAAATTTATGAAAATTAAGTTGTCTTGTAACGTCCTTTCTCTTCCTCTCTATAAATTGCCATCTCTTTTATACAATAATATGTAAAAGAAATGCATAAAAGTGTTAGTCGAACATGAGTTACTACTAGTTATATCAATACCTAGCAAATAGCTTTTCGATTATCAATTCTTAGTTCAGGTAATTATTGACAAGTAAAGGGCTTCTAGGCAAATGATATTGTAATGCGCACTTCAATTAACCATCGAATTTATAACGACGCCGTGAGCTAGAAGCTGCAACACCATCATTATTCAACTAGATTTCTATTAGAACTTCGACTAAGACTTTACACTTGTTCGTGCAATACTCTTACGAGTGTAACCTGATAACTTCTCTCATCAATTAACATATATAAACCTATATTTCAATAACAATTTATAGATTACAATTTTAAAACAAGCGCATTGTTATTAAAGCTTCAATTCTACTTAGAATTTGTAGATACTTCTCTTTCATACTATATGAGTATTACTTTAATTCAAGACAGTATAAACGCAACTTTATTTTGTTAAGCAGGAAATATTACCGCTAAGTTAGGTCGTTCAGTAAGTTTGTGGTCCCTTTATTAATCCGGCAAAGTGCGTAACTTTTCTACTTAATGGATTACAACTGACTATCAGCTATTGCAAGAATCCTAGAATAATTTCACGATATAATTAATCCCGTTTTTAATTACAATAATATTCAATTAAATCATACCTACCATTTATTTATACCAAGTTGTTAATTTATTTACTTTTCAACTAAATTGTCTGGCAAGTCCTGTAAAGATGTTTCTAGTGTAACAGCTCTCGAGACGCCAGTTAATTTGAAATCAGGTCGTAGCACTGTAGCACTGTAGTACTGTAGTCGTAGACCTTTCACCCCGGAGCTCTTTTTGAGTGACACAGCAGATGTCATTGACGTTACTCTTGCTCAAGTGTCTCTTATCTTCTATCTCGCTCTAATACAAGCTGTAGATTATTTTATATTTCAACTGTTTCTTGTGGTTTTTACCACTATATGGGTCACTTGTTTTTATCACAGATGAAACCAGGGAAATACAGTGTACGTAAAACACATTACTACAAATTGTGAAAGATATGTCGCAGTTATTACGTTATTACTATAAATTACGTTGCAGTAATTTCATGATTTTTAAACATATAAACACTTGAAGTGGCAACTTTCTGATTAATATTCCTAGATAGTTTTCCTCCGCTCCCTTTCCAAGGGTAGTACCAGCGATGTGTTTAGGGTTTTGTTGTCCTATTCGCTGACCGATTCATCACCGTTGACAGGCGCGACTATGTCCATTTCCATTTGATAAGAATGTTAAATAGGTCTATTTTTATCGGGTTCTATTCTATTTGGTATTCAATTTCAAACAAAACTCTTTGCACATACAAAAACTGTTTAGAATATGTCGACAATGAACATGCTGACATTTAGATGTTTTAAAATTAATGTTTTAAATTTGAGAGTAAAAATGTATTATATGACTACAAACTTGCAGGCAATAATATAATTAATTTCCTTATTTATATTAAATGAAATTAATTATATATAATATATTATAGGTTCTTTCAACAAGAGGTATTATTTTGCAGTTCGCAAGGTGATATTTCGCAGATGTTGTGTTCCATTACTAACCTCAGAGTTTGTACTTTGGATTAAAATAAAAATATCACCAGTCTTCACCAAAATATTGCGTTTTTCTGTTGATTTAAAACAATTCCTCTTATTGACAGACATGGTATATTGATTCTGCATTATAATTTTTTGTTTTAAAATGATTTCATCAAGTCGATTGCCTACAAGAGGTCAGTAATTTCCAAAATAACTAACCATAATTGTAAAATAACCATAAATATTACCGAGATATTTATAACCAGAGATGTGCACAAATGCTTTTTAAAAGCATTTAAATACAAAATGCAAATACCTCGTTATTTTCCTATTTTAAATACAAAGTACGTATTTTAAAAATACTTTTGAGAAAATAGAATACTCTTTATGTTACTAATATGAATGTAATTTTTTTTAATAATTATGAGAATTTTCATAAAATATATATGTTATTTATGTCATATGTTTTCGTGGATGAGGTCTCATTATCAAAAGAGACTTTCTACTAGGGCAGAACTTGGCAAACAGGTGTTCTATTTTAAAAATATTTTCTTCATGTATTTCTAAAAATATGATGAAAAACTAATTTAGGTAAACGAAAATCAGATGTCTTATGGTGGGGATAACAGGTAGGATGATAAAATAATAGGCACCTCTATCATTTTAAATTCGAATTCTAAGACAATTGTGCAGATACTTTTAGATCATAGATGGTGCTAATGTTGGTGGAGTTTTAAGTTTATATTCAGAAAATAATGTTTACTGATTAACACGATGAAGTAACAAAAATGAAAAAAGTAGAAGTTTTCAAATAAAATATAAAATCCTATACTTTAAAAAGGTATTTGCATTTTGAGTATATGTATTAGAAAAACGCACATCTCTGTTTATAACTATCTATTTAAGCTCATTAGCATCTCTAACATATACTTGACAGATTCATACTTGAAATACTGTACTTAAAACTAATTAAAACCAATAAATTTATACTTGAATAAATCAATTCAATCTATTACCCTCAGTCCAGCCCTATTACTTCTTCTCAACATCCTTCCTCACCAAAGAACAATTCTTTTGGTACCGCACCTGGTCAGTATTTGATATCTTCCAACACATCTCATCCTAGACGAGCAGTGGTTGCCGATATGATAAATATAGTCGCAGATTTTTAACCCCCGTCCCCGAGTCGGGACGTTTTTCTGATAGCTCCATAAATATTTTTCAAGATAAGAATAACACCGTCTTCAAATCAACAGTCTTATGCGAACCATCTTCGTTCAAGACACTGATTTTAAAAGGTGTGGGTCATTCAAGACTTAACTGTAACTAAAAACACTAATTAGAATATTACAGTGCATTAAACACAATAGGGATGTAAACTTTATCTTCTTTACTTAACAGCTTTCGTATTTTACATAAATCTACAAGAGAAATAATAAAGTTAAATGAATTGCTCGTTAATTTTACCTACGCTGGAGTGCATTAAAAGCTGCTAATTTATGAGTTCGCCTCAGTTACACCCTTGCTAGGTGGTAAGACGAGACGGCCTGGATCAACTCGTTGTAAAAATAGCACCAACCAAGCGGTTCCGGCAGTCTAAGAAAGAAACGTAAGAAAAATATCTGAATGATTACAAGACAAATTACAACTTTAAAAACAATATTTTTTGCTTGTCAATATCGTTTTTTATATAGACATACAGAAACGAACTTTACGTGAAATATTTTGGACAATAACTCGAACAATATCGAGTACGATTCACTCTGTACTAACTCTGAAGTTTCAAGAACTTCTTCAGAACGCGTATTATTTTATTCCTCTACAAGTGTCTATAAAATAACTTTTGATAATTACAATCATTTATCTTTGGAGCATTTGTAATTTCTAAGAAATTTGTATTTAATATTGAGTTTGCTTTCTAAATGAGCTTTTAAAACAAAGTTTGATACTTAGAAATTCCTTAAGTAGAACGGCTTAGTTGTTACTGCTTAAGCCGCAAATAAATGTAATAAAATGTGGAGTTTATCTTCAAACGAATTATATCTAATTTAGTTTTACTCGGAATTTATAGGTCGCAATAGAATAACAATAGGTTTCCTGGAAATAAGTTAACAACAAAAATAACTTAGACTTTTCATGGTATTTAGAAAGCGTTTCATTAAGCATTTATACATGAGTAGTAGGATGGTTAGATGGTTACGTTACTCTACTAAATGTTCAATGTACAGATGTTAAATAAAGAGTCCTTTAACAAGAATCTTGCGACGCTTGAAATGCTACTGATACGATAACCAAGAGATGACAACCTAGTTGGTGTATTGATGCGATACATTTCGACTTGGCGGTATATGCTAAACATGTCAATGAGCTAATATAAATACATAGTTACTACGATAAAAGCTTTAATCTGGAAATACAGAAATGTATTTATGCAAAATACATATCTTAGTAATATATATGGTTATCTTACACAATCTACACACAATCATCCCTTATGTGCTCCAGTGTCTCCACCTCTGCTTTGCACACCCTACACTTCTTTTCTTCCCCGTCGACCCAGTATCTATTTCCATTTTCTTCGTTCCCCAGTCTAAATCTCTCTGTTCTTCTAACACTCTTCAGGTCACTCTCCTTTTCCCTCATATACTCTGACACCCCTCTTTCCCATAATTTCTATACCTAGCATTGTATCTACTGTTATCCATTTTTCTTATTCTTTTCTGCTGTTGCACCTTTCTATGCCTCATTCCTAGCTCCTCCTCTACCCTTCTTTCTGCCACACTCTTTCTCTACACCTCCTCTGTCCCCATTCCATTCCTTTGTGTGTTTAATGTATTTCTTATAGTTGTTTTTGTATCTCGGCATTATCTTTTATCTAACCTTACTCCAACATAATTTAAACTAAACTTTACCGAATCTGACATAATTAACTTAAAATATAAGTAATATTCAGTAACTCTTTGTTTAGTCTCCTTCCTCTTCTTCTAGTTTGACTATGTATTTTTGAGTGCCATCCATCCTTGTTCTGCTCCATCTTTCTTTCTCTATTCTTTCTTTCCGTCCTTCCGTCACCCATCTCCATGCAGATTAGTTCCACGTCTCCTCTTTATTTCTAACATCCTTCTTCTTCCCTCTTGTCCCTATAGTAGTAGTTCTTTCTTGATTCTTCTACTTTCTACTCTTCATGTGCTCCAGTTTTTCCTTATCTTCTCCGCAACTAAGTGAATTTAAAAAATATTGTATCACATTTGATGATAGAATGGGCGAGGGCATTGATACTTGACGCAGACTCTTCGCGTTCGATCCACAGAACGAAAATATATATTATGCGTTTGGTTGTTATCAAGTAAAATTAGTAATGTACATACATAAACACAACCTTGTGAGACCACGACACCACAAAAACTGTGATAAGACTTAGCATCGAAAATAGCCCCACGCTAAGTAAATAAATTTTTGTCAGGGCGAATGAAACTCTTGTCTTACAGTTGAGGCGTACGCATTACAACTCGATCAAATGCTCTCATATTGCAAAACAAAATAAATCCAACGCAACATCACTTTTATTTCTATTTCTACCGGTACCCAACATTATTTATTTCACTTTTGAAACAAATATATAAAAAATACAATGTAATTGTTTTTTTGTTTTCAAAATAAGCATCATAAAAAGTTAGTTGTTTAACTTTTCGTATAAATCTCGACCTGGTTTTTCGAGCTTGAAATAAACTTTTTTCTATTTCGGAACTCTTCGAGTGCTGGTTGGTACAAGTGTTATAAAAGTATTTAACCTGCAGTTATAGGTGCGGGGGTATGAGGGAGTGGAAAGGAGCAGGGGGAATAATAAACGCCAAGCTGTAAACGATAGAATATTATTTGAATAATCATTATTTATATAATAGCTTCAGTTAATATGCTTTCAAGGACTACCAAATATCTAGAACATATAGATTCCATACCATGTGAGTTACAGGATGACTATAAAGTATCATTCCCACATATGATTCTCTTGTACTGTTTTTGTTGTAATTTTAGTTTTAGTTTTTGCCACTCACTGTTTTAATTTTATTATTAATTATGTATTTAATTTAAATTGTATAAGATGTGGGAATATTATATTAAAACCTTAAATTACAACTAAAAACAGTGAGTGGAAATTGGGATTTTTTTTCTTTTTTTTAATATTTATTTTTTTGAGTGCATCAACTATTTGTAGTTATTAGCACTTTTTAAATCAATATTACATTTTCATACTTTTTTTTTTTTTTTATAACACATAAAACTTATACAATATATAATAATTCACATATATCAGCAGCTTCTCTTTCATAATTCCATTTCAGATTCCTTTATCGATGCTTCTCCAATCACCTCTTCATTCAGCGTTCAACATTCGCATCTTTTTTTTTTTCTATTTCAGCATCTCGATATGAAACAGGAATCGCCTCAACTATGATGTTCCCAATTCCATCCAATCTCTTCTAAAGCTGTTCTTTTTATTCTTTTTCTATTTTCATTGTCGAATTTTTCTCAATATTCAATATCACATTTTTCAATTTCATTTCTAGGTTGCACACAACCTGATTTTACCAAACCCAGAAAATATATCTCTGGCCCGGGGATCGAACCCGGGGACACAGTAGTCAGAGTCAAGCATCATTGCTCTCGCCAACTGTGTCGTCTGGAAATTGGGATTTATTAGCTCTCTAAATTAAAAATAACCAAATTTAAAAAACTATATTATATTATAACCTCCAAAATGGGACAATCTCTCAGAATGCAGTAGGATTTATTTTTAAAAGAACTTTAATGTCAGTTTGTTAAAAATAAAGAAGTGAAAACAATTTTAATTATTAATTGTTATTTAAAACAGCAATTTTATATAGTACATATTCAACTCTACAACATCTATTCCAACTGAATTAACTAAACTCAAATTAAAACACGAATATGACAAAAAATATTTATTCCGAAAACCAAATATCTAGATTAAAAAAATAAATAAAAACAGTAAATTAAATATCGAAACAGTGAGTGGGAATGAGACTTTAATCTTAAACACATTTACCACTAAATACAGAATTTCCTCTCGTTCTTTCTTGCTTACACGCGATTTGCCTGTTTGCTTGTTTGTGCAACAGTAGACATAAGATGTTACTGTTTGTTAATCTGTTTGCTAATTAAACTTAAATCTTATTTAATTAGTTTATTTTACTCGTAATTTAAACAGATTTTAGAATTTTAGGAATACGTGATATACTACTTCAATATGAGCATAGTCATATACATTTTATATCTACTAAATATTATCCACTAAACATAAAACATAAACTCATGTATTATTTAATGTAATATTTTTTACCTTAGGTTACGTTTTTAGTATTAGTTAGCGAAGTTTAAAATAATGTTCTTAGTACATAACAATAAGTTTGTAGAATGGCATAGATATTGACTATTGACAAATCCATATGGTTTTTAGATAGTACCCCAGTAAACAATTTGGTAAAGTGCCCTATTTAGTCACGTTCGAGTCACTCGTACAATTCAATTCTAACGCTTTACAAGTTCTCTACCTGTCACAGATTTTGTGTTAGTTGTTATAATTTTTTCATAATAATATTCTTTCTTTTTCCAATATCATTCATTAAGTAGCAGTTGTTTCTTTCACACTAGGATATATTTTTTTTAGTTCATTTTCATTCCAAAGTGAGAGAGAAACGAGATACGGTTAGACAAGTAAAATATATTTTTCACCGTTATACTTGTATAATATTTCGTTCAGTACAGTATGTTTAAAGTATATGCTATCCTTTTTCAACAAATATTTCTTTAATGGTAATAGGTACACGCTGTCTCTCTCAATCTCCGAATATAATGTGTTTAAACGAATACTCTAAGCAGCGAGGGTAAGACAGAGGTTTAACGCAGACCTGCCGATCGTGGATTTTTGAATCATCAAAACAATGTAAAAAACTAATATAACGAGTATTGTTAAAGATGAATAATATTCATTAAAAAAATCACGATCCGTACTAAAGATTACATCTATTTATTTCTTCATTTAAATATTTATATTTTGCAGACTCTAAAAAAGAGAATTCCATTAAGTTTTATACCCCTGCCATCCCTGCTAGTGTCAAGTTTATAACTCCGGTCATACATCATAAACCGACTCCGCTTTTAATTCAGCAGTGAACCGTCATTGCGATCTCTGTAGCTCATAAGGGCCTTTCCTATGAACGACTGAATAGAAAACGAACACGTTCCAGACAAAAAACTCATGATATGTAATAGAAATTAAGTAGAATTTACTCCAAAATGTTTACTGGGACCAACCTTCTAACAACATCTGTCAAAATTTCATAACTATATAGATATAAGAATAGAGTGCACAAGAAGCTTAATACTGCGATAAAGGCAATGGAGAGAGATAGCCGCGAAAGTCCTCTGTGTCTCTTTCGAGCTAAGTGCTGTAATTGACTGCCGCACTAATGAAAATATAGCTATACTAGAGCCATGTTGCGTCAGAGCGGGGGGCTGTCGGTGTCTTTATTCATTTTAAAAGTTGCTGTATGCTACACTCACTATTACAAATATTTTTATTTTTATTTTATCTGTAGCGTCTACTCGCTTGTTTACCCCCTACCATACCGCCAATCAACTAAGTAGGCAGCAGCGGTTCAGCTAGGAAGAAATAGATAGGACTCTCGGTAGATTATCTCTGTCTTTGCCTTTATCGCTTCGTGTATTCTATTCTTATATCCCTATGTTCATAACATTACATCTATTAGTTTTCAAGTTACAGTGGTTAGTGACGCTGCTTTCGTAATGTTCAAAACAATGGAAAATTTTAATTTAGTTTGTTGATAAAGCATTGCTTTTTAATGGTCAAATATATCGAGTCTAAATAACACTTTGTAAACCATAGTTTTGCTTGAACGAAATTTTTTATCTCTAAATCTGGTCCAAACATTTGAAGTATTATAATTAAAATAAGGATACTTAAATTAACTTAATATCTAAAGTTTATCAAATTCTTTAAAAAGTGGTTTTGCAAGTGAAGTGCGCAGTAAACATTTTATATCACTCAGATTTCAGATAGATGTCACATATAAAAAATTGTCAGAATCTTTCATGAGAATATTCTTTCTCTTTCCAACATCATACGATATATGTAGTTGTTGTCTCTTTTACATTTGAAAATATTTATTTTAGAGTATCACAGAAAAAGAAACAAGATATATCTGTCTCTGTTACACTTGAATGGTTTATTTGCAACTTCATTCAGATGAAGTGAATTTTGCTATTTGTAGTTCATATCACTGACATTTCAAATGACAAAAAATCATAGGCATCTTCAATGTGATGTCAAAGTGACTCCAAAATATTTACTAAGTAAGTAAGTTTATTATTATATTCTTTAACAGACTTAACCATATTGGTTTCTGCATTTGTTAAAATATCTAATCTAGTTTTATCTTATTATTACTTGGCTGGTCAGCCAGAGGCGGTTGTTGTTTTTAGGTCATTTTAAAAATATCAATATAACATTGTAGGTTATTTTATTACATCAGCCGTTTCGTTTCATTATAACTAAAAGGTTCAACATCGAATTGCCTTTAATAGCTGAAGGGTATTGATTCAGTACATGTACCATACATGCACAGCAGTACTGTAGGGTTGTAATCATCTTAACGAGGATAACTGTGTGTACAACGCCAGTAATACCATGGCGAACAAACACCTGCTGAGTAAACAACATCAAGTAAATCGCAGCTCGGCTACGATGTACTAGTAGGAGTAGTTTTGTAAATCTCCATAAAGAAATACTCGCTTTAGCGGAAATAATTGCTTTAGCGGATTGTAATTGGCTTAGTTTGATAGGGTTCTGTGAACCGACCACAACAGCAGTCCAGTATGGAATGCCGCCGCCTGAGGATAGATTTTGACATCCATTTTATGAGTTTACATTAAAGGGAGGAATTTAAAAAATATTTTGACAATTCCAATATGTATATCGGATTTTTTTAAATAAGAATTTTGTAAGAAATAGCTTAAATAAACCTAATATTATGATATATATATGTATAGCTTACATAATATATGTATGTACATATATAATGGTTTGAGTCTACTTGACTAACTGACCATACAGTTAAAATTGTACATCGTACTATTCCATGCACAGCGCACCACTAAATGGATGTTAAATATACGCAAATGCCCCTAAACGACTGAAGTAACTTAAGCAACACCAGAGAAACAGTTTTGAAAATAGTTATGTTGCCAAAAAACAAAACAAAATCATGTTTTGTTTTATTTTAAAACAGTTGTGTTTTTCGTAAACAGATTGCTCATACTGAACAGACTGCTTCTGTTTTGAGTATTTTTCTGTGTGTCCCAAAAAAATTGGAGAAGGTAAAGGCATATAATCCTATCAAGATTGCAAAGCTGCGTCAGATTCTTATTGAAATGTACCCTATTAACAAGGTCGAAGAAAAGAAAATACAAGAAAAAAGAAAGTTCTACATTAGAATAACCCCTTAATTTCATAGAACATAACAGGACAATGGCTCCAGTATAATGCAAATGATTTTAAACAATAGCTATACTGCTATGTAATTAATGCATCAAAGGAATTTCGAATGATCGTTGAGCACTTTAAAAGGCTCTCTGAATTAAGCGTTGCTTAAAATATGACGTTTTCAGATACTTACATAATAACGAGTCGTAAGGAAAGCCTTTTTTTAAAGAAAATTACCGGTGTTTAAAAAGAAAATATTTATCACTTCCGGTTTCAGTTTTAATCAGTAGCGGTTCGTCAGTATTTTACAATCTATCAACTTAATGATATTAAGTAAGTTTAATGACAATTGACTATTGCTTTGAGAGCAGTGAATCCAGTGACCCACCTCCTCTTATTTTAAAATATAATTTCTGCAACTAAATAACAAAATTAAAACAGTACGTGAAAAATAATAGTGGGATCAATGCTGTTTCTCACTATGCTTCAAAAATAATATTGATTCTTAAATTAACTAGTGTCCATTAGGGACGGACACCACTGGCTTTAATGGTTTGTCTTGACTTTAAATTCAACCCATGTAATACCGCTACTCTTATTATAATAATTACTTTACTTTTTCGCCTCATTTCATATTGCGTTGTTGCCAACTTAAGGGTGTAATTTATTTGGTCTAGAACCCTTCCATTCCTAGTCTTAAATTCTAAATGTCAAAGTCTGTTATTTTATGTAAAACTCTTATAAAATATACAGTGATTTTGTATCGAATCGTCTTTAATAGGGGTAGGTCACCACGTGACTTTAATAGGGGGTAGAGGATGGGTTGCATTGGTTGTTCTTTAAGACTCCTCCACACCACGGACCACGGTCTTTGGGAAACACCACGCTATCACAGTGCCGCGGTACCACGATGCCAGCGCCACGATGTCAGCGCACTACCGACCGCGCGACTCTCCAACGACGACCTCGTGTTCTCGTAGCAGCGGCAACGGCAGCGGCAACGGCAGCGGTAACGGCTACGGGACGTTCTACAGCGCTCTACGCCGCTACGGATCGTTGGATCTGACATACAATAACCCTCATAACCCAACGTGCCGTGCCGTGCCTTGCTGTGCTCTTTGATGATCTACTTCAAATACTGTGACAGTTATTTTCCAACTTCTAAACTGATCAGAACATAATAATGACATTATAATAAAAATCATTTACTTTTACAGTGTTTACTGTATGTGACGTTATAGAATGTGAACTGTTTAGAATATTTTGAATTACGCGCGGTTTTTTATGTGCGTGAGTTTGTGTCGTTAGGAATTAGGAATGCAAGAGTTAGAAGAAAGTTTTTTATAATCAAGGTAAATATACACAATTGCATTTTTTATGTAATACAATATATGTTCGAGTATATATGTAGCTGTAAATAAAAATTACACTTTTTTTTAAATATCTTTTTTAACACAATTACATATGTAACATAACATGAAAAATTAAACTTGGTGTATAATATTTTTTAGGTTAATATAATGCAAAACTAATAAAACAAAAGTTCATAAAAAGTTTATTTATACATATTATTTTAATAAACCCGTATTACTCAAAGATTGCCAATATTTTTTGCATTTATTTGTAACTGCATTTTTGATATTATAATGTAGCAGACTAATATCACACTTTGGTAATTAACAAAACATAACATTAGATAAAAAATATTACGTTAAATAATATATGAATTTACGTTTTGTGTTTAGCGGAAATAGAACAACACTTTTTGCTTACATTAAAAATAAACTGAAAAATTAAATATTATGCTAAAGCTGATGTTAACGGTTCAGATGTATTTGGTGCCTTGTTAATAAAAGAGAAAATTAGTCAGCTTTTGTATAAATTATTCTCTTTTAAAGATAATTGATATTTAAAGTTCTTTATATGAGTTGTTTCTTTCAAAAGTGTGGTATATGTCTGGTGAGAAATTCTTGTATATAATTGTTAACATCACAACTAGTCAAAACATTTGACATTTTGTAACTAAATTCTAAATAAAAGTGATTTTGCCGCTGGACAAACTTAAATAATAACTTATTTAAAGTCGTGTAGCGGTTTGTTGTGATTAGATGAAAGTGTTAATTACTTTGTGGAGATGTCTGAAGTGTTACTCATTTGTAAAAACTGAAAATACACTGTGTTAAAGAACGCATGCACAACCTATATTTTTATATAGATATTTCGCATTCATTATTGTATTTCATTAAAACCAATTTAATTTTGTATATTTTAGTTTTTAAGTTCTGTAATATTTCTATTGTTTAATCAAATATTTTATCTGTTGCTTTGTTATTGAATCAACTAACAAAGCCATTGTCGTTGATGCTCAGGCATTGTATTCGAGTATACAAGCCCGTTCCAAGGCCACCAGCTTGGTTGGCAAATGCCTTTTGTACCAATGTGCTGTTCAATCATTATTAAAATATTCATTATTAACACAAACTTCATACAGTAAACATCACTAAATATCTTAAATATTATTAACTCAAACTTCGTACAGTAAACATCTTTAAATTATTAACTAGCATCTAGAACAGTAAACATCTAAATTATCAACTCTAACGTTTAACAGTCTAATAATCTAAACAATTATAATAAAATTAATATTATAAATATTTTAATAGTGAATTGCATCACAGTAACATCGATACATCTAGATATTCATTTAAGTTTCAATTATTGTAATTCGTCAAGTGTATTTGTATAATAAATGTTTTCTGTAAAATACTAGTGTTTCGCTGCCTTTTGATTTAAAGTAAAATAAAAAATTGTTATTAAGTGATTAATAACAAAAAGGTCCTTCGAGAAGTTTTGGCGCAATCTACGCTATCAAAGGAGTTGGATGCAATCGAGCAATCCGAGATTTGGATACCGTCAACAGATCGCAGATAAGCCAACCTCAAGCTTATATAGATCTCCATAGGTCCAAACTCACTCAACCACACTGCATTCGCAAACCCTTATTTATTCTTCTTGTAAAGTTGTTTTTACAATCTAGAATCAGAAACTATACAAGTAATTCCAAAAGTATTTCAACAATAATATTGGTAATAGTAATTATTAGAGCCCCAATAAAAATGTTTAAATACATGCATATAATATGCACCAATTTTTGAAAAATTTGTAAGTAAAAAACAAAAAAATGGATAATATTCGAGTGAAATTTAAAACAAAGTAAAGTGAAGCATCTAATATAAAATTAATATACAAAAAAATTTGCAAAAAGATATAAAATATAAGTTACCCAAAACACGTTTTAAAAACTTCATTTACATAAAGTCGTAAACATGAAGTAAACACCTAAAATAAAACGTAGTAAATAAATAAATCAAGTCGTTAAAAGCTAAAATGAAATAGTTAAATAAAAATATGCAACAAAAATATGTATTAAAGAGATAAATATGCATTTCCTATAAAATATGAAATATGCATATAAATCTGTGGCATAGTAATTACTCGTATATATTAATTAAATATTTCTATGTATTAGATACGTCAAAACATATCTGCTACATTAATGATACATTAAAGTTTATAAGAATACAATTGTTTTGAAATTGTAGTAATTTGTATTTTACCTAAATACATTTTCTATTGATAATAACTGAAATTGATAGTAAATGTCGTGATACCCATTCAATAAACATTCAATGTTCAATAAGTGGGGAGTTTAATTATTTAAGTCGTAATGTCATTGATGTTTGTGAAACTTTTACTACTGGGATATTGGAGCAAAACAACGGGGAATTAATGGTAGAATTTAATACCAAAATAACATGTATTCAGGGAATTGTAATGAATACTGGTACTGGCTTCAAGAACCCTTTAAATACAAAGTTAGCTTGAATCACTATTGTATAGTTATATATTTACTTGTACATACATATATATGTATACGTTATGTATATAGAACAACGGCATAAACATATGTTTATACGAGGGTCATTCAAATATAAACCGGAATATTTTAATACAAATTTATTGGTGATATATATAAATACAAAGCTTTCTGCATCACCAATACATTATTTCCATCGAATAGGAAGTTTTTTGCTTTCTTCACGGAGAGAAGAGAACGGCTGCGCTAGTAGCCAATAGCACATGTATACTGTTCGACCGCAGTGTTGTCTTCAATATAAGTCACAAGGGGTAAGCCTGGATTTTAACGTGGGTGTAGAAGAGGTTGCCTGTGCAATTTAGTGAGTTTATCACGAGCTGTATGCGCCACGATTGTTGCGACAAGCAGTTTTTCTTCACTCAGCAGCTGGCAGTAGT
Organism: Panorpa germanica; assembly: GCA_963678705.1. NCBI lineage: Eukaryota > Metazoa > Arthropoda > Insecta > Mecoptera > Panorpidae > Panorpa > Panorpa germanica. The sequence goes on from OY783210.1 coordinate 10,966,308, forward strand.
AGGTCGCATTTAGGGTCCGTCGATTATGTAGGTAGTCAATCAGTAATACACTTTTTGAGTACCATAACACAGTAACTTAAACTTTTCCGGCTGAGAGACGAGTTTTGGACTTGATTTTCCACTTTGTCACGACCATTTCGTAAATTCAGGTTCCAACTAATCACTTGTGTTGTACTCAAAGTAGCATCATCGAAGTCCCTTCGATATTTCACTCGTTTTCACATCTTCGTTGGCGAGAAAATGTATAATAACGCTGGTACTTTCTTTTTTCAAATACTTATTTAAGTGCATCAACTGTCAATAGTTTGAACAAAATATACATTTTACAATACATTTTTGCATTACATAATGTATAATTCTTTAATAACTATCTTTTATTATAATTTCGATTTTATATTTCATTGTACAATAATTGTCTTCAATTACTTCACTATAAATCTTCTAATATTCGTTTTCCTTGTATCTCATTTTTATTTTTCCTGACATGGGTTCATTTTACTTTTGTTTCAACAACAAGTGCACTATAATCTGACTTAGGAATCGCCTCTAGGATGTCTCTTTATTGGATTCCTCGTTCTTTTCTTAAACATGCATACTCTCTCTATCATAGGAAGAATTTCTTCTGTTCACCGAGATATGTACTTTATTATTATGCACTATTTCCCATATGTCTTCCAATTGTTTACTATTAATTAAGTCTTTTAGTGCATAACTTTTTATTATTTTTCTTTAATTATAGCCATTTCTTTTTTTTATAACCAAACCCAGAAAATAGAATTTTGGTCCGGATATCGAACCCAAACTCGCCCACTGCTGTTCACTCATAGTGATACTGAAATGGTAAACGTGAATGTGATAGCCGTGCACATGGCAAACCTCTCCATGCTCTTGCCACTGGTTTCCCATCGCGCTGCCCTGCTCTCGTCACTACGTGAGTCAAATGAACAAAATTCCGGTTTATATTTGAATGACCCCACATAGGTGTATATATTAAATATATACAGTGTGATTTAAATTCAATTACTTACAGTCTTTGTCATAAAGTTTGTTTGAACTTAAAGTGACAGTAAATAAACTTCTAATCCGCTGTAATTCGTCTTAACAAATTGTCACCATTCATACTTGTATCTATATAAAGTCCAAACACTGCAGCCAACACTATACTTAATTATAAGTTTAAAACTTCTTGGACCATTTCTTCATTCTTGAACTTGTTTTGTGTAACTTTAGAACTTTACTTCAACAAAAATAAAGCACATTTCTGTAGTTCAAAGCTCCTTCCATCTGTCTTTTAGCATCTGCGGTCCTTCGCTATTTGTACTTCTGTCAAAAAGATTTATTGCTTTTTGATAGTTTCTTTGAATCGCACATGGTGTTCATAAATTGTTGAAAATAATATCGATCGATAGTTACAGAATATGAAACATGAGGATAAATTCACTTAACCAAAAGTGAAAGTTAGGTATAGCATTAAATTTAAACACGGATGGAATTCCCGAGAAGTTACATTAATTTTTATTTTTTTTTATTATATTATTAATTGTGTGCCTTTCGGCTTTACAATCTACATTCATCTATTTCTTAAAACATTTCATAGAATTTCAACTTAAAATTAAACTTAAACTATTCTAAACCTTTCTCTTTCCAAAAGTACTATCTGCTTCTTCTTCTCTTGACCCTCTCCCTTCATGTTCCTTACCCTTCCTTCCTTCTCATCTTATCCTGCTTCTCCTTACTTTTAGCCTGTACCTCCGTCTCTCACCTCTTGCCTTCCTTCTCCCCTCTCGACAAACCATCTATTATCTATGCACTATTCTTTTTTCCATTCAGACTTCATTTTCCCTTTCCTGCCTTTTACCTCGATCTTTCTGTTCAGACATAAACCCTCTGGTTTTTCACTTCCTCTTTCTTATTACTTCTGCCATCCATTCCTACCCACCTTCCTACTGCTGCCCACCCTGTCCACACAATCATCCCTTTTTTTAGTTCCAGTTTAAGGAGAATAAAGAAAATTTCCATTAAATTCACAAAGTGACAAGACGTGACTAGAAGGGGGTGAGAGAGAGTGGGAAAATTTGTGATATATAATAGAATTTTTTTTTTATTATTAAGAAGTACGAAAAAAGGACCGTGGTCCGAGGAAGCCCGTGAATTATTATTAAAAAAAAAAAAAAATAGAAAATTTTACTTACAAAAAGACCAAAAATATATAAGACATAAACGCAAACGATGGTAATTTCTGTTAGAATGAATAAATAGCAATTATGACTAGATACAATTAAATTTATATTTATATTGTTTAGGTGCTAAACAAATGTTATAAACTTTGTGTTATTTATAATTGAAAAGATAAAATGTGTTTAATAAGAATATTAATTTATGTCAGTTAATTCTATTTGTTACTTTGTTTAACCACATATATTACTTCTTCTTTACTTCTTTTTTTACTTCTAAATTTTCAGTCCGTACAAATATACTTATACATATATTTTATGAAGTTTTACATACCTTTTTCATAATTTTAACAATTAAGAGACCACTCATTTAATTGTTTTGTATTTACCGCGAAATTTGATTTTAAATTTTCCCTTCGTGAAAACAAAATAGTCAGGAAAACAACGCCTCCTCGAATATCGGAGAAAAAGGCAATTTTTAAATTCAGATTTTAATTAAAACGGTGTTTGTATAAATGTATTTATGAATATGCCTTTACTTTAATAAAATAATTTATTCAAGATGGCTGCATTTATTGTAATCGCAAACTTTATTAGAAGACTGTTGACCATCTATAAAACCTGAGACTTTATTAAAAGTTTTACTAGTAGCGTCGCTAAAATCACTGCAACGCGTAAACTATTAGTCGAAATGCTGTAAAATTTTAACACATATCGTTTGAAGGTATTTACGTGTCATCCTACGAACTTATTGAGTGGTGTATTATATTCGAATATCATAAAAATGTATGATTTTCTTCAGAGCCTTCAGTAAAATAATTATTCTCTGATGCTGAAAACATCGCATGCCGTACAAACCAAATTAGCGTTCTTAAATTTACCCGTATATAACAAACACACATACACGTTAATAAATGTGTATGTAGGATTCTTGTACGAGTATTACATAATACAAGAGGTTGTAGCGTGACCTTTGGAAATATAAAATAAATAAAAGGTCACTGAATCCTTCTTTGTCTATAATTTCACTGGGGTATTGTTACATGTCGACTGACTTGATGTCTTCTTTTTCTTTAAGAAATTTATGTACTAAGTTTTTTTATTAACATTCTGCAGGCAGGTCGGTCACGGTTATTTCCGTGTAACTTTGAAAGCGATTAGACTGTAATCTTAGTTGTGTAATTGATAACAGGGAAATATAGTAGACTCCTCTATAACGCGATTCTAAAAGCAAACAAACAAATATAAGCAAACAAAGGAAATGAGCAGCGATGGAATTACATGCCTGTACTTTATTATAGACCAAGAGCTGTAGTCATTTTATAATTGCTGAAAATTTTACAGCGCAAATACACTACAGCAGGTAAGAATAATTGGCTACTAGGAACCTGGAGTCGTGGTTGCTTTGCCAGGTAACAGATAGCAAAGAATTGGTGAGCGTCAAAGTATAAAGGATTTTTTTATATTTTCAAGACATGTGGGTTGTAGAAAATCCTCCGCCAGACTGCTTTAAAATTCCCGCAACGACTACAGGGTAGGTATGGCGATTCTTCTTAAAAAAGATCGATTTTTTAATCGATTCGAATCGAAGTCTAAAGAATCGATTCAAAAAAAAATCGATTTCTCAAAAATATTTACAGAGTTTTTATTTAAAAAAAAGACACCAACCCAAAAAATGAAAAAAGAAGACGATTTTTTATCGATTTTATTTTTATTGAATTTGTAAAAAAAATATAAGCCTTTCTTATAATTTAAGAATAAGTGAAAAGTGATTTTTGATTAATTAATAAAATCATGTATGTTATTTATTATAGAATAAAATAATTATAATTCTCACTATTTTATGTCCAAGCTTATAATAAATAATGAAGATAATTGCATTCTTACAAAAAAAATCGAATCACGATTTTCGAGTGTTTGAGATCGATTCACGGGATCGATCCATTGTTAAGTCACAAAAATTCGATCCTTCGATTAATCAATCTCAGATCGCCATCCCTAATACAGGGGTCTGGCAATGGCCCCGCATTAACCAAATACCGTTCTTGATAGTTGCTTAGGATAAGAGTTATGTGTAATGTGGACTGGCGATTCATTTTAAATGGAGAAATTTCAATATATGTAGTATAATAGCATAGTTATCTTTGAATCCCTCTCTTCTTGTAAGTTTGTCTGTTGTCAGAGTAAAGACGTATTTTTGAGATAGTGAATATTACAATTTGATAAATAAACTTGTTATTGATTAATGTTACATACATATATATCTATACATATATATTGTATTTAGTTTTAATATTCTTCTGTTTTGTTAATTCTAATAAGTATATTAATTAAGATTTGTTATATAAAATTCTTATTCCATTGTAATATTCCATTCCTATGTAAATTTTAAAAGTTACTATTATACATAATGTAGTAATTTTTAACATAAAATCATTATAGAGCATTTTGGTACTCTGCCACATAAATTGTTTACCAGCCATCCGACCCGACCGTCTGTCCAAATTTCAATAACTTTTTTCACAATTCAACTGAAAATAAACAGCAACCATTTTTGATCATTATTAGCTTGATTTAAAACTTGGCTACTATCAGATTTTCCAGAATTCTCCGCTCAAATTTTCCAATTTTTGTTCTCCTAAAAAGTTTATTAGACTATTACAAACATTTGAAATAAAAAATTAGCCAAATCGGTCCAGCCGTTCTCATGTGATGCGCTTACCAACGAACAGCATTTAATTTTTATTTATATAGATTTCTCACAGTGTAGTATTTCCATGCTTTAGTTGGCGGGGGTTCAGATGCATGGACAATATCACGGCTATTAAGAGCCGCTGCGAGTGCATCGGATACTTCTACGAAAAACTGAGTAGTTGTTTTATGCAGCTTGTTTTTGGAACAACAAATCTAAGCACAAATTAAACTATCTGTTTTTATCGTGTAGTGTTTTGCACTTTAACTAAATGAATTAAAACCCCACAATTTCACCCCAGCGTTCAAATTAAGTTGGTATGTGAATCCAGGAGTGGCGACTGGGATTAGGACAAGAACTCTTAGCAATCCAATACAAGTCTGGCCACGATTAAGGAACGATTTATAGCTAGTGGGTGAAGGAAACCGGAAGTCCGGGATAGACAGGAAATAAGATAAAGTCTTTCAATAAAACTGTGCACCTCTATTAGAGTTGTTACGCGGACGTATTTTATGAGGATAATATTAAGAAGAAGAGGAGGGAAATCCTTGTATCGATGGAGGAAGTAACAATTTAATCCTTTTTTCATGGATATATTCGATTCCTTTTGATAGACGATAATAGTAAGCTTGATTGAAGAATCTGTCAAAATTTGTCTGGAATAATGAGTTATTTTCTGTCAGCTGCAGTACCGTCCTAATCTCAACAAAATACGATGGAACTGGAGGGTGCTGTTCTCCGGAACTTATTTATTTTGTAACGGGTTATTAAAATTTAAAAAACTTAATGTTGAACCTTATTTATGTACTAATTATGAATAGGAGATGAATGAATGGCGAATCGAGAAGACGCCCTAGTCCCAGACTAGTTCTCGGTCCAAAATTGGCTCCCAAAAACTGAATTATGTCCAGAATATTTACCTATATAAAGTTAAATTATGACTTATTCAATTGATTCTACATGGAAGCCAAAAATATTTTAGAGAAGCTAGAATGCAATTATGACTAGATGCAATTAATTTTGAAAAAAGCAAAGGTTCCTATATAAAGCACCGCCCCAGACCCTAATTAGTTTCTGCATGTTACTGACAATACTTCATGAAATGTAGGTATATAATGTTTGTTATAAAAAATGAGAAACAAATTAAAAAATAATATAATATACTCCTCAAAATGATTTGGGGTTGTATTTCAATTCTTAGTTAAACTTCACATGTGTTAACCCAAGATTAATTTAAAACATGAGATTTTGAATTCTAGTTTCATTGAAAGTTCGACTTTTCAATGTTCTGTTAACTGTGGTTTATTATAATCCTTTATCAGTCTTTGGCAAAATTAGAATAAAGTATACATTTTTTATAATACATTTACTTTATAATACATTTTTTAAGTTAATCTTCAGTTATGCTGTAACTGATATTATAAAACATTGGACGATTGTAGTTCAATATTTTATATCCAGTTTTTTATGTTATTTTAATAATATTTTTTTTTTTTACATGTTTATTGGAAGCTTTAGGTATCATTCCCACTCACTGTTTTAATTTTGTATTTAATTTAAATTGTATAGTATATGCGTAGTCATTCCCTGTACCATTCTGAATTTAGAATTTAATTTACGTTTTCTTTGGTTTTTTAGAAACTTACAAGGTCTAATGTTTCTAAATTTACAAACACTAAATTAAAAAAAACTATATTATATTTTTACCTCCAAAATGTGACAATCAGTGAAAATGCAGTAGGATTTACTAAAGACGCATGTGTACCAACTAAATAAACAAAACTCAAATTAAAACACGAATGTGACAAGCTATTCTTAAAATCAGAAAACTAGATTATAATCTATACTTAATATTATAAAGCGACAGAGTTTGTTTGTTTGAACGCGCTAATCTCCGAAACTACTGGTTCGAATTGAATAATTCTTTTTGTGTTGGATAGTCCAGTTATCGAGGAAGGCTATAGGCTATATAACATCACGCTACGACCAATAGGAGCAAAGATATAGTGGTAAATGTGTAAAAAACGGAAGAAATTATTTCATCTTTGAAGCCTTCCGTTGCGTGCGCCGTGAAAACGGTTCAAGATACACAAAAAATATGTATTAAAGAATAATAGCTCTTTTAATGATCTAAAAAACAGTCCGCGATAGTATATGTCTATCTTTTAAGATTAACTAACAAAAACCGTTTTTATGGTATTTCTACAAAAAACTTTAAAGATTACAATGATAAATAACTCCCAAACAAAACCAACTCGCTCTCTGCGCTGGCCGGCGCGGCGGGAGAGAGGCGGTGCTTGCGGGCAAGCCGGGAGGGGGGTGTAGCTCAACGAGATACCATGCCGCGCGGGTCAATCGCGCGGTCGGCTCCCTACTGAACGGTTGAATGCAGCGCTAATTTGTTTATGCGATATAATTATCATCGTAATATTACTTTTTAAACACAGTTTCATTTTGTAGTTGTTTTCTATATAGTAGGTACTTTATTTGTTTTAGGATAGTATTTAGTTACACAATAATAACACTTTTTTGTTTTCATGTAGATTATCTTAATATATATAAATTACGTGTCACTGTGTTGTCCGCTATGGACTCCTAAACTACTTAACCGATTTTAATGAAATTTGTACACCGTGTGCAGTTTGACCCAACTTGAAAGATAGGATAGCTTACATCTCAATTTATTTATCTTATTGCTAATTATTTGTCTATTAATTATCTGTATATGACATATGACATCGGGCGACGATGATGGCGACATCTGTTGACTAGATTGAGTAAATATTCTGTTGAGTAAATCGAAATCTGTTGACTAGATTGAGTAAATATTCAATAGATGGCGCTATGTAATGTAATATGACAAAAACGTTAGTCACAGCAACGCGTGGCCGGGACAGCTAGTATTAAATAAAAACGTAAGTTATATATCAAAACAATGAGTGGGAATGAGGCTTTAGCTTGTATTCTGGTTGTAGGAGTTTCTACATCTTACCTTTTTTCAACGAATCAGCTGCATAAGATCTCCAATAACAATATTCAAAGACGCTTCCTGTTAACACCGCCTTTTTGATTGAGAAACCGAAATTTATAACAGCAGCAGATATGAATAGATCATTTTTGTTATCGGGATACAAAGTATAAGAAGACGCAGAATATATTAGGGGCGATAAAAGGCTACGTGCCTAGGAAGCCCGAGAAACTATATTAAAAAAAAAAAAAACAATATTCAAATTATATTCAATATTCATTATTTTCAAGGGATGCTAGTTACAATGCTTGTGACCCTTAAGGCCAGCCACACTGGTCATCCTAATTAAACGAAAACATTTAACATAGAAATTGTGGCAAGCAGAGGGCGACATGGACACACTGCGTTTACAGAACGTAACATCACATAAATTCACCACAAATTTAACATAATACTCGTTGGGACAAGCTGCATGATTACAGAGTACAGAGTACAGAGTCAGATATAGTAGGTACGAGTATATGTAAATGCGGACTAGACTGCTGATATACATAAATTTGTGGGTTACATGTTACGTATTCACTTAGGGAAGTGGGAATCGATACTGATATCTTGACAGTTTAATTTGCATTTAAATCTAAAATGGTTTTGATATTGCAGTGGCACTACGAGTTACAAATCTATTGCTAGTTTTGTTAAATAATTGTTCGGACTATTTAGTTAAGTCTCATTCCCACTCACTGTTTTGATATTTAATTTACTGTTTTTATTTAATATTGTAATCTAGATTTCAGATTTTCATTTGAGCATTCCTTGTCACATTCGTGTTTTAATTTAAGTTTATTTAGTTGGTGGGTATGCATCGTTAGTAATATAAATTTTGACAGTTCAACAAAATTGTAAATTAAAATTGCTATTTTTAATAACAATTAGTAACAGAAATTGTTTTTACTTCTATATTTAAAAAAAAACCGACATTAAACTTCTCTTAAAAGTAAATCCTACTGCATTTTGACAGATTGTCATATTTTGGAGGTTATAATACAATATAGTTTTTCTTAATTTAATATTTTTAATTTAAGACATTGGACCTTGTAAGGTTCTAAAAACTTAAAAAATAAATTAAATTAAAAATGGTACTGTGAATGACTACGCGTATTGCCGTATGCTAAACAATTTAAATTAAATACAAAATTAAATTAAAGCAGTGAGTGGGAATGATACTTTATACTATTTATCTATATTTAAGGTTTTGTTTTTATTTTACTAGTGCATTTTGTGCAATAATTGCAGCTTGTATTAAAGCCTTTTTCCTTCTTGGATGGAACTCTAACTGACATCAGTCGCAGTGATAGTTCAACCATCAGCACAATTGGTCGCTTATGAACTATTAGTTCAAACTCTTCTACAAGCCGTATCTGCCGTCATTACCGTATCTATGAAGAGCTATCTGTCTATCGCTATTATAACGACGCTACATGTAAACAAGCTACGTGCAAAGCTAACCTACAAGCTAAGTCACATCCCAGTCAACAACTTACTGAAGTGTCCCTTTTTGTGACGTTCGTATCACTATGGCACTTCGAATATAGTTCGAATCAACTTTATCTTCATTTGTATTCCGACAGGGCGAGTGGTTTCGCCATTTGTAGCCGATGAAATAGACATTCCATATGAACGACTGTAAGAGACTGAACTGTAAATGAACTCTTTCATGACAAAATAATCATACGCATCTTCAATATGAAGGTAAAGTGACTCCAAAATGTTTACAGGGATATCACCAGTTTTATGTTATATGCATTGTGCTATATTTCGGAAACGAGGAAATATATTTTTCTTGATTAAATAAGCAAATAATGCTATCTGTCTAGGAAAACATTCGGTAATATTTAGGGAATGTAGAATAAGTTTGTACGGTGTGTATCCAATGATATATCCGATTAGATTAGACTAAGTCCTTCAGCACACGACGCGACTGGTTGCAAATCTTAGCCCCGAATCTGCCCGAACCGAATGTGATTACAACTGTGTTGTTAGTAAAAGAACGAACGTATTTACGAGTGAGATAAAACACACAACACGAACGTAACTAAACTGATTTTAAACTGGTTTTGAGCATATATTCAGCGACTATATTTCTCGGTCGCAGGGCATTGTTAGTGCATGATTTTGATGATGATATCATCAACAGAGATATTTACGAATACTATTGAAAAGTATTTAAATACATAAATACAATCAAATATAACACAAAAGAATACTCTGTTTTGCTATTGTTAGAAATTCTATAGAGTTACGATACACGGCTCGAGTACCAGTTTAGTTTCATTCGTGCCTTGTGCTTTATTCTCATTCGGTTCGGGCAGATTCAGGCCTAAGGTTTGCAACCAGTCGCCCCATGTGCGGAGAGCCTAAGTAGGTCTTGTGAAGTTTTTCTTTTTAGTCTATGAAATATGTTCTTTGAATTCACTTAAGTCTGAAGCAAGCTGGTTTGGATGGTTTTCAATCCGTTTCTTGAAGTTTTTAATTCAAGATTTTATCTCTTCCTTAATGGTTGCGATTCCCAAATCACGATGAAGACGGTCATTGGTGATATACCAAGCTGCATTGGTAATTATACGAAGATATTTTGACTAGACTCTCTGGAGGATTACTATATTTGAATTAGTTGATGTGCTACATAATTGAATTCCATAAGACCAGATCGGTTTCCTTAAGACCAGATGCATTTTATAAAAGTCTATTTTAAAATGTTAATTAAACGATTACTCTACTTACTTCACCCTCCAGTGTTTTCTCATCATTTGAATATCGTGCGTTTTATTTGAACATGAAAGTGTATATATCATGTCCCCTACCTCACTCTTCACTCCTCTCTTTTTAGCTTCACGATTTAATATCCAATAGTTGTATCAAAAGTGTTTGAGGTATTCGAACCGTTTGTTTGCTTCAACAGACGAAAACACATTGAATATTCCTGTAGGAGTATAAAAGGAACAGATTCTACAGTCGTTTGTGTTTCTCATCCAAAAGCTAAAATATTCAATTACATTTCTACCTTAAAACGACGAGAGAAAGAAATGTAATGCTTTATGAATGTAAATTGGTTAGACATTTCAACAAAGGCAAAATATTATTTATTAATAATGCAATAAGAATTATATATGTAATGTACCTCAAACATATACCAGCGATAGCTACCCTTCAAAGTCACATTAGTGTAGAAATAATACGAAAAAATGTTTGTTATTTTAATATATTACTCATTAAAAAAGTTACGTGCATTTAACATAAAAATTACCTTCTAACGCAGAAAATGTTACCTATTAAATAAAGTACTGTTGTTCTTTTATGGATTATTCAAATCTTACAATAACATTTTCAAGCATTAAAGAAACCAATTTTAAGTAAATTGAAATCTTTTTAATAAAGTACTAGAACAGACTAATTGGTAGTATGATTTTGTACGAAGCGGAAATGTGGGGCTGGAAAGGGTACAGGAAAAGTTTATAAAATGGGTACTGGGAGAGATAAATGCATACTGCGGTACTTATATGGATGAAGTAAAGAGAAATATGTTGAGGGTAGAAGCGAGATGAGTGTGATCAAGTGGGGAAAAAAATAAAAAAGACAAGAAGCGGGCTGCTGAAACTGGTATTGGAACAAATTAGGAAAGAGTACGAAATGTAAGGAGGAAGGAAGAGGCTACTATTAAGAAAGGGGAATGGCGGTGGAAGAGATTAGAAAGGTGTAGATGATAATAAAAGTAAGGGATGTAGATGCCCAGTAACAGAAAAAGATAAAGAAAATGAAAAAATCGAGGTACAATGTAAGATATAGACAGTTGTGCATAAGGAAGATTTTGGAGTGGCTAGAAAGATAAGAAAGTAATGAAACTAGAATGATTTAGCTTAGGCATCACTGAAAGAGGTAAAAAGTATAGGGTAGGAGAGGAAGAAAGAACATGTGCGATGTGTAAGAATGAAGTGAAAACACTGAAGCATATTAAAAGTAAGAGTGGTAGAATGGGTAGATAGCGAAATGAATACAGAAAAAATGTTGTAAGAATAGATGGCATGAAAAAGATGAATCCTAAAACACATGGAGCGAAAAAGAGCATGAGAACGAAGTACTGTTCATGTGGCTCAATGAATCATCTTACATATTACTATTTCCAGTCTTCTATTTAGTCAGGCCGGTAACTCTTGTTTACACATTGATGACTTCACTTCTATTAATTTGTTATCAGTTACTTCGTTCTGTTCTTCCTGCCATTAACAATTTATTACATTTTTAATTTTATTCTTTAAGTTTGAACATGTTATAGTCTGGAATGCGCTCTGAATGAGTTTGTTCACTCTTACGACGCATAAGCCACAGAACTTTTAAATCATATTGTAGCACGATAACGCCCTTAAGTCATTGTGCCAGACTGGTGTGCTAGCGTGTTCAATTTCCGGACAACCCTATATGTATTACAACTCTGTTTGCAATACATCAGATTAATGCATGTAGTACAGAAAGACGTCGTTGCGTAGATAGCGCTAGCATCGCAAAAATATATAAGTGGTATATTATAAAGTTCATAATGTACCACTTTTGATATGAAAAACCAATAAGAAAACTTGTATTTTTAGGAATATTCATACATATTAATATTACCCTGGAAATTATTATTCGAGTAAAACTGTTAAATTCCAAAAAATACTTTTGTACATATCTGACGAATTAGAAAAGATAGAAAATTGAAGTGTTGGGTCTGTATGAAGACAATTATGGTGTACATTTAGTAACAATTGGAAAACCAAAATTTGAGTTCAGTAACTAAAGAACTAGAATGTTTAAATTGGGTACCTGGGCTTTCTGTAAACTGTCATTGAAGGAATAAAATAGAAAACCCTAAATTTCTAGTATTGACATGTGAAAAAACTAGAAATATCGAATAACTAGAGTATTATTTGATACGAGCTGTAGTTTTAAATTTGACAATTTGCTAGTGGCTATTAGGAGCTGAGCCGGGGCTCCGGACATTGTTCAATACATGGGGAACGACCCAGTAAACATTTTGGAGTCACTTTGCCATCATATTAAAGATGCGTATGATTTTTTTGTCATGAAAGAGTTCATTTCCAGTTCAGTTTCTCGCAGTCGTTCATATGAAATGTCTATTTTATCGGCTACAAATGACGAAACCACTCCATCTGTCGGAATACAAATGAAGATAAAGTTGATGCGAACTATAATTAAAGTGCAATAGTGATAGAAACGTCACAAAACAGGACCCTTCACCGAATTGTATGATCCGAGCGGAAAAGGAACTAAAAGGTTAACTAAAAAATATTTGGCAGTATGATTAAGTTAACAGCTAAATTCAAATTAAACCACAAGTGTTATAGACACATCGCTTTGTGACGGGGCGAATCGTTATTTACTATATAATATTCATTGTCCTATATGTGCACTGAACACTGCATAAGTAGTTTTGTTATGATAGCGCCATAGCCACTCATACGGCAATGTGTACAATCCTAGTATATATTTATATTTTTAATAATAATATTAATTAACAATATAGAAACACTAACTAAAACCTGGTACAGCATTGACTGTTTGCTAATTTAATTAGTACACTCTAATTCTATTTCTGTTTCTCGAAATAAACGAATAAAATGTAATGTCGAAACAAGACAATGAAATTAATGGTTTTAATAAATGTGGAAAACAATGGCCGGCTGTAAATCAGGACTGGTGGACTTTGTGACAGCGTCAGTATCAATTAAATAGACAGCTTGAAGTCTAGACACAAGCCACAAGCCACAAGACGAACACAACCTCGAACGTCTCTAGTTGTAATTGTAAAGAAACAATTCATTTATTGATAATAATTACAAACTTCAATTACGTCTTGTAGTTCTAAATCATCTGATAAATCAGTGGCAGCCTGTGACGTTGTGGAAGGGCATAGATTTATTGTTTTACAAAAGTGATCGAATCGACTGCAAACTTTAAATGTGTTTTTCTGAAAACTGTGTTTTTTAAGTCGGTGACCAAGATTTCTCAGAAACAGCTGAACCGATCAGTCTCAAATTTAAACACAAGTCTTTTAAGTAATTTTTTTAGTAATTAATCATAGGTTTTTTCTCACCGATAAATATTTTTTGTTTTTATAAACATTTTAATGCCAAAATTTTGGTCACAAATCGATTTTTTTTTTGAGAAGCCGCCGTTTTGTCAAAAAAAATTATTTTGCTTATTTCTTCGATTAATTACTAGATTATTCATTACTTTACCGAAATCCGTTAGGTTTTTTCATTTTAGATAATCCAGTCCAGAGATATCGTGGTCACCACAAGTTGCTTTTTTTAAGAGGAGCTCCGGGTGATCATCTAAAGCAACTTTAAAGTTAATATTTTTACAAATATAAAAACGTTAAAATATAATTAAAGTTACCATAATATGTATACAAATTTTTACATTAATACATTCAAAGTTTCTTAAGGAAAAATTCTTTAAAGATTGCTTTTTTGGGACTAATAACTGTATATAACCACTTAAAATTCTAAATCTGTGACGCGATTTACAAAATAGAAGTCATTTTGTCAAAAATTGATTGCAAATTTTGATAAAAGAATCGACATCTGTCAGCGTGGTCGTGGTGGACATTTGTCCGATATCATTCACAATTGCCAAACTTTACTCTTTCTAATACAATGAAAATTTGATTCATTTTCATCTAAATACATAGAAAAAGTAGGTTTACGTTCTGAAATCGTTTCTTTTAAATATTAGTTACGTAACACGTATCTTTTGTTATATTAGGTTAACCTTTAAAACTCGTAACTGTGTTGAGCGGGTAGCATATATTAAATAACTCATTGCAAATAAAAAAAAGCAATTGATAAACCCAAATATGTATGAATGATGGATTGTGTGTATTACAAAAATTCAATTAACCCTTCCGCAACCCTTATATTAGGAAACCCAAAAATAACCCTATACAATACATATATATCCCAAACCACACAATAATAAATATGCCACGAGAAAAAAAAGAACTATATAGAAAAACCCATAACTTGAATTCCGAGGTTCTAAATACATATATTAGCAGAACAAAGCTGCCAACAGAACAAAAAATAACCGAAAAGCTATAAAAATTATTGATTTGTTTGTTTAATTATCTAGAATAGAAAATACTGTAGCGTCACTACACGCACACCACCCTCTGGGGGTGGTAAGGGGTGCTGAGGGTCACGGTTTATTAGCGCATTTGTACGCATAGAATTGTAAAACTAATTTGAAGTGTTTTTATCATGTAATACTAAAAATAAAGTAATAAAGCATACAATGGAATGTGCGTTTACATGAATTGTTATCTCATAAATGTTAAGGCTCCGTGGGAAGCGTTTCAGAGTTACTGCTCTGGAGAAAACGTAGGACGTGGAACATTTCAAACAAACAAAATTTTTAATACTAATACCACGTGGCCATGTGGCGACGTGAGGTATTAGGTTGAAAGCTGTGGGAAGGGGAGCTAGAGTAAAGCACAATGAAAACTGTTCACAGAATTAGTCACAGCATATGCATATTTATTTATACCATAGTTTGACTACTCTTCTATTTTAGGTACGCTATATACTTTATAAGCATAGTCAACATAGGCACGAGCTTAAGAAAAATCGCTGCACTGAAAGAATTTTACCGCTTTACAAATAAACTTGTTATAAAATTTATACCAGATATAAACCCCGTCCTGACAGACTTATTATCAGTTTATACCTGGTATAAATTTTATAACAGGTTTATTTGTAAGGCAGGTAAAAGTTCTTGAATGAAATAAATTTTGTTAACTCATGAATTACGAAAAATTCGTTGCCCGAAAGTCTACTGATCCTAATAACAGGTAACTTAGCATTTCTATCGTTCTACTAAAAAACTATGTTCCAATCAATTGAGGGGGGAGGTTCTCACGGTTATCGCTCCGTTATGCTTCATAAAGAGAGGAAGTGGTTCTAAAGAGGCTAAAATGGAATCACGTGGTGACCCAAAAGATATATTTATATTTAAATATAAAATTATTATATTTTATTAACTTTAATTTACTTTTAAATTTTAACTCGTTTAATTAAAATGTAATCAAAGTTTTACAGTCGATCGGATCGTATCGGTATATAGTCAACGTATCAATTAACTTTAACTTAATATCATTAGTTATAGTTTGATTGATTCTCTTATCAGTTCCACAGGGATCCGCATAAGGGTGGCGTGTTGAAACGAGTAGGAGATGAGGGGTGAGGGTGGTGGTAGGAGGGAGTGAACAACAACGCATCGCGCATGTCAAACATAACTTCACGTTCACAGTTCAAATCTTAAACTTTATATTCAGCGCGGTATCATGTTTATATCATATTTATTATTCCCTTAAGTTGTGCACAGAACTGACTGACTGCAAAACCAGTAGACAGACAAAATGAACTTACAACTTACTTCCTCATTGACTGGATTTATTTTCACTTTATATTTTCATACATAAATATCGTAGCTTTGTGAACTTACTTGTAGATGGAGTTTTTTAAAGTTTATTTAAGGTGAAATGTGTTTCCGGAACTTGATTTCATACGAGTACGTTTGGTGGAGTTACAAGAAATATATTTTCCATTTCCATGTACGATATCAATATTTTCTTGTCGTGTTCGTGTGTTAAGCAAGGAGGTATGTGGAAATTTATGTTTAAATTGAATCTGTAAATCATGTCACTGTAATGGGATCTGACATTTCTATTTAAATTAATTTATGTCTGTGTGAGAGATTGATTTCTACTGAAGAACGAAATATTTATGTTTATTAGATTTATGTGGAATGATTTCTGATTAATTATCAATTAGTTTTAAATTTTTAATAATATTATTTTTGAATTGAGTGTGCTGTATTTCTTTTACAGTTCTGTTAGTTGTAAATCTATTTTTAGTGTTAGATTTGCGTGCAATATTTAAAGGAACATGTGAACCCTAATAAAGAAGCAGGTTGTGTTAGAAATAACGATTAGATTTATTTGTTTAGAGTTAGATTTTATTTATCTTTTGAAATTATTCTTAATTTTAAATATGAAATCTACCTGGATTTAACAGTGAGTTAGTAGTGTGCCTTGGCTAAATCAGCTCGCAGGCTCAGTTCAATACAAATAGTGTTTATAGTTTTTTTCTTTATTATATTACTGTGTTATCAACAGCCAGATTGCCAGTAAACATTTTGGAGTCACTTCGCCATCATATTGAAGATACGCATGACTTTTTTGTCATAAAAGAGGTCATTTGCAGTTCAGTTTCTCATAGTCCTTCATATGAAATGTTTATTTTTCGGCTACAAATGGCTAAACCGGAATGCAAATGAAGATAAAGTTGAAGCGAACTATAATTGAAATAGTGATAGAAACATCATATAAAGGGACACTTCGCCAAATTGTTTACTGAGTTATATCTCGTATTAATTGTAATACAATATGGGGCCATACGTTAATTATGTCACGCACAAACCAGAGAGGAGGGAGTCCTCAAAGTGTGACAAGACGTGACATGGGGGGAGGAAGAATCATTAAATTTGTGGTGTCACATATAATCTATAATTAGACTTTTTTTTAAAAAAAATTAATATTAAAACCAAAAAACAAAAAAAGACTAAAAAGAAATATTTTTTTTTAAATGTGTGACGTCACAACAAGGAGATAGGGTACGCAATGTGTGACAAAGCGTGATAATGAGGAGGGGGGGTGAAAAAAATCATGAAATTTGTGTGACTCATGTGATTTCTGTGTATTTTGTGAATTTGTTTAATTATATAGTTAGTATATCTTTCATTTGTTTAATATTTAGTAAATTTATTACTCTGCCAGACCTGGAATAAAATTAATCAACCTCCGGAAATTGAATCCGGACCGAAGCATAGCGGAGTGGTAGAGTTTACGTCCTAATTACCTCAGCAACCTACAGAACTTGCTTGTAGTTGACCTTAAACGTTTCTTAATATAAATGAATTAAAGAAACGTGATTTTTATTAAGAAAGTGGCGTTTTTTTTTCTTATACACTATGCAAGTGCTACTGCAATCTGCGTTTGAAAAAGACTTTTAGTTTAATTTTACTAAATTCCATAACACGGAAGTCACATCATCCCACCTCTTAATAATTTCCTTTAACCATAAAACTGCACTCATGTTTTTGCAGCAAGTTATAGTCCAAATCACGATAGTTCGGCGGCGACTTATACTTAAAAGAGGTTATAAGAGCAGTATAAATCTATAATACGATGATGAATTTTATCTTATTCGTTTCTATATACATTATAGAAAAATAAGTGAGTCAATGCTTTTTTGTTATATCGACAGTTTATACCCCACAACTTGTTTTAAGTATGAGTCGCCGCCGAACTCTCATAATTTGAACTATATTTATTTTTCTTTCTAACTTTATTTATTTAACGTCAGCATTTTTCGATGCTAAGTCCTATCAACGATCTCCTACTATGATGCAGTTTTTGTGGTTTTGTGGGTTCATACATGTGCACAACACTACTACCTAATAAGTTTATGATTATGTAAGTACCTAATCAGTTTAATTTGATCACAACCAAACCTAGAAAATACAATTATCGTCCAGTGATTGAACACGAAGGCACAGCAGTCAGTATCAAGCACCAATGCTTTCACCCACTGTGTCATTTATTTATTAATTTTATTTACTACATTTATTTCCATTTAGAACTTTTGTAAGTCACATAGAATCTTCTTTTCCTTGAAAACAATTGAAAGAGTAAATAAATCAATTTTGAGAAAACTGTTTTAAAACCGTTATAAAGAAAATGGTATAAAAGAAAACCACAAATGTTTTTGTAATGTCCTAATGTAGAAATGTAGACGGCTTTGTACCACCCATTGATACCCGCTGAAACTCAGAGCTTTATGTAAGCTGCAGTTGCTTCAGCAAAGCACAGTATTATACTATAGGTTTGTGCTCTCCTTCTTTTAGAACGGGTCGTTGTTGTGAACTTCCTTTCTGGTGTTAACCCATATAGATATCACTTTTATTTGAGTTTTAACTGAACAATCGTATCGGCTTTTGAACTTAGCTCTGCATTTACCAATGAGAAACATATACGACTACATATAAAATGCATTGGTGTCTGCAGAATACTTGAAAAAAAAGACACAACTTTGGATTTCAATTTATTCAGTCTAAATTTCTGACAGATATACAGTAGACACACAGTTTTCTTTTATTTTTAGGATACTACTACTAATAAGTCGCTTATCTAGTAATTTACATTTCGTTCTAGACAATTTTATTAGGTTCCAGTCCTCTGACTTGTTCAAAAAGATGAGTAAGCACTTGTTTCTCGTGTGGTTCGGTATCAGGATCAGGTATCAGGTGAGGTTTTGCGGCTTGATTCACTTTAATCTACGCAGGTCTCCTCTAGCATTGAGTAATGCTTTCCCATTAACTAGTGAATTTTCCTGAATTTAATATTCAGTTATTGCCTTTTTAATTTCACATGTTCCTTTCCCTTGAGCTTCGCGCCTAGATTCATGCCTAGATATTTTGCTGTGACATAGAATGATCTAGATTTTATCTAGTGTATGTCTTATAACAATTTTTTATTTTCGGTGTTTTCAATCTTCATCAAATTTTATCTAACCTTATTCATAAACTTAACAAAACTTACAAAATGTAACGGCTCTTCTATTTTTTCTACTTTGCTTGTATCTTCCTGCCTTCTACCCCTTTATGATCCGCTTTGGCTTCTACTTTATCTGCTTCTCTTCTCTGTACATCCACCACCTTCATACGTATTCCTGTCATCAATTCGTTTATCTTCCTTTTCCTCTTTTACTTATTCTTTATCTTCTCATCCAACACTTGATTGTCAAAAGAAGAAACTAAGTGTGACATATGGGTGAAATTATATATATACGTATATTACAGACAGCCAGTCAAACACAAGATAAAAAAATGCTTAAAATCGAAAACAAACAGTGCAAAAATTAAAGGAGTCTACTATTTTAAGCAGACTTCGTATTTATGTACATATTTGTTGCCACAAATCATTAAAAACTTTGCAGTCTGTATAAGTTTTTGCCATTAGCATACTACTCGTATAACGTTGCCGTTTGAATACTTTTCAGCATAGCGTAAATCCTTAATCTAAATATTTCTGTTGTGTCTGCTAAGGCTATAGTCCGCTTAATGCATTAAACAGAACGATTAGCAAAAAGCTCTCTGTAATATGTCAAAAGCTGCGGCGGGGCGTGGCGGGGTGCTCCTCTTGCACTAAGTGTAACGCTACGAAAAGTTTTAAACTCAAAAACCGTTTGGATTCATTAATGAGTTGCGATTAGATTAAATCTCGTGCTGTATCTATTTTTAAGGCTTCTCTCACACTGGAATAGATTACGTTAGTGGTATATTTGTTTTAAACTAGACCACTAACTTATATACGCTAAGCGTGGTTTTTCATAACCTGTTAGTGCCGTGAAAACAATAAGTACGTTAGTCTTCAGATAAATAGAGAAAAATAGTTATTGTAATTTAGAGGTCCTTACTTGCTGAGTGGTAGACTAAATCTGATGTATTCTTTACCTGTCTAACCTATATAAAGCTTTTGTACAAGAGTTGCAATTTATACAGGTCAAGAATGCTAGGTTGGGTATTTTTGCCACAGTTGTGGGGGTACCTGATCTCTGTAAGATCAGTGTAGTAATAATACTTAGTTTAAAAATACCAGATTTGTACTCACGTTACTTCAAAAACGTGTCCTTCCTCTATGACTATCTTAAAAGAGATACCGATTCTAAAATGCGTGATATTTATATATATTGGTAATCCATTCCGCTTAAAAGTAATTCCTAATCCGGTTTACATATAACCGTAATCCTAAACAGTTATCGTTAACCAAAAATATTAGTCTGGCACACATTAAGCTTGGTGTTACCTTACCTTACCTGGAAATATTACCTAATTATGATAAATCCTTTATCAAACAAAGAACGAATTATAAAAAAGCCAAGTACAGTAAAGTAACGAATAAGTAAAATAACATTGAAACTTAGAACTACTTATTACTAATCATCATACTACACATACACACATATATATATATATATATACAAATATATATATATATATATATATATATATATATATATATATATATATATATATATATATATATATATATATATATATATATATATATATATATATATATAATATATGTGTAATATAATATATGTATGAATATGTATGCCTGTGTGTGATATGCTCGTAACAGACACTAACTACGAGTATGGTGTGTATTACTTTCCATTGTAGCTTAATTTTATGAAACCTTTAACATTTTGCGTATAGGGCACGTGGGCACGTGGGGTGTAGTAATAGAAACGTTGGGGAATTAATCTACGAGCAGTTAAAGACGCTGCTTTTAATATATTACATTACAAATTACAAATGGGCCATTATGAATATTAGGGGGTCGTAAATTAAAGAGACTTTCATGGGGTGTCTTATATACACAAATTACACTATCCTACATTTATGTTTATTTGACCTAATTTTAACCTTTAAATTAAATGACAATTTATGAAACAGAATTAACTGCTATCCGCAAAACACAGAACATGGATGTAACCTTACATTCACGTAAAATATTACTTTAAGGAAAATAGTAACATTTAGTTCATAATTCATTCATAATTTTTTAGGATATTATAATATTTAAAAATGTGTTAATAAGAAAATTTATAAGTATGTTAATTCACAAAAAAGGTGGTTTATTTTCGAAAAAGCAGTAAAAAGGAGAAACAAAGAGAAAGGCAGCAGATTCTTGGAAAATAGACAGGAATGGAAAGTGTTCAGGAGGGATATAGAAACGTTGGAGCACATTAAGTAAGAAAAGAGTAAAATAGGAAAAGAAGATTGTGTAGTTATTAATGGAAGACATTGAAGGAAAGAGGGGAATGGCGAAGATAGAGGGAAGGAGCGAGGTAAGAGAAGGAATGCCAGGGTAGAAATGGGAGGAAGAGTAGCAGGAAAAGAGAAGCAGTAGGTGATTTCAGTATTTTGGAAGCAGTTTTTTGGAGAATAAGTACATATAATAAGGTACACAAATGAAATGTAATTAATCACAATAATATGTAATTTAATAATTTAAGGCGGATGAATGTAGTGCCTCATGGCAAAAACATTAAATAATGCACAAATTTACGTTTTCTATTTAGCGGTAATAACAAACTTGTGATCTTGGTGTTATTATATTCTTTTGTTTATAACTGTCAGGTACTTCTTAGAGCAGGGACCTATAAACTACAGCACGTGGGCCAGTTAAAGCGTTTTATCCGGAACATTCTCAATGATTATTTCAATGGAGAATATAATACACAGAACCAAATTGCTAATTCATATTATAGAAGTAATTCATAACGTACTTCAACTAATTTTGCAGTTTAAGCATTTCAATCCGCACCGCGTAGTTCTTTAACATATCGATGTGGATTGCAGATTTCAAAAGTTTCAAAACCCCTGTCTAAGAAAATTACTTCATAAAAAAAGAAGACGAACAATATCATTTAAATAAATCCAATCTCAAACTACTTTGTGAAACACGTTAGTCATTTAAAGATAATATCAAAACGCAAACTATTATAGTATCATTAAAGTCTTCCGATTTTAAAAGTTTTTCTCTTATCTAATTTAAAAGTTATTCGTATATGAAAATACCTTCTCTCGCTCGCAGTTTATTTTTATATCGTATTCTGGAAAAGTTAATGTTAAATAATCCTTTATAGTTCATTGGTTTTAAGTTGTCAAAAGTTTTACCTTGTTCGTCGCTTTCAAAGTTTAGCCAAACTAGAAATGATAAAGTGAAGTAACTTTAGAGAAATACTTCAGTTGGGGTTGCCACTGCGAGTAACATTTAAGTTGAGTTGAATTTGACAGCTGAGGGAGTAAGTGCGACTAGTTATGTAATATACGACAAATGTGATCTACTTTTTAAAATGACGTCATGTACTTATGAATGGGGAGTGTTAACTGCCCGTATTAGGTAAGAAATTCTTTCTTAATCGTCTGTGTGGATTATTAACTCTGTTTATTACAAAGGAACAAAGTATAGGGAACAGATTTTAGTGTTGTAAATCATATTTTTTTTAATATTAATATCGTCATTTGTATGTATGTATTTATTTAACGCTTAATATCATCCTTGCTTGTCATTCTTCTGTACTAACTTTCGTCGTTTGTCAAAAATTAAATCCATCGTGTTCTCGTTTATCCTCCTTTCTTTTTCACTTTCTCCTTAACTCTGTCATCCATACTCTTCCTTCCTTCTTTCTTTGTTATATATTCTCCAGGCCTAATCCACTACTATACCTTTTCATCTCCTTTGTCTTAATTTTCCTGTACTTGTATTGTTTTTCACCTACTTTATCTATTTTATACCATTCTTCTTCTCTTTAGTATTTCCATCAGGTCAATTTCACCTTCTACTTATTCTTAACTTGTTATAAAGTTTCCTCTTCTCCTTCGAACACCCTATTTCGTTTCTCTTCTTCTGCTCCCCTTTCTCCTTGTTTTTCTAGATACTGTGATATTCCATTTGTCCATAACTTTATGTATATTGTATTGTACTTTCCATCACCTATCTTCTTCATCCTATCCTTTAGCTGAATCTCCAAATCTCTTTTCCTTATCATACTCTCTACCTCTTTCTCTTAGTCTTCCCACCTTCGTCACCGCTATTCCTCTTCTTTTATTGTACCTTCTCTCTCTTTCCTCCCTTCTTGTATTACCTCAATTTCTTATTTGTTCCCCCACCACTCTCACGATTAAGTGTTCTGCATTCTCACTTTTTCATCCTACCTTATCGCTCGCATCTCTGCCTCGATCCTCAGATTATTCAAGTTTCACTTATGTTATTATCCACTAAACATAGTTATTTGTATGTAAGGTTTATGTAACTTAACTAAAGTAGCCAGTTACGTAAACCATGTGATTTAAGGAGGTACAGGACGTACCGTCAATGTAAAAAGTTTATCTCTCGGTAATACGAAATACGTAATTCGAAATATGTGAGGGACGAGCATATATTGGGACTGTACCCTTGAAAATTAATTTTTCAATTCCCTATTAAATGGATTTTTGCCTGCTAAAATGTTTTTTTTGTGCATATAATAGTTCAATAAATTAAAAATTACCTATAATTAATATCAAATTTATATTAATTCAATTCAAAATTTAAATTAAATATTTTGAAAAATGAATAAAAAATTTGGCAACACTGTAAATTTACGTGTGTTGTCGCATGCGTGTTTTGTTTTTTTGACAGCCAAATTGTTATATTTTATATAAACCCATGTCATTTTTTTTTTAAATTTTGAATTTCCCGCTCGATTTGCCATTTGCAACATTGCCGGCTCATAACCCACATGTACTGTTTCTTACTAGTTTTATTTAATTATTTTCGTATATAGGTGTCATTTTGATAATTTTGTTTTTGCAATAGTTTCAGAAAGGATTTTTTTATATACACCTAGTTTTTGAAAGCCGTGTCACCATTTTTTTATAGTTTAAAGTTATATTATGTGGTGAAATTGAGCTACAACTTATGATTTGTATGGAAAATTACTATTTTTAATCATGTATAAAAAGAAAACTATGAACCCTAGGTCTCTAAAATTTTATGACAGCATGTGTTTCACTTATTTTTATCGGCCCTCCAAATTTCACGACGTTTTCATCATTTACGTTAAGGTACTATATCTTCTTAAAATATAATGTTTTGTATTCTACTTTGCTGCATATTGAAAAATAAAGCTTTTTTTCATTTATTAACAATTCTAAAATCTTAGGAAGTCGGTTTTCTTCATGTTTCATGCGATAAATTTAATGCGCTTGATGGGAGCCATACGGACCTATAGACGCTTACCTTAACACGACATAATCACTAAATTTTAATTATACAATTAACTTCAAATTGAAGCTATTTTCAAACAATAGCACGGATGCTTTTATCCCGTCCACATGTTGCGACATATGAGTGTAAGCGAGAGCGTTGCGTCCTCATAATGCGTTGTCCTGCTCATATGTCGTGTAAATCGCGCCATGTGAACACGGGGTTACTGAACACCTTCTTCCATACCATCGACCTCATTTAAAAGAAATTTTCATTTTCTTAATAATATTCCGAAGTTTAATTCAAGTAATTATTCTTAATTTCTATTCTATCTAAAGTCTATTTATAAATGTTTGAATCATTTTTGGCGTAGATTTCTATCATTGGGTGGTCGTGGAGTAAACCCCATTTATGACACGAATCATTTGAATGTGGTGGAAGCCATTGCGTGCGTAGACGACATGCAGTCTCTTTCTATATTAAGAGTATTATTAAAATTATGAAACTTTCGTAGAAAAATTAAAAATGATGATGATCAACAGGGTGTATCAAAAAGTAATTGACCAAATAAATAATATATGTGTAGAAAATATTTGAAATTATATCAAATATATGTGTATAAAAAATAATTAAATTTGTATGTGTATAATCCATTTTCATTGATTAAAACAATTTAACTTGTGGACAAATTATCTCCAGCGCGAATCTGATAGCGAAAAACGACCCTCCGTCACTGAATGAACTCTGACCTTTTGAACCCATTAGATGTATCTGGCAATGACATGGCTTTTATCTACAAAAACAACATTTTAATGTATAAAGTGACTACTTTAGCCATTTTATTCAGTTATTTATTTTTCATAACTGAATACAACAGCTTCTCAAACTTTTGTGATAATGTGAACAAAAATAAAAAATAAAAACACAGATACAAGTTATTTATTTTTTGTTACCGTTGTTCTCTCATTAATTATACATTATACTAGAGTTTACCCCCGTCGTCAATGCGACGTCTTTTTGGCGTGTATCATTTGAACCCAATAAAATAATTCGTAATTACATTTCATATTTAATTCTATTTTTAAATTGAAATAATAAACTCGCACACATTGACACATATAAATTGACTAAAAAAATATATTTTTTTATCAAAATAAAAAATATTTTCAATTATGCGTTATTTTAATTTATAAAATGACATTTGAAGAATACTTTGTAAAATTATCATAAATCAATGTCAAGAAATGAGCCATTGGCAGCGAATCTCCGCAGACGTCACAAAAAAAAAAAAAAAAAAAAAAGTAACATTGCGGTGCCACTCATAACTCATCACTGGATTTTCTGAAATCGATAAACCAAAATGATTTCCTTAGTTGATAAGTTTCTGCAGGTAACGTTATCGAGTTTTTCTTTTTTTATTGATTTTTCAATTTTTTATAGCACTTAATTATCCCGATTTTTCATGAAAAAAATGAGAAGCTTTGGTATTTTAAAATACGTTAAAATTAAAAAAAATAAATCGTTAGCGTTACCTCGGCATTTATGTAAAGAAAGAGTGTGCAAAATTTCAAAAGAATCGGTCCATCGGTCGGATTTTGAGCTAGAGAGGACACCGACTCTGAAAAACCTATTTGTGAGAAACCGCATTTAAAAGTTTCAAAGTAACACGAAGACAGACCAGAGAGGTGAAGACTTAAAACTCTATATCTCCGACAGTTTTACTCCAATCGACTTCAAATTTTCACACAATAAACTTAATATGTTGTACAATAATATAAATAAATAAAGACAAAATGAAAAAGAAAACCTGAAACATTAAACCCCCATTAAACCAATCCCTTTAGCATGACTCACTTCCGAACTCTTGTAATTTGAAGTGAACATGCATAATACTCTTAAAATCAGTTCACAATGAGTCACCAGATTCTACAATGTAGAAGGGTAACTTTTAACATTAAACAATCCAACTTTTTTAAAGTTTTTGAAAAAATTTTCACAATCCTTTTAACTTTATGTTTAACATTTATAGAATTAATATCAAAAGGTATAGAACAATTGGAGCAAAATTTTAAAACATTACAGAAACATTAAGCAAAAGATATTATATGAGATGAATTAATACAAGAAATCATACAGGATTATTTTTGTAAAAGTATTATATCATGTTTTCAAGTATTGCAGTATTTAATTAAGGACAAATTTATCAATCAAATCTATCAATCTAAATCAAAGTACAGTGCTTCTAATTTTGTTGATTTTCGACTAACAGCTGCGTCTGCTGAGAGAAGATTCAGCAAGTTAAAACTGATCTTAGGTGCAGTATGTTTCAATCTATGTGAATTACAAAGTATGTCAATTGAAAAGCAGTATTTATTTATTGTTAATTGTGTGTGCCTTTCGGCTTTACAATCTACCGTATTCTATTTCTTAATACATTTCATTCCTATCTTAACAATTCAGCCTTAAAACTAAACTTACTAATTTTATTTAAAACTAATTATTTTCCTAAAACTAAACTTAATTTATTTATTAAAACTAACAAAATTATTTTAGACTTTTAGTACTTCCAAAAAGTGCTTTCTGCTTCTTCTTCTCTTGACCCTCTCTCTTCATGTTCCCCATGCAAACTAGATAACCAGTGTTTCGTCCTCCGCTCCGCACACTCTACACTTTCTTTCCTCACTACTTTCCCAGTATCTGTTTCCTTTTTCCTCATTTCCCAATCTAAACCTGTTCTTCTTATGTGTTTTATGTCTTTTTCTATGAGGTACTGAGGCACATTATTTTCCCATAACCTTTTATATCTTGTATTGTAGTTGCTTTTTTCGATTTTTCCCATTCTCTCCTGCTGTTGTATCTCCTTATCCCTTCTCCTTAGCTCCTCTTCCACACTTGCGCATCCTTCTCTTCTCCTCTCTGCCTTCTCGATCGCCATTCCATTCCTTTCAAAGTACTCCTTTCTCTTTTTTGGACCTCCTCCTCCCCCATTATTTATGCTATCCTCTCTTATTTTCTTTAAAATTTTGCTTTCCGCCCTGGTCAATTTCTCCTTATATTTTACTGCTCTTTCCCCTGTTTTAATTCGTATCTTATCCCTTTTTAGCTCCTCCATAACCATGTATCCTGGCGTGCACCTGTCCAGCCCTAGTAACCATTTAATATATCTCACCTGTATTCTTTCCAACTTTTCCTGCTCCGTATGTCAATTGTAAAGCAGTAAGAATAGTTTTTTTTAATTATTTTTTTGAATGCATCAACTTTCGATAGTTATTAGCACTTGAAACAATACATACATTTAAAAACATTTGTAATACACAAGTTATAATTTATAAATTCGAGTATGTGTATTTAAAATATAGATATTAAATTTGTTTTATTGATGCAGTCAGAGTGGATCTAAAGATGGAAACTGTGAACACTAAAATAAGGAAATTTGCCAAGAGTCACCAAGAAAGACTCCAACAACATGTTAATGACGAGGTAGCACACCTACTGAACAACGATGGAGAAACAAATAGAAGACTGAAAAGGGTTTAACCTTTTGAGTTAGTTTAATTAAATTAAATGTAATAAAATATAATCGTGCAAAACGTAATACATATTTATGTCAAACATTTCCAAGTAAAACCTTTAATGTTTATATTCTAGTTTAGTAGAGCAGATTGTAATAGTTAAGAGATAAAAAAAAAAAAATTAAAAATATTGATACAGTCAATAAGGTTTTTCAGATTTGCTCTGCTTTTGTCAGGCAGATTACAGATTTGTCTGTGTGATGAGTACTTGAAGCATTGAAGAATAATATGCTTTACTGTTAGTGGGCTATTACATTGTTTTCAGATTGGTTGTGGTTCTCTTTTGAATAAGTAGGTATGAGTAAGATTTGTGAAGATATCGTTATTTGTCTTTAACAACTTTCACTTGTGCTACTAATTCGTTTATGTAATAACCCAGTCATTATAGTAAGTTCACCTCGGAATTCGAGATACCCAGCTGTAAGTCTGTAAATACTTGTATATTGACACCCTAAAAGTTGTCTCAAAACCTACATATGGTAGGGTGTACGCAACTACAGATAATAAATACAAATAGCAAAAAACCCATAGTAAATGAGATATTTACAAAAGAAGCGCAAAAAAACGATTTTTGTGACCTTTGACCTTGAAATTTAATAGTTGCGTACACCCTACCATATGTAGGTTTTGAGACAACTTTTAGGGTGTCAATATACAAGTATTTACAGACTTACAGCTGGGTATCTCGAATTCCGAGATTCTTGCCTAATTTAAGCTTAAATGACTGGACCAGTAACTGTAATAATTGTTACGTAATTAATTTTACTTAAACAACAACGTTTTGTGATTTCTTTTATTGCATTTTGAAACTACCTTTTGCTTATTAATATTAATATAATTGCTCATTAACTTCAGAAGTCATTTTTGATGATTAATTGGTAATAAAGTAGCTTCCCTTATATTTTTTTATAGACGATATTACTATCTTCTACACATATTTATTTAATATAAAATAATTATTCTGTTATATAATTTTTTTAAAGTTATAATTATGTAAGTTTATATAACAAAAGTTATCTTTATGTATAAATTTATGTTTTCTGACATCAATAAAACTTTTTATGGTAAATTATATAATGTAATATATTAAATTAATATACTAGTAAAATATTTTTAATGCTTTTCGCATTTATTTAATGACAGTGTAATAATTTATATTTATAACGTATTATTTATAATTTTTATACGTGAAATAATATTTTTTTTAATTGATATTTATTAAAGGGATTGTGTCCTCATTTTTTAGTGGTCGATTTTTCAATTGTTGATTGTAATAGATGTTAATAAATGTGTATTGGCGTGTCTATTTTATTAAATATCTAAATGTTGACGGAGATATAGCAATTAAAAGTTTGAATTGTAGTTTTACCGCTAGAAATTGTCGGCCATATTTGTATGTCGTGAAATGCATTTTAACGTCAGTTATTTGTTGAGTAGGTCAGTGCTGTGGTAATGTTCTGTAGCTGTTGGTAGTCAAATAATCAAGTCAAATCAAAGAATAATAAGTTTATATTTTATTTAACCCTGCTAAGGCAGACATAATATTGAAATTTTATTGTTCCTTGAAATAGCTGTAAATAATATTTGATATTTTGATATATAAATACATATAGCAGAGATTTATGAGCTGTAAGGTTGGTAACCTTACACAAGGATTGTAATGTCACATGCACTTGGAATGTGTACAACGTTGAATCCTTTTAATAATTAAAGAGACAAAATGACTTTTTTAATTGTTAATATCTCCCAACATATAATGAGTTATTAAAAAATAATTGAACATTTGAGGTTCTAGTAACCCACTTTATCAATATATAGTACATTTTTATAGAAATTAAGATATAGGACACAAACCCATTGTGTGATCTTTAACAATAGATTTACAATAATTTTAACTTACACTACGAAAGGTATCTATTTATTATTTCATTTAATTAAGTCTTTGCTAAATCCTCGTCAGTCTGCTGAGACTAGTTTTATCTTCTATTAGGTTGATCACTAATTTATTTGGATGGTTCCCAACTCGATCTTATTTACCGTTTTTACCGTCGTATTTTACCGTTCGAGTTTTCATTTTTTGTCTCACTCTAGGAATGGTAACTTCTTGGTGCAGTCTTTCATTGTAATATACCGTGGTGCATCTGCAATCATGGGTAATGTTTGAGATTATTTTTTGAGCTAGCTGCTCTACCCCATTTTATGTATTAATAGTTTGTATTGTATTGTATTAAGAATTCAACATCCATGTTGTGTGTTTAGTGGGTACGAACTCGTACTCTTCATAATTTATCAAAATGTAGCAAATTATTTAGTGAATTGATCGATATATCGTTTTTCAATCACTGTGTTAAAACATCTATCACTTACTCATTTAACGAACATAAACCTAAATAGATTTACTCCTAGATATCGTCAGTATCGTTACTCGAAGGGTCGTTACGTGACGATAAAGTAGGGTAACCGTAACACTAACATCAGATTATATCTGCATCGTTTTTATTTGCTGGTAGAGTTCAGGAGGCTTCTTTCTCCCTTCTCTCTATTTATTCTGATACCTCACACTATATTAAATCACCCTCAGGACTTCCATACACCCAACCCCATCTGTTTTGTGTCTTGTACCACCTCCACCTTCTTCCCTTTCCCGTTCCATATTTGCGTCGTGATTACGTAAGCATTTTTATGGCAGAGCAGTTAAGTGCTAGACATATATATCACAACTCATGTACGATAGTTTATTGTGAATGTATGTGTGTGTATACGAGTACACGCTTATAAGGGATGTGCATATTAATGGCAAAATAATGGTTAAAAATAAGATATTTGTATTGGTAATTTGATGTACTGCATTGAAATTAGACGACATTTTGTATAAAGTATAAAGTCGCGTGAAAGATATTTTGAAGACCTCCTATGAGATCAGTTCTGCTGCTAACTATTTTAGTAACGTCAGTTTCTACATACTTCTATAGGTGCGTACTTCATTTTGGCGCTTCATTCCTGGCCTCCATTTATAATTTTTCATTGTCTTCATCTTCCATTTCATCACACCTATTCTCTTTAGGTCTTCCTGTACTTGTTCTTTCTACCTCACCACCTACTGTACCTGGATTTTCTTCCATCAGTTTCTTAGCATCATTGTAGCCACGTTCTTTTAATTTCCTTCACTGCATTGCTTTCTCGAATTCTGATATATATTTTCTTCATCTTCCATTTCATCACACCTATTCTCTTTAGGTCTTCCTCTACTTGTTCTTTCTACCTCACCACCTACTGTACCTGGATTTTCTTCCATCAGTTTCTTAGCGGTTTCATTGTAGCCACGTTCTTCTAATTTCCTTCACTGCATCGCTTTCTCGAATTCTGATATATATTTTTATATTTGTTCGTAATCTTCACTTCTCCCTATTTTTCGCAAAATTATCAATTGTAAAAGTCATTGAAAAGTGCAAGAAATCACAATCACTCTTCCTCAAGAACCAAGTCTTTGAACTATATAGTACCCGTATAGGTTAAGGCTGGAGTGTAGTAAAATAAATTGGGAATTGGCAATTGAGAAACGACCATGCCATCCGTTTTGGGTAAACAATATATAGCTTTGCTTACTAGCTATAGATAATACAATTGGGTATTTCAGATTACAATAATTTCAAGCTATAATCAACCTAATAGCTCAAGTGAATTATTAAAAAAGGTAGATTATTTTTGCTTTAAAAGAAGCATACTTTCGAACAGCATCATCAAAATCTATTTCCTCCACTTTCTTTCGTTTAATACACAAGAGTAGATAATCTCCATAGAAAATTGTAATAAGTACTAGCCCTAAGCCAAGTTAATATTACTTTTAACCTTTTGACACTTCTCCCAACAGACAAAAGTTGGTGGAAAAGTTAACAACATTTGAAACGCAGTACTTAGATTTGGGTATGGAGTTGTAAGATAACTGCAATAAGATAATAATTGTGCTACTATATAATTCAAAAATTTTGTTGGAAAGACGAAGTAAGAGTAGAAACACATATGCGTAAATATAATAATAATAATATAATAATTACAAATGCGTATATACTCACTATAGTTCCTTATCTGAAATTACTGTTTTTGTTGACTTAAAATTTAATCTGCAGATGGACATCCTCTACATTACTGAACTAATTATCACTCTATGCAAATAGGAACATGACAATGTGAAGAGACAATAATTATAAGTAGGGGTAATGTCCCACCCAACCGCTGACACTATTAAGTCAATATTGAACAGGAGTGCGTGTGTCAGCCTGTTAGCTTGTCGATGTATTAACCTAAGGACAGGTGTTGATATAAGCTTTGGCCAAGCTACGTTGACTACTGCAAGTTGACCTGTTTCTCATGCGAATTGAATATTAATGAAAAATGAATATTAGCTTTGTATGCTGTCTTTCATTGTGAATGTAAAATATTATTGAAAAATTAAACAACCATTAGTACTAAGAACTTTATGCGGTGATATATATCACCGTTGGTAAATAAATTAGCGCCATCTCTATAGAAAGTCCAGAAGCATATATTGTTGATGCATTTATTGACTTGAAGTTTTCTATGAATGATATGAAAATTATTTCCAAGGAAAATGCATGTTTGAACCGGCAGGAAAATAATATGGAAGTAATAACAGCACTGAAAAATTATTTTATTTATTTTTCAGTGCTATTTTATTTATTATAACTGTCAGTCCATCATCTCCTAGTAACCTGCCCACAATATCAAACGCAAAGAACAAAACACAACATCATTGGTGAACTAAAGGACATGCTTTCAGAAGAAGTTCAAAAAATGCTTGAGTTCTTTACTGTGGCCCTATTCCTGCGTCTTGTGAGCAATGATCGTGATCGAACAGATCTGATTTATATAAGTGAAACATTTTACGAAAAAATTACCATGAGAAATCGTATATCAGTGGCTGTAAAGCGTTGGAATTTTATTTTTTAGGAGTACTAATTAGGTTTAAGGGATAAAATATATTAAGTGATAAAAATCTATTAAGTTGTCTGAATTCGTTCCCAATATTATGCATACTCACTCCCCTTCAGTGCTCGATCTATTAATGATATATGCGTTTACCAATTGTACAATTTATTGATAAGAGTGACATTGTTTCTCCAGCACTTCAAACTACGTTACTGATTGTTGCATATGCTCTTTGATGTGGACTACCGATCAGTGGAATGTACACTACTGATGTGAGTGTAGCTATAGTTATAGCTGTGGATTATGTTTAATTGATGGCAACACTATACGGGCTTTATACACCACTAGAGTAATTCTGGGATGACTACACACATATAATTTGTACAAACTGTTGTAGACTGCATTAAATCTACGTAATAGATGTGAAGAATTATTTAACGGTTTTGGTTTAGAGTGTGATGCCCTTAACCTTCATGTTATTAAATCAGGTAACATTAAACTGGAACTCTTCTTTGGGAACGTTGGCTACTTAAAACACAACTTTATTTATAAAAATCAAGCTTATTTAATCATTTGTAGTA
Organism: Panorpa germanica; assembly: GCA_963678705.1. Classification (NCBI taxonomy): domain Eukaryota; kingdom Metazoa; phylum Arthropoda; class Insecta; order Mecoptera; family Panorpidae; genus Panorpa; species Panorpa germanica. The sequence continues at coordinate 11,000,181 of OY783210.1, forward strand.
GATAACAAATTATAAAAAGAATTAAGAACTAGAACATGTATAAACTTGTAATTTGAGTAATGGCAAAGCTGATGAAAATGTGTTACTTTGGCTTCTAAAAGAGACCGAAAGCGTACATCAGCCAGTAAAGTCGACTCCAAATGATGCAACGAACACCTTCCAACGTTGGACGATTGATGGTTGGACACATCGTGTAGTCGATGCTGGAACTAAGTGTGTTCAATGTAATGTATCCAAAGTTCACGTTGGAAGAAGTTCAGGCTGTTGTCGGTCTCTTGACCCGCGTCAAAAGTGATTTTTCTACCCGCACCACACACTTGATTCACATATTCAACAAAGGAACATTTTATACTTGAAGGATTCTTTATTTACTTAAAAGTTTTTGTTAAACAGTGTCAGTGGGATCCACCGTGGTGTAGGAAACTTGCCAATCTTCCAATATTTGACTCATATGTTGAAGGCAAGCATTGGATTCAACGTTCACCACATCGTTTGATACCGGCTTAAGTAAACCAGTATAGCGTGTGTGTTATGGCATGTCAGCAATAGTATTACGCAGCTTGAGAATTTAACGTAGGTAATATGTACTACGCATAATATACTGTGTACTTTAATAACATCCAAACTCAGAAAATATAACGCTAGTCCGAGGATCAAACCCGAAGAGATAACAGTCTGAGGTCAAGCATCAAGCTTTAGCCATCTGTGTCGTCTTTCTTCAATTATTCATGGTTCATTTCCATAGTTTAGAACAACTTAGTTCTTGATTCGTTTAAATTATTTCTACGATATTTTTTCTTACAATAGATCAAAAAATGATTGTGGATCACCATTTACAATTGAAACTAAATACTCATTTCAGGAAAAATAATTTTGAAATAAAATCCTCCTAAAGCATTAGTTTTCCCAGCCGTTAGAACTGTAACTTGATATTTTAATAATTAAAACCGGAAGCGATTATTTTATTCTCGTCACATAATGAAAAGAAATCATTAGTAAAACAAATTTGATTTCCGACGAAGTGAAAATAGCGGAAAATGAGATAAGGAATGGAAAATAATGAAATGATTAAATTATCACCCGAGCAGTAAAACGAACGTCAAATGCCGAACGGAGCTTTTGCGATATTTTATGAAATGCGAAATGTTCTGGTATAACTGGAAAATTCGCGACGAGTCTGGAATATTGGAGTACCATTACCAAAACGCCAAATCTGATGTAGTTGTAGAAATACAAACATGTACTGTGTTCTAATACGTACGAAATGAAAGTAATTAAGAATAATGTGTCATAATTGTTTACTGCAATGTTTAACTAAGGACTAAATAGCAGAAACAATAATAGAGCAAGATCCCAGGGCCGCCAGACATCACTTATTTTCTGATGAACAAAATGTGTAAGATTGAGTAGTGTTAGTATGTACAAAGATCAAATGCCTACCTGCTAACTTGACCAGGTGGCCATTTTCCAGGTATTAGGTAATCAAGGTTTATGTCTCACTCACTCTCATGCGCACGGATAATGCCCTCTCACTCCTACTCATAGTGGAATTAAAATTAGGTCCAGGGGATGTTTGGCCCCTTGAATCGGCCTGTCCTCTTGTAAAACGTTATAAAACAGTTGTCACGCTAACATATATAAAAATTGATCATCAGACTTACTAAATTTACAGACTAAATAAATGAGCTTAACTAATTTTTTTTGCCAGTTTTAAAGCGTCTGCAAGGTAATACAAGATATTACATAATACAGTGGGCGAGAGACGCTGACTGCTGTGTCTTCGGGTTTGATCTCTAGACTAGAGTTATATTTTCCGGGTTCGATTGTTATCAACTTATATTAATTACTTACATAAATAATTATAAACTTATTAGGCAGAAGTGTCGGTGATATACAGGGTGTCTTAATATTCAACGATAAGTGGGCACCAGAGAGTGGTCCTGTTCATGACTACACGAGAAAAAAAGAAGAAAAAAAATTTTCTCATTTTGTTTAGAAATTACAAAAAAAATTAAATTTTTTTCGAAAATTGAAACACCTTAAGATGTTTTTAACCACTTTGACCACAATTTTTCAAATATTTCTAATTTTTTTATCGGCAACCTAAATAGCACTGCTATTCACCACAACCAAAATCCCAGAATGCTAGTAGTTTTTACACAAAAATCAATCGAAATTATTTTTTTCCCTAAATTTTTTAAATATTTTTACTTTCAGTCCACTTTAACTCATCAAGGTGTAAAAAAAAAGTATGAACACTACTATGGCAAGTTTTTTTAAAAATTAATATTAGTATCCTGAAGATGAAAACTAGCAATAAAAAAAAAATTATACATACTATTTCTAAACAAGAACCAAATTTCATAAATTGTTGTTGATAGTTATCACTTTTACAATACCCAAAATAGGTTTTTTATAGTTGACTGAATTAAAACAAATGGTACAAACCGAAATATTTGAAAAATTGTGGTCATGGTAGTTAAAAACATTTTAAGGTGTTTCAATTTTCGAATTTTTTTAATTTTTTTTTGTAATTTCTAAACAAAATGAGATAATTTTTTTCTTCTTTTTTTCTCGTGTAGTCATGAGCAGGACCATCCTTTGGTGCCCGCTTATCGTTGAATATTGGGACCTGTATGTGAGTCCACAACACCACAAAAACAGCCAATATATTATATGATCGTCAGTGACAAGACTTAGCATCGGAAATAAGCCGATGAATAATATATATATATATATATATATATATATATATATATATATATATATATATATATATATATATATATATATATATATATATATATATATATATATATATATATATATATATATATATATATATATATATATATATATATATATATATATATATATATATATATATATATATATATATAGTATATAGCTTGTATTACATTTTCTATAGAATATGTTACATTAATAACGGGTATAGTTAAGTTTTACGTTGGATTTGTTTGTGCAGCTGTAAATTGGATTTATTTGCATGAATCTATGTTCGTTATGGGCCGTTTAGTATAAAGTGAATGTACAAATATAGGAAACAAAATAATCAATACCATAACCTAGTCTAACATGCCTAATGATGAGGCTCTCAATCTGTGATTCGTATATCTATGTAGAAACTATTTTATTCTATCTTATTAAATTATCAGATATAATTATGTATAATGCAAACTTTTTAAGCAAAAGTTTTGATGTACCAAGAAATAACTCATATTTATGGATTTTTATTGTATATAAATCCGACTCATATTTATTATTCTTATTCTTATCGTTCCATAATTCTTGGTTGTCTATTCTAACTACCATTTTCTCTCTCCTTCTATTTTCTTCACCGTCGTTGACAGTCCCAGATCTACATAGGAGTGCCAAATTCATATATATATATTTTTAATTTGATTTCTATAATAAAGTGTTTTGCGCGGGATGTGCCCAACGACTCCAGAGATCCTAGATTCTGTTTAGTTGATTAATATGTCCCAAGGTTGGTTCTAAGCATTATTTTGTCATTAATTATGGGTATATCAGATACCGATGTATTATGTTATTAGGTACAAACCATGGTGCATTCGTGACAATCCCTAGCATTGTGGACTAAAATCTCTGAATTATTTCAATATTAGAGGTAGATGCAGTACCTTATAGTTGAATACTATATGACCATACCGGTTTAAGTATGGATTTGTTAAGCAGGAGTTTGTTTTCAGTGCTCAGTTGTGACTTACGTTCTATCAGCAAGTATATCTTTCGCAGTTGTAGGCCTACCTGCTTTCTCTTTGTGAATATATGCTTCTTCCAAGTAAGTCTCCTGTCTAAATGCATTCCCAGGTACCTTACATGGTCAGCCTGCGGTATATTGTCATTGTTTAATGTGGTACTTGGGCATTGATTTTTCTTCGCTGGCTTTGATTCTTCAGTCGTTCATCCATGAAGATAGTTTGTCAGATTTTTCTGTAGTATAGTCGAGGCATTAACTAGAGCATTATGCGACACCAAGATTGCCGTATCGTCAGCAAAGTTTCCCATCATAACTAAACTTTCAACTGGAATTCATATATTTGAAAATAGGTGGGTGCACTTTGAAAAGCACAAAAAAATTGTTTGTTTTTAGTTTCTTTTTAGAGGAAATTCAAAAAAATCGCAAATCGTTGGAGTTAGGGGCGACACCGATCCTGAGAAAGTTTCGAGAAATCGTAAATGCGGTACAGGTTGTCGATAAATATGCAAAGACCTCCTAATCTTTATTTTAGCGCTAGAAACGCTCTGTTATAACATTTTCATATAGAAATGTTGAGAAAGACTGCCCTAACAAATTCTATAAAGATACATGTACTAACCTAACGCAGCAGTTTGTCCTGTAATAGGAGTTGCCTATGTTCGTGTTGTAGGCGCTACAAAATCAATGCAGTATACTGCGAATATTTACACCAAAATGTAAAATCTATTTACATTCGAAAAACGTGATATAAATACCTATGACGTGAGAAAAATATATTGAAATGTTCGTTCGATAATATTGTATGAAATGTTGGGATATATGACTCCTTGGTAGAATGGAACTAATGGCGAACTCTTGCTTAAGTAAGTGGAAACTCTGATTACGTGGAAATAACTTGAATGCAAATGTAGCACTCTAATGGTACTACGAGTATATGGACTTTTGTTAACAAAGAGCTTTTTAAGACATTATCATAGTCAAACAATTGTCAAGTCATGCAGCTACGGTGAGTCTGACAAGGACAGCTGTCTCGAATTCACGCTTCAATAATTTTTAATTAAAAGATTTTTCTTTGTAATTTTACAAAATTAAAATAATTAGTAGGTTGATATAGTGGGCGAGAACATTGATGCTTGATGCTGGTTGCTTCGGGTTCGATCCCCGACACTGAGTCATATTTTTCTGGGTTTTGTTGTTATAAAATTGTATTGATTATGTACATACATATTTATGCAGGGGCGGCTTATAAAATTTTGTATTGGAAGTTTTATAAAAGTAAACAAGCACAAAGACGATAAATATTAATGATGATAAACTAAGGTACATGAATGTCTTAAAAGAAGACGCAGTGATTCTAGCGAGATTTCTAAAGAGCGAGGCGCGAGATTCAAATACATATATAGTAATGAATTTTTCTACTTGGGTTGTTGCGCTAGAATGCGAGGCCCCAGGCGATTGCCCTGCTTGCCACCCCCCGAGGCCGCCTGTGTAATTATATACGTATATATATGAAGCCACGACACTATAAAAACTGCCAACATAGTAGAAAGTCTTTGCTGATAGAACTCAGCATTGAAAGTTAACTAAATTAAATAAGCTACTTAGGGAAATACCGAAGCGATGTTTTCGTTTCATTGCTTTTTAATAGACATTTTGTTGATTTAATCGTTTGAAGGCTCGTAATAAGGAGCCATTTTGATAGCAGCTCGGCAGGCAAGGTATCATAAAGTGACGTTGTGTTGTATGTAGTTAACACCAAAAAGCTTTTATCTCAAAAGGGGATAATGTTTTCATAATATGTATTTAGTTGTATTGGACTTTTATATATATATATATATATATATATATATATATATATATATATATATATATATATATATATATATATATATATATATATCCTATATTATAATGTTGCAAGTGCAAATTTATTTGTTTATATGTTTACGCGATTCGTATGGTGGCTCGAAAACGACATCGCGCACTTTCCGGAAAATTGCCTATTTCGTAGAGAAATAGTTCTAAGACTTTTTGCGTCCTCGGATTTTCCCCTAAATTACCTGGAAACCCATAATTTCGGAAAAACTAAAAAATTTTTTTGTTCTATAACTTTTGTTCAATGCTAACCTTTTTTGAATATTAGAAATTAAAAAATTGGAAAAGGGGGCGTTTCGAAAGTTAGGAGGCGTGGTAGGAAGCTTTGGAGAAAACTCAAATTTTGGATTACATAACAATGAAATATATTATTAAGAAAAAAAAATTCAAAATTCTAAAATTTTATTTGGGGGCACGGGGGTGGTTTTTGCCGAGGGTTAAAATAGGGCCAGAAAGTTAAAATTTTATATATACTAACTTTGGTACCTAATTTACAAATCGAAAAAAAAATCACAAATTTTGATAAAAAGTTGAGTCAAATAAAGAACAAATTGAAAAAAATATTATAGGAATTAAAATTTGAAATGAAATTCAATTTATACTATGACTATTTTAATGCGCAAAAGAGAAAATCAAATTATTAAAAAAAATTGAATCCGTTGGATATACATATATCTATATGTAAATATCTCTATCTCCATCCATTATCAAACCTGAAAATAAATACATTTATTTACATAATTATGAATCTCGTTTCAGACGGCAATAAAACATTCCTTTAATAGGCCGAACTGTAATGGAAGCATATTTTCCACATGCAAATAGCTTCACCCATCCCTTATCCAACAGGGGTTAACATCCCCCGTGTTCCTGGCTGGTTCAAGATATCCAGAAAGCTCATTAAATGTTTGGATTTGTTTCAACCTCGACGCCTGAAGCGAAGGCGATGATGGGATCCTCTTTCCGAATGGAATATTCGCACATGACGTGTCTTCACCCACGAGTTCGCGGGCGTTATTGTTTTGCTGGTAAAAACATGCAATTAAATGATGATTATTTGTAATCTGTTAAACGTGTTTATATTTAACACGGCTGCGACGACAGTGGTGTTGTGTTATATGGGGTAATTTACGATATAATAGGTAATTAAGGATAACAATAAGGTCTAGATCCCACTGCGGAAAAAATCTGCGGTGTTTTACTTCCATGTACGTTCATATGATGCTGAATATGAATACGTTCATGTGTTACTGAATTCACGTTCTTTTATTTTATTTACTATTATATTAATTGTTTGTCTTTCATCACTTTACAATCTACAGAACTATATTTCTTAATACATTACATATAACTTTAACTTCAAATTAAACTTAAACGATTCTAGAACTTTCTATTTCCAAAAGTACTTTCTGCTTCTTCTTCTTTTGACCTTATCCCTTTATATTCCCTACACCAATTGCGTCCTTGTCCCCTCTCGATAAACCCTCTCTTATTTTTGCACTGTTCTTTCTTCCTTTCAGTCTTCATTTTCTCTCTTCTGCCTTTTACCTCTATCACTCTGTTCAGACATAAACCTTCTGGTTTTTACTTTTTTCTTCTAATTCCTTTCAGTCTTCATTTTCCCTCTTCTGCCTTTTACCTCTATCACTCTGTTCAGACATAAACCCTCTGGTTTTCACTTTCTTCTTCTAATTTCTTCTTCCATCCATCTATTCCCTTCCTTTCTTCCTTTTAATAGCTCCTCCACCTTCCTACTGCTACCCACCCTGTCAACACAAGCTTTTCTTTTTGTTTTTTGCTTAAAATTGGAAACAATTGGTAATTCTGTCCAATAAACGTTCAGATAATTTCACACTAAGCATGTAGGTTATGTTTTAAAGTGGCAGACGTTAACGTTTGTGTGTACGATACCAGTAACTTGCTCGAAACAAATATTCGGACGCTTTAATGTGTTCTATTTTACAATAAACTGAAAATGTAGCAAAATATTGCCGTCAAAATATTTGCCGAATGAACAGAGACTTTGTACACTATCTACCGGTCTATGAACACATTAGCCACGTTATTAGACGTCTAAGTTTTTATTAATTTCTTTTCTGCACATTGAAATCGCTAGCTACTGCCTAAATACTGCTTAGTGTTATTTCAGTATATCGTACCAAACACATATTGCGCTATTTTTTACGATAAATGTGTGTGCACTGCGCCAATATTGTTCGCTTGTGCAAAACATAAAAATTCCATATAAAATAAAAGTCATTCCTCAGCTTGTGGTCTACTCTAGCTCGATGTCTCTCCATTGTCATTGGTGGGTTTCCTAAAGCTTGAACAGCAGCACCACACAGCATTAGGAGAAGGCAATATCATAGGTCGCGGGCCTCATCTAGGTCAGTGTCATATCCCACAATTTATTATGGTAATTTCAAACACAATATCATATTGTATTACTTCTATAGAAGTATTGGTGAGTCAGATGTTCTTTAAAGGTATACGTCCACTTATCCGCATTAAAGTCTTAAGTATACGCATAGTATTAAGTATTCTTTATATGGTTACTTATATAAGAGTAGGGTTGCCATGTTTGCTCTAGCAAGCATTGGTACAAGCGTTTATCTTACTTTGATAATAAATTAAAAGAATAACAAAATAGATGCAAGGTTAACCATTTTTAGCCCAGTCATATTCTAAGTTGACTTTACCTTTTTATTTATATCATTCTCTTCTTTAACATAATTATAAAATTGAGCGTAAGTCATTTTAAAATTATAAGCTTCAATGGGTTTGTGTCCTATGTCCTAATTTCTATAAAACTGTACTATATATTAATAAAGTGGGTTACTAGAATCTCAAATGTTCAATTACTTTTTAATAACTCGTTATTTGTTAGGAGATATTAACAATTAAAAAAGACATTTTGTTTCTCTTATTATTAAAGGTATTCAACGTTATAGAACATTCCAAGACATGTGACATCACGTCCGCTAAGTTGCTATCTCTTTTATACAACAGAGCGTAAAAGAGATGGCATATTCAACACAGATGCTGACGCGCGCGCATTCTGTGTCGCTTGTACGGCAATATTGTCACTCTCGGGTAAAAAAATTAATTATTAATTGTAATTGAAACTCAAAAATAGAGTATAGAGTAAAATAATGTAGACTATACACAATTTTTACAAAAAAATTGACAGCTGTGGGATTCGAACCCACGCCCTTTCGGACTGGTGCCTAAAACCAGCGCCTTAGACCGCTCGGCCAAGCTGCCGTTAAAGTTGTAACTACAGTTCGTTTGGTCGAGAGTTGTACTATAAAGTATCATTCCCATAAGATAATTACTACTGGATACAATTGATTTTGACAAAAGGCAATTATGCCTATGTATAAATAATTTCAGGTAATACCTATTGTGACTAGATGCAACTGATTATTCTTGGGTAGTAAAGAAAGGTAATTTAAGATAGGGGTACAAGAATTGGGAATAAGTACAATTACATACAGATTTGTGAGTAAGAGACCTATGTCTATATCGGCTTAAATCCGCCATTGTTTTTAATATAAAGATAATAAAAAAATTGTTTAATTGTTATTACTTTAAATGCCAACTTTATACATTTCACCTTACACTGAATATTTCATAAATTACCCTTCTAATATATTTACAGTGTACCCTTGGGAGCAATTTGTAAAGATTTAATGTTACAAATACACTGTCAAATATAAAGTGTTATACATTAGAATAAAGCTTCTTCCAGGCGCATTTACAGAACCACTAGTTCATGAAATATCTTGATAAATCATGCCAATAAATATAACATCCTTGAGTACACGGAAGTGGCTACATAGTTTCCACCACATCGATATCTTAGTGAGACAAGGTACCAAGATGACCACGTGACCAAGATATTTAATAGGCTTGTGTACTCATTTTTTAGTGGCGATTTTTCAATTGTTGATTGAAATTAATATTAATAAATGTATTGGCGTTTTCATTTTAATAAATATCTAAATGTTGACGGAGATATAGCTATTAAATATTCGAATTGTAGTTTTAGCGCCAGAAATCGGCCATATTTATGACGTAACATGTCTGTACTATTAAGGGTAGATTAGCTGTGTTTTCCGTGGATAAAAGTTCTGTGTTGAATATGCTATATCTTTTTCGCTCAGTTGTATAAAAGAGATAGCAACTTAGCGAACGTGATATCACTTGTCTTAGAATGTTCTATACCGTTGGGACCCTTTAATAATTAAAGGAACAAAATGACTTTTTTAATTGTTAATATCTCCTAACATATAAGAAGTTATTAAAAAATAATTGAACATTTGAGGTTCTAGTAACCAACACTATTAATATATAGTACAGTTTTATAGAAATTAAGACATAACACACAAGCCCTTTGTAAAATGGAAATTGTTGTTTTAATTAGATTTCAATCAATGAGCTTGTAAACTTATTTTTTAGGTTAATATATTGGGTTTCTATTTATTTAAATATGTAATAGATGACGTTAATTTGACACTCTGCGTATGACGTCACAAATGAAATAAGTTATCGAGATTATTTTTAATAAATGCAAAAATATATATTAAATTTTAATTAAAAAAACTTATAAAACTTTTATTTTGACTAAGACGTAGTAATCATGCAGGCGGATCTTAGACTACACGTTTCTACTAAAATTACGACGCACATAACCTTAAAACCTTAAAGCCTCATGTCTGTTTTTTGACTTTGACACACTTGCTGTAAGGTATTATCCTTGGTTCGTATTTAACGGATTACTCGCATACATTTCAAACCGAATGTACCTGACCTAACCTACATATCCAATTTCCATAGTCTTATTCCTGAAATATCTTTTTTTTAAATGAAATTATTAACCATCTATTAAATTTATTTTTACGCTATAAATTTAAAGACTGAGAAAAACTATAAAAATATAATTTAATTTCCTTGCAAAGATATCACACCATTAAAGTAATGGAATAAATTTAAATATGTCTGACGGAGGGAAGAAAGAATTCTTATTTCAAGGTTCGTCTTCGGGCAATATCCTATAAATTATTAGTATACATATGTACTCTTTGAATGTTCTTCACTTTAATTATTAAAATGTAGAATGTGACGCCTTAAAGAATAAAATAAGAGACTTGGATGAAATTGTGCCTCTCTGTCTCTTTTAACTTATCAAATCTTGAATAAGACTTTGAAGATGGAGGAATAGTAAGATACACACTGTTAGAATGATGTCGGAGTATCTAGAAAAGCAGGAAGATTGATGGAAGAAGATGAATACCGAAAGGAAAAGGAAGAAAGAGAAGTACAGGAGTCAGGAACACTACAAATAAAGAAGGATTGAAGGAAGCACGTAGGAAAACAGATAAAATAGTGGGAGAAGTGTGAAGAAGATAGAAGTGACTTAGTGAACAACAGAAGAATCAAAAGGAAAATGACACGTCGCCTCTAGAAAACCAACTAGAATCACTGCGTATATCTTTTAAGGCATTCATTTGCTTTAGTTTTTCATCATTAATAGCCCGGTTAAGATAGACATTTGAAATAACAAAAAATGCCGAAGAACCAAATATTGGTGGAGAGCTGGGGTTTATCATTACAAATAAAGTTTTAAAAATCCCCATTATAACTTTTGAAGCACACATAGAATCGATGGGGATTTTTAAAACTTTATTTGTAATGGTAAACCCCAGCTCTCCACCAATATTAAATTCTCCGGCATTTTTTGTTATTTGACCACTATTTTTATGTTTAAATTGACCGGATCATTAATATTTGTCGTCTTTGTGCTTGTTAATTTTTATAATTTTTATTTCCAGTTTTATTTATTTATAACTTTTGCATTTCTCGTCAATTATTATCAAAAATACTTACTTTCAATTTACATAAATTACACAAAGAACAATATTAATAAATTAAAGATGATAGATTAAGTCAAAACTATTAACAATGAGAGTATAAACAAAGGTTTATAATAAACCTCGGTTACTTAGAAAACTATCTCTTCTTTTAGTTTAACATCTATTTGTGATAAATCTTTGATTACTATGTTGTAAAATAGTGTCGTATTGTCGTTCTGGAGGAGATTACTCAGCTTACTAGTACATTCTGCAGGGATGCTAGCTTCTGGTAGTAGATTCTTCAGTTGACGACTTCCAACACCAATTACAGTAGTAATCGAATATCTTTCTTAAGATGATTAATAAGGATTCTTGTTCAGACGGTGTATTGTTGCAATTAGAGAATACTTGAGCGGTCTAAAGTAACCTCGTTGCGACATGCGACGGTTGAACAATTAGTATCTTTTTATTACTATTAATACAAACACTTTTATTAAAATATATCATTTATTCGTTGTAATATTATATCTGCTTACTTAATTACAATAGTATTTTATTAGATTAACGAAGATGACAGATATAAAACAAAATGTAATTCTATAGTGTTATAATTTAATTAATAGTTGAAATGTGCTCACTATTCAATACGTACGAAGTTGCGAATAGTAATGCTTGCTTTGAGACTCAGGAGAAGACTGGCTTTCAGCGTCTTGTGCAATTTAATATATAATAATTTATTTCACATCACAGAACGCCAATACTGAATTACCAGCATTAAATCAATATTAATCTCCACAAACCAGAGACAATATTTATAAGCGCTAAACTTAAATAATTATTCTTTACAATCTTAATACTAATACAAAAACTGTTTACATAATATAATTCTATTACATAATTAACATTTAATATCATTAAAAATAAAAGGTAAGTGCGACATATGCGTACTTACAACACTCCTCAACCAAAGAAAAGGAACGCATATAAAACAAAACATATGCGTTTCTGCTCTAAGGAAAAGAAAAAGGAAAAATTGTGATAGGGGAGATGTCGTACATATCACAACACCCCCTTTCAAAAAAAAGGGACACGTATAAAAACAAAATATACGAGTTACAATTCTAGAAAAAAACAAAAAGAGAAGCAAAGTGTCGACAACGATTCTGATCCCATCGTATAGAGTTAACACTGCTCCACAAAACAATCATCCCTGACAAAATCCATTTCATTCGTCAAGTTTTTATTCATTGGTACAAAATCTCTTCAACCTATTATTATGAACTACCGTATGTTTTTTACCAATTAGTATTTCTGTATTAACAGGGGATATAATTTTAGTAACTTTATACGGTCCTACGTATAAGGGTAAAAGTTTTTTTGACTGTCCTTTAGTTGGTAACTGTTCATTTCTTAATAAAACTAGTTCGTTTACTTCAGGTGTGAAAAGAGAATTGACCCTTTTATCAAAATATAATTTTGTTTTTTCTTTGCTTTTAACCAAGTTATTTATAGCAAGTTCCCTCGCTACTTGTAACCTGTGTTTGAGTTCTACTATAAAATTATTATAAGTATTTACCTCAATTGGTTCTTTATAAAAAATTGAAGGCAGATTTGCCTTATGTCCATAAATTAGTTCGAAAGGAGTAAAACCGGTCGCTGTATGCGGAGTTGTGTTATACACGAACATTGCATAGGGAATCCAATTTATCCAATCATCCTGCTTTTTACAAAAATTCCTTAGATACTCGGCAAGGGTTCTATGAACTCTTTCTAAGGCACCGTTGGTTGCTGGTCTAAATGCTGTTGTTTTTAATTGTTTAATTTTTAACAATTTGCATATATCTTTAAAAATTTTTGACATGAAATTTGTTCCTTGGTCTGTTAAGATCATATTAGGAACTCCGTACCTACAAATAACGTTAGTTACTAATGCTTTCGCGACAGTATTTGCCTCCTGGTTTATAATAGGAATAGCTTCCGTAAATTTAGTAAGGTCATCCTGTATTGTTAGTAAGTATTTGTATTTGTCGTTGTCGTCTTTCTTGGGAAGATATACTATGTCCAAAGCCAACCTTTCGAAACTATGTTTCGAAGTCGATGTAATTGTTAATGGGCATTTATTTAATTTGCACACTTTATTCTTTTGACATGATACACATTGTCTAATAAAATTTTTAACTTTTCTAATCATACTTGGAAATTTAAAGTGTGATTTTAATCGTTTAATTGTTTTAGAAACTCCTAAGTGGCCTGCTGTGGGATTAACATGAAATTCCGAAATTACATTGTTTATTAACTCAGGGTCACTAATTTTAAGTATATTGTCATTATAAATGTGTACTATTATATTTGTTTTATCAAAGATATGTCTGATCATAGTTCGTAACTGGGCAAAATCTAATTTACTTAGTTCAGACTCGAACCTGTTCATAGCTATGTTAGTAATTTTGTGTAAAGTACAAAAGTTTTTCAGATTCACTAATGCCAAAAATATTTCTTTATAATTTGGTAGATTAAAATGAAATTCCTTAATTATTAAACAGATAATAAATCTAGTATCAATTTCAACATATGCAATTTCTGATACTTCTTTTTCTTGTATTAGAAATGCATTGATACTACTAAATTTATTGATTAATTCAGGAGAATTTCCAATTGAATTTTTAAAATCTTTTGATACAAAATCTACTAATGAAAATGACGTCGGTGCGTCATATAAACTTTTATCATGTTCAATTACTTTATTGTTTATGATAATTTTATTTTTAATTATTTCTAAATAATTTTCGTATGTGACATCCATTGTTTCAACCTGAAGTGAGTATACGCGACTTAGGGCATCTACGTGTGGAATCGAACTACCTGGTCTATATATTACTTCGTAATTATATTCCTCTAGTTTTATCCGCCAACGCATAAGTCTAGAACTCGGGTCCTTAATACTCATTAACCAAGTCAAGGCTTGATGGTCTGTTACGATACTAAAAAACTTTCCATAGAGATAGGGTCTAAAATGAGCCACAGCCCATACTACTGCTAATAACTCACGTTCAGTAGTTGTGTAATTTTGTTGTGCCTTATTTAGAGTTCTTGAAGCATATGCTATTGGGTGGCTTTCCTTAATAGTACCTTGTGAAAGGACTGCACCTATAGCATATTTACTTGCATCCGTGGTTACAACGAAATTTTTACTAAAGTCCGGGTATTGCAAAACAGGTGATATGGTTAATTTATTTTTTAAAGTTTTAAATGATTCGTCGCATTGGTCTGACCATTCTAATACTTTAACATTACTGTTTGCTGCATTATATAGTGGTTTGGCTATCTCTGCGTAATGCGGTATATGTCGGCGATAATAACCAGACATACCCAAAAATGTTTTAATTTGTTTAGGACTGTTTGGAATGGGGAAATTCTTTATTGCTTCTACTTTAGAAGGATCTGGTAGAATACCTGTTTCATTAATAACGTGACCTAAATAAATCAAATCTTTATGTAGAAAGTTACATTTGGATGGTTGGAGCTTCAAATTATGTTCCCGTAATTTAGAAAAAACGTTTTTTAATCTTTGGTTGTGCTCAGAAATGTTTTTTCCAAAAATGACTACATCGTCCAGATAGATTAAGCAATCTATTCCTTGCAAACCTGTGAGAACGTGAGACATAAGTCTCTGAAACATGGGGGGGGCTCCTTTAAGTCCGAATGGCATTCTTACAAATTGATAGTGTTTAAAGTTCGCACTAAATGCTGTTTTCTCTTTATCTTCGGGAAGCATAGGGACCTGGTGAAAACCGCTTGCTAAGTCAAGGGTAGAGAAAAATTTTGCACCACTAAGTTGGTCCAGTATATCATGTATAAGAGGCAAAGGATAGGCGTCACTTGTTGTCTGCTCGTTAAGTTTACGGAAATCGACTACTACGCGGAATTGTTTATTACCTAACGCATCTGGTTTCTTTGGTACTACTAATAAAGGTGCGTTATAGGGTGAGTCGCTTTCTTCAATTATGTTGTTGACCAACAGTTCCTGAATATGCTTTTCCACAATCTCTTTTTGCGCATGGGGCAATCGATACGGTTTAACGTTAACGGGTTTAGAAGAATTAATCTTTATCTTATGACTTAATGCGCTCGTACAAGATAACTTGTCTCCCGGTAAAAAAAATATGTCATTAAAGCTGTCACAGATTTCTATTAATTCTGTTACTAATTCTGAATTGACATGTGAAAGATTTAAATTGTTTAATAAAAGTTCCTTACGGTTGTTAGGACTTGATTTTGAAAAATGGTAAATACTAAATTGATCTATCGGTATGATATTCGGTTTGAAATTACTAAGTATTATATTTTTTATTGAAGAATTTATTATTGAAATATAGAAAATATTTTTGACGGGCTTGATTAATGCATTAGCTAAAAAAACTTCAGGTAACAATTCCCTGGCTACACAAACTCCTACTGTAGAACCTGACATAGGAATTATTTTCCTCGTACGTGCTGGTAAAACGATATTGTTTATATTTATAAGTGGGAGCTCAATTACTTTGCCACATTCTGAGAATTGTACACTGTTCATTTTTAGATTAATTACTGCATTTAGTTTCCGTAAAATATCTAACCCTATAATTCCATCGTGTTTAATGGGGAAATTTTCTGACACAACCTGTAAAGTTTGTTTCGACTTATTACTATCTAAAATTATAGAAGTTTTCAGTGAACCTAAGGTATAAGGCGTGCCTTCAGAAATACCCTTCAATAGAATTTTAGATTTATTATTAATTCTGACATTGTTATTTAAAATATTTTGTTTAATCAAGGAGATTTGAGAACCAGTATCTAATAAAAATGATACGGTTTTAGCTTTGGCTGCGACCATCTTGAATTGGATAGTGTCAACTGTTTGCTTAGCCTTAACATTTTTATTTTTACTGTCAAAACTTAGAATATCATTATTATTTTGTAAATTACCCGTATTGATCTCATCAAAATCATAAAAAAAACATAATTCATTATTTGAATTGTGTTGTGTCTTGTTAGTAAAAGATACTTGAGAACCATCAGATATAAGATGTTTCGATCTTTCACAACAAGTAGAAGGTTCTGATAAAATTGTGGCCTCCCTACAAGTATTAACTTGAGCAATAGGGTTACCCGTATCTAGATTTTCCTTCTTAATAAAACAATACTTTTCTGTATGACCACTTTTCTTACAATGGTTACAGAACAAATTTTTAGTTTTTGTTTCGACCTTATTAGGAATTTGCTTGCTTGAAACTGGTTTACTATTAGAATTAGGAACGCTTGGATATGTTTTGACTTTAATATGCCTTCTTCTTTCTAGATTGCGCCACCGTCTCTCCAGAAACTCTGTAAATTCATTTAAGGTTGGTAATTCAGAATTATTTCTGTTTTCCCATTCCTTTGACGAATTAAAATCTAATTTGGTCTTTAAAATATGTATTAACATAAAATCTGAATGATTAGAATATATCCCCAATTCGGTTAATGCTCTAATCGATTCATTAATTTCATCTAGTAGTTTTTTGATATTGATTTCGGACTCTAAACGTATAACATTGTAGTTTATTAAATTGTTTAAACAGGTTTCAATAAGTGCTACCTTGTTATCATAACGTTTACAAAGGATGTTCCAAACAATTTCGTAATTATCATTTGTTAAAGGATAATTCTTTATGAGTTTGAGTGGTTCTCCTGACAAATTTAACTTTAAATAATGCATTTTTTCAATGCTTGATAGTTTACTATTATTACGAATTAAATTTGTAAATAATTCCATAAAACTTTGCCAATTAATATATTCTCCATCAAAAACGGTTAGTTGCATTGGACTTAAGTTCAGATTTTTTATTGAATCTATACTTTTTGAGTCGTCTACAATATGTGTATCATTCTCAAATGTTTGCTTATAATTCAACAAGTAAATAAGAGTGTCGTCATAAATACTTTCAACTTCCATAGACTTACTAACGATAGCCGAAGCTTCTTCATTTTTTAGAGTTGGAAGCAATGCTTCTACGATACTACTATATTTAACCCAAGCTTTGTCTAAGTTTTTGATTTTTAATTCAACTATTGTTAAGGATGTTGATTGGACTTCTAGATTTTTTGAAAACTCATTAATTAGATTGATTGTATTCTCAACTAGTGTGAGTGAATGAACGTTCGGTGCCATAGTACTTAATTAAAGTTATATATAATATACAGACTAAAGATTATTTTGTACCAATAAACGACTCTCCGAAAAATAGGATTCTGACAAGGAAAAATTGCTAGCGAAAACAGTAACTCACAGGAAATTTCCGATGGGGCTCAGACACCGCAGTTGTAACAGGAAGGTAGTCTCTCTGATTGAACAGACTGCTATCTAACTGCTTCAGCTCTTTACTTCTCCTTTTCAAAATTCTTTCTCGTTCATAAAGATGTTCTAAAAATATTAAACATGAATTAATATAATTGTAGAAACAATTATAGGAAATATTATAGTAGATATTCAAAAGTATTGGATATAATACTAAAAATATTGAACAATGATGCTACAAAATTGTTATTTTATAACAAATATTCAAAAGTATTGAATATAATACTAAAAAATAATAGCTTCAATGAATTACAAGGATGCTACTAATAGATAGGTTATAGCAAATATTCAAAAGTATTGAATATAATACTAAAAAAATAATAGCTTCAATGAATTACAAGGATGCTACTAATAGATAGGTTATAGCAAATATTCAAAAGTATTGAATATAATACTAAAAAAATAATAGCTTCAATGAATTACAAGGATGCTACTAATAGAAAAAAATACAATTATCAATTTATGATAATAATTGTATACAAGATAAAAAGATACTGTCTTATTATACTTAACAAAAAAAACTTTCGATTTTGATCTATGTACAGCTGTGTGCAGGGTTCTGGAAACGATTAACATCAGTTTAGATTATTCCATTTGTTCTAGAAGCATCCATCCATTCGCTGGGGGCAAAAGATTTCTTTTTTTCTGGTTCAGCGGGCTGTTGTTTTACATCCACCGGACTTGTAGAAAAATTATGTGAAATACAGATGAATTGACGTTCTATCTCGTACTCTTCGGCAATCTTGGAAATAATCGATCGACGTAGTGGTATCCAGAATAATTGATCTGCATCCAGGTGTAGAATATATAGAAAAAAATTTTGGGCGTACCTCTTGGATATTTATGTGTAGGAATATCTCTTCGAGACCCCACCTGACACCAATGTTGTAAAATTGTGTCGTATTGTCGTTCTGGAGGAGATTACTCAGCTTACTAGTACATTCTGCAGGGATGCTAGCTTCTGGTAGTAGATTCTTCAGTTGACGACTTCCAACACCAATTACAGTAGTAATCGAATATCTTTCTTAAGATGATTAATAAGGATTCTTGTTCAGACGGTGTATTGTTGCAATTAGAGAATACTTGAGCGGTCTAAAGTAACCTCGTTGCGACATGCGACGGTTGAACAATTAGTATCTTTTTATTACTATTAATACAAACACTTTTATTAAAATATATCATTTATTCGTTGTAATATTATATCTGCTTACTTAATTACAATAGTATTTTATTAGATTAACGAAGATGACAGATATAAAACAAAATGTAATTCTATAGTGTTATAATTTAATTAATAGTTGAAATGTGCTCACTATTCAATACGTACGAAGTTGCGAATAGTAATGCTTGCTTTGAGACTCAGGAGAAGACTGGCTTTCAGCGTCTTGTGCAATTTAATATATAATAATTTATTTCACATCACAGAACGCCAATACTGAATTACCAGCATTAAATCAATATTAATCTCCACAAACCAGAGACAATATTTATAAGCGCTAAACTTAAATAATTATTCTTTACAATCTTAATACTAATACAAAAACTGTTTACATAATATAATTCTATTACATAATTAACATTTAATATCATTAAAAATAAAAGGTAAGTGCGACATATGCGTACTTACAACAACTATAACTGTCAAAAATGAACGTGTAAGTGTGAGACATGCACGAAGAGACAAACTTCAAAAGTTTAATTATTATCTCTAAGATATTCGCAAAACATACAAAAATCTTTTGATAAAACAATGTCACGAGTAAATTTTTCAAAGTAATAAAACAGGTAATCAGCAAGAACAACAATGGATTAAAAGTGTAAGCCCGTGATATCACAATTTATTTTTAAATATTACTAAACAAAACAAAAAATTGTGCTCTTATGGAACTAGTTTTTCAAATAATTTATGCACGCTTCATTCTTCCTATTTCCCTTTCCTTAAAGTTATTAACATATTCTAGAGACTTGACATAGATCACTTTTCATCGTTGGATCGTTGCTTAATTCTTTTATAAATTTCCATTCACTAACGGGCGTTAAAGCAAGGCCATGCGGTTGTATGCATTACAGCAGCAATCGCCTCAGGCTCTGTAGCTATTAAACTGCTGGATTCGGTTAAAGAATTTGCTGCACTTGAATGCATTCTTTATAATTATGTAATTTTTCAATAAATGTAACTAATTAGTTAGTTACATTTTTTAGATAATGTGTTAAATTAGTTAGTTACACGTAAATTGCTAATATGCGCTCTCTTGCTAAATGTCTTCTCCAAATATTGCCTTCAACGTTACAATCTTTATTAAGTTTTATCTAATGTTACTCTTAACTTAATTTTAAATTAACTTAACCAAACTTTACAAGATATACTTCAAATATAACTAATACTTTTAATTGTTTAGTTCTTCACTAAGATTCTTATGTGTTCTTTTAGTTTGCCTATACCTTGCTACTCTCACTTCTCTTTGTTTTGCTCCCGTTCCATCTCTATCTGTTTTCTTTACTTAATTCATCTAACTCTCTTTTACTGAGAATCTCCTTTTGTATACTCTAGCGTTTCCTTGCTTTCATTCTATTCGTTTCCTCCACTACATTACTTACTACTATTTCTATTATCTCACTTTTCTCTTTCTAGCTTTTGCAGTTCATTCCTATTATCGAGTTTTCTGTTTTGGTGTTTTTTTTCTACATTGTCAATGTCAGTTTCCCTAGAAGAAAAATGATTCTCTTGTGAACATGAATGTGTAAAAAGTTATATAGATTTCTTAGAAATTTTCTTTCTAAATATTAATCGTACGCTTTGTACTAGATTAAACACTACAAGAATACAATCTTTTAGGAAACTTGGTGGGGTTCTCATACCGACTATCAATTTTTGTCTCACTCGAAATCTAGTTCTATAAAATTTACGTTGCCTCGCTAACATATATAAAAATGGATTATCAGAAAATAAGTAAGTTTAAGTAATTTTTTTGTCAGCGTTAAAGCGTCTGCAAGGTAATACATGGAAGAATTTTAAAACGTTTTACAAGTGGATAGATTGATTCAAGAGGCCAAACATCCCCTAGACCCAATTTTAATTCCGCTATGAGTAGGAATGAGAGGGCAT
This sequence comes from Panorpa germanica, assembly GCA_963678705.1. NCBI lineage: Eukaryota > Metazoa > Arthropoda > Insecta > Mecoptera > Panorpidae > Panorpa > Panorpa germanica. The sequence goes on from OY783210.1 coordinate 11,021,135, forward strand.
TATTCGTGCGCATGAGAGTGAGTGAGACATAAACCTTAATTATCTGATACCTGGAAAATGGCCGCCTGGTCAACACTACTCAATCTTACACATTTTGTTCATCAGAAAATAAGTGATGTCTGCCGGTCCTGGAATCTTGGACTAACAGACAGTTCGCTACTGGCGCTAGGAAGAAGTGTGCACCCGGATATGCTTGTATACATGCCCGGCTCTGTCGATAAGTGTACCTGCATACAGCATATTCCTTTAATTACATTTCACACACATATTTCAGTCGTAATCAAATTAATCGCAACTACAGCAAATTAATGCTGAGTTGTCAAAAATACTCATAATTAAAATATATTTGTTATTAAAAAGGTAAAACAAGTCTAAAATATATAATAGAATAGAACAGTGTATCAAAAACAACAATGGTATAAAAATTAATAATAACAAAACAATATTTACGTGTTGTGTGAAATAAAACCAATTCATTCGACTAGTATCGTGATAATCATAATTCTGATATCACATGGCCACCGGTGCCACATGGGAACTTTACAAACATAGCGTACGTTCGTATGTGTGTACAGTGTGCTAAGTGTCATTCCCACCTACTGTTTTAGTTTTAATTTTATTTTTTAGTTACAAAAATAATAACAATAAAAATTATACCATATACAAATTAATATAGGTTGAAATTTAAACCTTAAATTACGTATCCGTTCTAATTCTAAACCTTTTATTAGATTACATTGTAAATTACATAACAATAATAATAGTATAATTATACTTCGGATAATAACACAGTTTTTATTCTTAAATATTAGTTTTATTGTCCGACACGAATTCAATTATTATCTGTATTTTTTTCTCTATAATATTTTCAGCACAACGTAATAAATTTGCTGGATATGATTTAGTTTTATAAGTATACATACTCCAAACTTTTTTAAATCTAAAACATAAAGCTTGGCAGTACAGCGATATATTTTATCACTGAGTTTTTAACCTAAAATCTTTCAAAGTAAAATTTAAGCTTGTGAAATAAAGGTAATTATGTTAAATATAATAATTTATTTTAAAGATATATTATGTAAAATATATTACTGAAGTACAACGCATACGCATTACGTACACTCAAAATTAAAACTTAAAACTAAAACATTGCAATAAGAAACGCATAGTGTGTTTTATGGCTAAATTACACTATGGGTTGTAAACTCAGATTTTTTAATTTTTTATTGAAATAGATGCTCATAAATGAGTACTTGGCCCTTTCAAGTGAGCCTTTTTTATATTTTTACATATGCAAATGTTGACAGAGATTATTATATGTATAGATGTAGATTATTAAAAATTTTATATTTATATACCACTTAATTTTTAACCATATTTTGACATTATGATCATTAAAGTCTATAGTCGATTTAATGTATCTCTGTTTACATTTATTTACATTTATTACATCAAAACTTGATGTGTTGCACACGTCAGCTGAAAGTATTAACTGATGTTTAACTAGCACTTTCATGCACTCTGTCTGTATAATAGATTTGGCAATTCATAGAATAGAAAGTATGGGAATTCGATGTAACGTTAAGAAATTACTAATTTTGCATAATTTTTAATCCATTTAATTGAGTTAAAATGAATTTCATGAAAACAGCGACTATTTTAATAGCCAATTTTATCAATATATAGTACAGTTATTTGGAAACTAAGACATGGTTCATAACCCTTACTAAGATTAAAACATTGTTTTAATTGAGATTAAAGTATTGTTTAACGTAATATGTTTTACATAACGTTACATTTTATTATTTATCATATTATAACATCATTCTGTTATATTGTCGTTAAATAAATGGAAAAGACACTAAAGATCTTTTACTAATATACATAGAAACCATTTTTAAAGTCAAAAAATTTAAATGTATACGTAAGATAATTTTTGTTATGTAATATTACATTAAATTTATTTAAAATATGTAAAAAAAAGTGTTGAATAAACTTAAAATTTAAAATGTTAAATTAAAATATATAATAGGTGTGAATGACTCTTTGTATGTGTATGTAGCTGGCTAATACTATAAAACTGTTATCAGCAAAAAATTAAGAAAAAAGTATTTTGTTTTTTAGTTGTTAATGATCAGTTCCCGCGAGCTCGAATCGTCGTAACGTAACTGACGCGACGGCCGCTTGTACCGACGGCAGCTAAGCTAACTCGTATCCGGACCGACTCCGAAATGTTCGGCAATATGTAGTTCAATGTTAATAGATAAGTTACAACTAATAGTAATTAGTGCTAGTGATATTATATAATACATATTGTGTTCTTATGTAAAAATAACAGTGATTTAGTTTTAATACAAGTGAATATTCGTGTCAAATTACAACATAAATAACATATTTTGTGTAAATAAAAGTTTACGTGGATTTAATAAGTGTTAACAAGTGGTCTGTCTTTATAATAACGAATACCGGATCTCGTATAATGTTGTGAATGTTTTTAATTACGTTATGTTGCTTTAAAACTTTAAGTATCATTACCACTCACTGTTGTCAGATTTGGTTTAAGTTTATAACCTCAAAAATATATACTTTTTTAATATAAACTATTATACTTAATACAATTAATTTCAGAAACAATCTGACACTTGTATTTAAGGTTAAAACGTTGAATAACCTCTTAAACTCAGTGAGTGGGAATTAGGCTTTACTTAGTGAAATAATTAGTTTACAAATATGCGTTTGACAGTTCACACATCGGTTTGTTTATTTTGAATTTTGTTGTTTACGAGAAGTGATTATTTCTATTAAATATTTATTATTATTGTCAGTGTACTGTCGTTATGCATAAACAATTTATTGTTAGAAATAGTTTGTTGAGAATTCTAAATTACGTTATTTACAAATTGACTGCAAACCTTATAACCTCACTTTCATGTGTCACAATTAACTTCAAGGCTTTCTTAACTGATCTCATAGGCTGCAGACTATGTACAGTGCAGATCTAAGTGAAATTTATTGAAAATAGAAGTCTCTCTTTCTCTCTCTCTTAGAATAGCCTACTACAAAATGAATTGGTTTTATAGATTATTGTTGGGGTTCTCTCAATTGAAAGCCAATAATTATATAACAATATATTCCAATCAAATATGTATAGTTTCAGATCTCTTAACCTCTGTTCCCTTGTATGATGCTGTGGGTCAGGTCCGAATTGAACCCACAGTGATGCACTGAGCCTATTCATATAGTCCAAGATCCCAGGACCGGCAGACATCACTTATTTTCTGATGAACAAAATTTGTAAGATTGAATAATATTAGTATGTACAATGATTTAATGCCTACCAGCTAACTTGACCAGGCGGCCATTTTCCAGGTATCAGGTAAACAAGGTTTATGTCTCATTCACTCTCATGCGCACGGAGGTCTAGGGGATGTCTGGCCACTTGGATCGGTCTATCCTCTTGTAAAACTTTTTAAAACTTACTATAGTTACTTACATAAAACAACTGTTTTAAAACGTTTTACAAGAGGACAGATTTAATTTCGCTATGAGTACTCCGCGTAATTCCGCGAGAGGACATTATCCGTGCGCATGAGAGTGAGTGAGACATAAACCTTGATTACATGACACCTGGAAAATGGTCGCCTGCTCAAGTTGGCAGGTAGACATACGATCATTGTACATACTAACACTACTCAATCTTACACATTTTGTTCACCAGAAAATAAGTGATGTCTGCCGGCTCTGGGATCTCACTCTAATAAGACCAAATAGCGCTAACAGTATAATGGATATTTTATAATCCCAAGTTATTTTTTTCGCTAGGGATTCATAATCTATCTTCTTCTATATATGATACGATACGATCTTTACCATCTCTCGACACACAGGACTTTTTTAAAGAGTACTACTAACATTTATAAAAGAGAAATGCAAAGCGGTGAATACATTTCAACTTAATATAAAATACATAAATTCCGAATGTTATATCAAATATTTTCTTCTCAGAAATTGGGATGTTAAAGATAAAAGAAGATATCCTATATTATAATGTCCGAGGTGTATGTTTGTTTTCTTATATGTTTATATGTTTACGCGATTCGTATGGTAGCTCGAAAACGGCTCCATGGAAGTTTTTAAAAATTTCCTATTTCGTAGAGAAAAAAATTCTAAGACTTTTGGCGTCCCCGAATTTTCCCCTGAATTTCCTGGAAACCCGTAATTTTGGAAAAACTGGAAAAAAAGTGATCCCTTTTTTGCTGTATTACTTTCAAGTCGTAAAAGATAGAAAGTTGAAATTTTGCATGTGTATTAAGCTATTTAATGCTGACATTTCTCAAAAATTAGAATTTCAAAAATAGAAAAAGGGGGGGTTGAAGAAATTCGGGGGCCCGGTAGGGAACTTTGGAGAAAGTTCATATTCTGGATTGTAGAATAATTAAGTATATTATTAATAAAAAAAAATTCAAAATTTCAAAATTTTATTTGGGGGCACGGGGGCAGTATTTTCCGAGAGTAAAAATTGTGCTAGAAAGTTGAAATTTTGTATATAGGCTAACCTTGGTAACTTATTTACGAATCGAAAAAAAAAATCCCAAATTTTGAAAAAAAGTTGGTCAAATAACGCATAAATTGAAAATATTTTTTATTTTGATAAAAAAATAATATTTTTTTAGTCAACTTATATGTGTGTATATGTGCGCGAGTTTATTTATTATTTCAATTTAAAAATAGAACAGTTAAATATGAAATTTAATTACAAATTATTTTATTGAATTCAAATGATACACGCCAAAAAGACGTCGCATTGCGAAGGGGGTAAACTCAAGTATATTATAAAGTCCCAAGTATATATTTATATTCTTATATGTTTATGTGTTTATATGTTTGGTTCGAATTTTGTATGGCATCTCGAAAACGGCTCCAGGGAAGTTTTTAAAAATTTCCTATTTCGTAGAGAAAAAAATTCTAAGACTTTTGGCGTCCCCGGATTTTTCCCTGAATTTCCTGGAAACCCGTCATTTTGGAAAAACTGGAAAAAAAGTGATCCCTTTTTTGCTGTATTACTTTTAATTCGTATAAGATAGAAAGTTGAAATTTTGCATGTGTATTAGGGTATTCAATGCTGACATTTCTCAAAAATTAGAATTTCAAAAATTGAAAAAGGGGGGGTTAAAAAAAATTCGGGGGCCCGGTAGGGAACTTTGGAGAAAATTCATTTTCTGGATTCTAGAATAATTAAGTATATTATTAATAAAAAAAAAATTCAAAATTTTAAAATTTTATTAGGGGGCACGGGGGCAGTATTTGCCGAGAGTAAAAATTGTGCTAGAAAGTTGAAATTTTGTATATAGCCTAACCTTGGCAACTTATTTACGAATCGAAAAAGAAATCCCAAATTTTGAAAAAAAGTTGTCGCATAAATTCAAAATATTTTTTATTTTGATATAAAAAATGTATTTTCTTAGTCAGTTTGTATGAAAAATTAATTGTTATTAAATGTTAAATCAATATAGGACGAGTTTATTTATTATTTCAATTTAAAAATTAAATTTTGACTTGAAATTCAAGCCACTCACAAAAAACAAACGTCGCTTGCGACGGGGGTAAAAGCTAGTCTATCTATATTGTACAAATTGAAAAATATATATGCGACCATTATATGGTAAACAAAATCCTAAAAAGATACGAATGTTTGCAAAATTTCACAGTCCCTATTATCACACTTTGTCACACACTGAGCACCTGTAGTGACATGACATATTGAAAAAAAAACATTTTAGTTTTCTTTAGCTTTTTGGTCTTAATATTATTATTTTTATAAGTCTAATTTTAGATTAATTTTGACATCACAAAACTAATGACCCCTTCTCCCATCATGTGACATGTTTTCACACTTTGGGACCCCCCTGACGTGTTTCAATTATGATCTAATTACTTTATTTAATATATACCAAAATAAGTTCAAAAAAGAAAATTTTAATCCGGTAGAAAAGAAATTTCACCCTTTCTTTACAAATTGCAAAAGAGATTTTCTTCGCGATTAAAAATAATGTTGAATATTGGCCTAAAACAAGATGACGTTGCCTTAATAGAAAACGTCTTCAAAATATCGGACGCACCTACTTCTGAAACACCCTGCTTTTAATAATTAAAATGAAAACATATATAAATAAATCGTTGAACAAGTTTAGATATGATTTGCAAATAAAGCATGAAATGTATTTCTAGAAAACTGTAATAAATATTAGTGATAATATACGAGTACTTGATAGTTGATAAAACTGTTGATGTAATCTCTTCGCCTGGCGCAATGTCAAAAAGGCAATTTGTTGTTTTTGTAGTCGTATAATAATCGCACTGTAGCGTACCCCAGCGCACCCCACCATGCCGCTGCGGTACGCCGTTGACAGCTGTAATAAATTATTATGGAATTGTGATTAGTATTAGCCAAAACTTTATTATTACGTGAATCGATACCTGAACCTAATGTAATGTTCTATAAATATGTAAACGTAATAGTGAAAGGTATCTAAAGTGCAGTACAAACTAGTGCGACTCCAACATGCAACATTTATTTAACTCTAGTAAGTTTATAAAACTGTACTAGTATTGGAGTATTTTTATTTTGTAAAATCCTTTTACTGACATCATCGTCGTAAATAGCAAAATTCTTTGTAGTGTTGTTGTGCAGCCGTGGTACCGTTCTGCTGTAGTCCGATGAATAAAGGTTAGGAATCCCACCTCCTTTGCTTAGATAATCTACACAATAAGTTTAAAAGTCTTTGATTAAAATTATATGCCTATAGAAAGCACTAAATAGGAGATCTGGAATCGATAATAGTCATTTTTTTTTTTTTTAATATTTATATTGTTTGTGCATCAACTTTTAGAAGTTATTAGCACTTATATTAGCACATATACAATTATTTATAATATATAATTTGTAATTTATGATTTACAATTTATAAATGCATTTAAAATAAGGAAATTAGGTTTGTTTTGTTTATAAATTCAATAAGGTTTTTCAAATTTTTCTTTGTTTTTATATATCAGCCTATATTCTTGAGGTATATTATATTCTTGTCTGAGCGACGAGTATTTTGAGCAATGGAAAGTAATATGCTTTACTGCTAGTGGGTTATTGCATTGTTCACATATTGGTTGTGGTTCTTTTTTAAATAAGTAAGTATGAGTATAATTCGTATGGCCTATCATGATTCTACATATTACTACTTCCAGCCTTCTATTTATTCCATCTGGTAATTCTTGTTTGCAAATTAATGGTTTTACTTCACTTAATTTGTTATCACTTTCTTCACTCTATTCTTTTTGCCATGAACAATTTATTATATTTTTGATTTTGTTCTTTAGATCTGAACATGTAATTGTTGTTTCTTCTGGAATGCGTCCTGAATAAATTGCTTCTTTAGCATAATTATCAACTTGTTCATTTCGTGTGATACCGGTGTGAGAGGGAATCCATAAAAATTGAGTTTCTATTTGCTTGATGTATAGGTTGTGAATGAGACGGTGAATGGTTTGAATTATAGGGTGGTTGATATATAGGGTTTCCAATAGGGCACTCAGAGAGTCAGATAAAGTCATTTATAGCATATAATTCAGACGTAAAAACACTGTTGCTTGTGTCTAGTTTAATTTTCATTTAATTGTAATAATAATTATTAATAATAATAGATAATAGTCATTTAAACTGTTGACACGAACTTATAACGAGATAAACGAATTCTTTCCTATAACAGTAAACTAGAATTTATTAAATTAATAAAACAAACAAAATATAGATATCACTTTTGTGGACCTAACCATAAGTATAAAGATTTATTCTCAATTATTAAGTTACATGTTACACCAGTATGGACGTGTTCCAACAATGTTGGAAGTCGCACTAGTCTGTACCAAGCATTATACACTAATGATTCACGCGGTAAAACATTTCTATACAATGACCTTCAGTAAAAAAACGTTTATTGAAAAAATACAATATTGGAGCTCTGTCTTTATTCTTTGATTAAATTTAATGACAATCCGCTTCTTCGAATAATCTTTTAGTTGTATTACGTAATGAAGAAATGCTACCCTTTTTACTATAGAGAACAGTATTTGTGTATATTATTCTTTTTATATGATGAATCTTTTCAATTTTCTAAATTAAATCGCAACAAGGTATTTAATTGAAGGTAATAATTAAATTATTGAGTTGGAAGCCCTTCAGCGGGTGAGATTCTGTGCCCTTCTCTGGAAAGGAATAGATTCTCTGTCAAAAGGGTCGTTCAAATTCACATTCAGATTCTCGGAACTCTGAAGAGTAATAAAATAAAACGAAAATCGACTCTGAGTCTGAATCTGATCTGATCGCATAAAACGGCATTTCAGCGCATATTCGTGCAAAACTGCTCGTGTAAAAGCAGTTTAATGCAATCTTGAAATACAAGTGAATTCGCGTACGTTTAGAAATTCACAATTAAATTACCTCATAGCTATATTTAGCACAGATATGTTTTGCATAACAAAATGTGTATACATCGTTTGTACATTCCAATGTAATCATTCCAATTAATCATAAAATAAATGAAATCAATCTAATTAAAATAACTAAGTAATTAAATTAATTAGAGCCTGTTTATTTTTCAAGCAACATTGAAACTAACCTTTGATAGTGCGGTTAAATGTGACATTTCAATTCATTGATTACAACTATCAAAGCTGCTACACTCCCCTCCTCCCCTAACCCCTCCCAGTACCTTATCCTACACCCACTACTCGCTCAATGTTACTTATCGAATATAAAATTATTGATACGGGAAATATTTTAGATTACGTTTCAACCGGAGGCCGATATTTAAATCAATATTTCTTGATCATTTTTTCCTGTAAATGGGTATTTAAAATATAGTGATTAAATTAGATTTATTGGAAATGTCAAATATCAGGTTATCAGGTTTTCAAATATCTTCTTATAGTTTTCAGGCATATAACAGTTTTGTATTTGCTTTACTGTTAGTAGGCTATTACATTGTCTACAGATTAATTGTGATTCTCTTTTAATTAACTATGTATGAGAAAGATTTGTATCACCTATCATGAGTACATAAGAATAACTTTTTAGTATTCCTTATATAAATTCTTTACTAAATTTTACCTACATCCAATTATTTAGTTCTTGAGATAAACGATATTAAGATTACTGATTGCTTCGCTTCTAACTTTAATAAGAAACCTAATTACAACCATTTCAATCAGATAACGCAAACGATATCAAAGTAAGCACTCAACATGCCGGCCTTACACTAGACAAACAATCTCCAGATTATTTTGTCAGCTAAGTTCACTATACTTACCGATTCTATGCGGTAATTTAATAAAGGCCTCTCCTACATTCGAATAAAGAAATGCTTGTACTTGTGATACAACTGATGGGCTATATTGATCTCAGGTGCTCGAGATACACAACTGTGTAGTAACCTTAAAACAACCTCAAAACAAATGATAAGATGCTGTTGCAACAGCTGCTCAGCCCCGAGGATAAATCGATTTCGTTAAAGCTGAAGTCTTAAGAAAAGGAATTTGACAAATATTGTTCCCAAGGAAAAGTAAATAACTCATACAAAGTAATCTATCGTAGTAAAAGGACCAATACATATTTTAATATGTTGGGTTGGTAACTGCTTGGGCAACATGCTCGGTCAGGTGACTGGCGTGCTTGTCTAGAAGTTTGGCTTGTATTTAGGATCAATTCTTGACGTTGTGTGGTAACAGAAATTTAAAAGCGATTTATAAGTCTGTATAGTAAATAGAGGCCTTTGTTAGATATAAGAAGATGAACAAGTATATACTAGGAGAAAGAGAGAGAAAGACTGTTCGATGTACTTGTTGAAAACCTTAAGAAAATTAAACCTTCAACTGATGAAAAATACGCTAAAACTAATATAAAATCCATATTTTTACTTATTTAATAAATATAATTAATTTTACATTAAAACAAAATATTATTATACGATATTTTTGTCAATTATATAAATTAGTTTTATTATTTCTTTCATTTTTAATTCCATTATGTTTTGTTTTTATTTTTCTTTTGAAAGGAGTAAGAATGTTTAATATAATTAGGATCACAAATGAATTAACAACAATTGGAATTTAACTAGAAAATATAGCAATATCCATTTTCAAAAGTTATTTTTGCGGTTCCAACTCATTAAAAGTCAGTGGAAGAAAGCTTAAAATGTAGATACGTTATTCATCTAATTAATTGCAGCTTTAGATTTTGATTCGCGTTTATAGTTACTTACATAAAACAATTGAAACATAAAAAAACATGGTTTTTTTTGATAATATTTAACCTGCTGTATAGTATCACCATCTATATTTCGCGAGAAAAAATGGCCAAGTATCGTTTCACCTTAAGGCAAAAACATTAAAAATAATTAATATTATACCATCATTAGTATTTTAACCTACTTGTGATGCAGTCGACATTGCTTGGCTTGTTAACTGTGATATGTATTTAGAACTGCGAGCATACTCGGTACGGAATCGACCCCACAATATTCAAGTGTGTATTGGGCCTTTAACCGTTTAATTATTAGGTGATATTTCCTTAAGATATTCGACTTGGATTCAATTTGATGTAGAACTTTATCGTGATAACAAACTTATATTTTAATTATTAATTTTTCATTAACGCAGCTTGTTGCAATCAATCAATTGCATCACTTTGTTCGAAAGAGCATGTTATTCTTAAGTATGTTCTTAAAATAGCATGTGTATTAGTATCTTAACTCTTCGCGTAGGTGCTAATGCCGATGCTGCATATGTATTTACAAAGGAGATAAGTCATTCAGATATGCGTGATGACTCAAAACTTTTATTCATTTGCAAATTAGGTAATTCACTATTCAAAGAAATGTTAAGATTATATTTCTTAGTATATCTCTGGTTTCTAAGACATTCTGTAAAATGGATTTTACCATTTTATGCCTTTAACTTCATGTACAATGATCTGCCTTAAGTGTGACTCATTCTTAAGTGAAAGAGAATAGCAGGCGGAAAAAATTAATGGCGGATAGGTAGTTAACAACTATCAAAAACAAGAAAAGTTACATTTATTTATTTTATTAATTTAACATCAGCTTATTCTTACACATAGCTTTTTCAGAGTCACCGATCCTTTTAAAATTTTGCACACTCCTTCTTTACATAAATGCAGAGGTAACGCTGCCGAGATTTTTTTAAATTTTTTAATTTTAACGTATATTTTAAAAGAACAAGGTTTCTGATTTTTTTCATGAAACATAGGTATTGTGACTTTTAAGTGCTCGACAGCGTTACCTGCAGTAACTTATCAACTAATGAAATCATTTTGGTTTCTCGATTTCAGTAAATCCAGTGATGAGTTATGAGTGGCACTGCAAAGTTACTTTTATTGTGACGTCTGCGGAGATTCGCTGTCAATGCCTAATTTCTTGACATTTACTTATGAAAACTTCACAAAGTATTCTTCCAATGTCATTTTATCATGTGGTAATTATAGAAATAATTATATATTAATTGTGTCGTCAAAAAACATTATCGGAAATATGCTCTTTTTATCGTTGTAACGTTAAGGCCTAAAAGTTGTAACGGTCCTTATAGTCTTATGTATACATGACCATCTTATTTTCGAATGAAAGACAGCTAACCTTACGTCAGGTGTACAGTCATTAGTCGTTCAGTGTCAATAGCAGACTGTTTAATTATTGTTCATTTGCATTACTTCACACATGCATACGAATATTTCTGTATATATGTATTGGTAGAATGACAACACAAGATATATTGTTTTAGTATTGTGTTCGTCTCACGTCGTGACACACACACACACACACACACACACATACCTACAGCCATCGAATTCGGTAGAACTATAATCAGTATAATCAGCAATTGTTAATAATATTAGCACAAGCATGTGTTTACGTGTCTTATCTTACGCCTTGTCAAGAAAAGCGACATAACGGTTAATTAAAAACAGGATTAAATAAACTCAGGTGTTTTGAACTTATGGTTAATAAATCAATACAAATAAATAATGTTTTTTTTTATAAATTTACAGTGTAAAAACAGAAATGTGTTATTGTGAAATAAAATAATGTTAAAAAATGAATCGAAGAAATTCAAAAACGTCTAGTAAGAAAATAAAACCCGTTCAAAGTGATAATAAAACGAATAAAAGTGACAGTGAAAGTAAAAATGACAGTGTATATATTGAGGATAGTGAAATTCGGAAAACGAAGAAAACGCATAAGAAGGCAGCTGTAATAGATGGATTAGTAAAGTCGGAAGAGAAAATTAGAGCTAGAGCAAATACGTTAAATGCCAAACCAAAGACTGTAAAGTTAGAGCGGAGCCAAAGTTCAGCGTCATTGAAATATCGCAGTCGAAAAAACGCAGAGCAAAAGACTGAAGTAGTAACAGAGCAGCCTGGCGATCTAGAAACAATAGAAGATGAGGACGAAAATCGGGACAAAATAGATACGCCAAAGAAATCACTTTTAACTAGAAAATTAAGTAAACTTGTTAAAACAGCGGATTTAGGTTTTAAAGGACTTAAACGGTCGCTGAGCTTCAACCGAGACTTAAGTAAGAAACCCACAGATCCCAAATTGTTATCCAAGAACGGGAAATGGTCAGCGTCTTTGCAATCTCTGCAGGAAATCGACACAGGCATTTCCTACAAGGACTTAAGTTTCGTAAACTACGACTTATTCAATGACCACAAATATGACGGTTTGGATGAAAACCGAAACCGGTACAAGCCTGTCATTCGCAGGAACTCTAGCAGACGGATTGACTCAAGCAGACCGGGCTCGAGATACTCCGATGGATCCCGATACGAATACGAACTGGATTTGTGCCCGAAGTGTAACAATGGGATTCACAACAATAGATACAGCGATGGTTTTGCTGATATGAATCCGTGTGTGTGTGGATACAACAATTGCATTAATCGAATTGTTGTCAATACCCCGTTGAACATTGGCGGATTTCCTGATAGCGGCCGACTAAGATGTTGTTGTGAAAGAAGAGAATCCGGCAATAACTTTGTCAGTAGGAGCCAAAGTATGAATATTCAAAGAAACATTGTAAGTTATAAATATATGTTATTGTAACACGAACATGGTTCATGTCCAGTCTCGGATTAGGCCTTCAACGGGGTCTTTTCTTACTTGTGTAAAGGTTAATCCGAGTAGGAGGACGCCCAATCGCAAGCGACGAGTATGTAGTACCTATGCGAAATTAAATTTAGAGTTAGCCGTTAAAATAGGCTAAAGGAAATACTACTTTTCACCAGAGATAAATATCTGTAATAGTGCTTTAGTAACTTTCAAAATATCTATACGATGATAATTTAGGAAATTTAGCCAAATTTATATACTAAATTTAAACTTTGTATCTGCGTATTCTCTCTTATAATTATTATTCCTTCATCCCAATTCACCAACGGTACTGGATTCAGTTTTTGTAAATTCTATTCACAATAAAGTGTTTTATTTCGCACAACTTTAATAGTCAACAATAGACAAATAAAAGGCCGTTTTTATGGATGCGTTCACACTCAAATTAGGACCATTACAATGTGTAGATAAGTTGGGATTTGCTTAACGAAGATAAGGGAAAGAATTTAGTCAAATCTATACATGAAGTTATCTTTGTAGCTAAGATTTTTATTAACAATTTCTCTCATGTTTATCATTTTAGTCTTTTAAATCTTTTTGTTTACACTACCTGCTATAAACTAATGCAGATAATTTCTTATCAGTTTAATTCCTTTATGCTGATAAAACTGTCACGCCGTCTAATCAGTTTTGTCGGGGATTTCTACGCTCTTGTTAATGTTAATATATCCTGTGTTATTTATATTGAAAGAAATATAGTCTTCAGTCTTCACAAATCAAATTCAATCTTTTGCAAAACAAATTCATAATAATTGCAGTAAAATGTATTATTATTATACAATGGTGCATCAGTATTTTGATGGAAGCTTTAGAATCTCTTAATGATTAAATAAGGAGTTCATTCAAAACTAAATTCATTATGTCCAATAGAGCTTTAGTTTATTGTATATAGAAATTATTTGCTGTCCAATGGCATCTAAGAACTGAAATCAATCAATAACCTAGTGTTCAGTATAATTTTTTAAGGTTATTCAAATTTTTTGTGCCATAATTATACTCTAAAAAGTTTCTCACCAGCTACCACTTGTTAATTTCTTCAAATTATGTAATTTCTGAAACTAGTAAAAGAAATTTAAAAATTTATTTGACGTTTCCTCATATATGTTGACCACATCGCCGTGTGATAAGTTTATGATTATTTATCTACTAAATGAATTTAACTATTGATATCAAGCAAACCCAGAAAATATAATTCTGGTCAGAGGATCGACCTCAAAGACGCAGCAGTCAGCGTGTGCCTGACTTTTGCTAACATCTAAATTTTACTTTTATCAAATTATGTACAAAAGTAGTTTTGCTGAGTAAAATATTACAAGGATTGAAGGTCATATCCTTGTGTTCTGTTTTGCGAGTATATATGCTTCCTGCAGTTTAAAAATCTGTCGAAACATCGTTCATTTCCGGTGGATAGCGGTGTGAAAATACTGAGGAAATTCTGAATAGTAAAATATTCCGCTTGGGCATGCTTCCTTGCGATTAGGATTTCTGCGCTAGCTTACTTTTGCTGGGAGCATAAATATTTTTTAAAAAACTTTTTATTTGTGTTTTTGTTCTGTAAAAATATGATATTTTAAACTTTTATAAAATATTTTTATCATCGCAAAACACTTTGCATATCTGCATCAGTATTAGCACCGGCAGCGGCATCTGCAGCTTCAATTTCAGTACACGGAACTTTTTGAATAAATTAAATACCGGTAGAGGTATTCAATTATTTGCTTTCAACAACACTGAAGCGGATTAAAGGCTTAAATATTCATTAAATTGGAAATAATGTCTTATATTTTAAATTCTAGTGTTACCAATTAATTTCGTATGCTAAGTTGAGTTCAGATATGTAGAATATTTTATTTTTGATGTAAATTAAGCAGATACTTTATATATATATATATATATATATATATATATATATATATATATATATATATATATATATATATATATATATATATATTAGTGACGCATTTACCTTTTAATTCATTACGCATATGTATAAATACTTATTGCCCTAACATTTAATAGTTAATGTTTCTTGCCTTAATCTCTTGCATTCTATGCCTACAATTAATTTATTCCTTACATGAAGAAAAAATATAGAAATATCCAATGAGAAATAATAGAAAGAATTACTAAATCAAGACATTTCTCTATCACTGTTTCATACCTCCTGCCATTTCTTCTCTCTTCGCCTCTTTCTTATTTCCCACGTCTCTTTTGTTCCTAACCTCTCTTCCAGCAACAATTTATCCACTTTCCATCTTTCCCTTTACAACTTTTATCTTCTGTATGCTTACTCTTCTTCCTCTCTCCAATATCTGGTTCCTCTCTATTCATTGCCTAGTTTGAATGTTGCGATCGTCTTAATCTCTACTCCAGTTACATTGCTTTAATATCTAGATACAGTTTTAATTATTTAGCACAATCTGCAACTTTATTTTATAAATAGTCATAATAATGATTAATAATCAATTTAAGAAGCGTACGATTGCTTGGAAAGCGAGTTTTCCCAAGTAGAATTTGACCGTAAATATTGTAAGGTATAAATATAATGTAAAATAAGGTGAGGTTCTAATAGGGAAGATATCACGCGGCTGCATGCTTCTAGTCGGGCCATTCTTGTAGAGTTCGTATTTGACTTATAAATAAAATTTCCCGTAGATGCAACAGTTACTAAGCTTTCGCCATCATTTCGGAAATAATAATATTTGTTAAAACTTGTAATTTTTATGACGAATAATCCCGCGCTGTTTTGGAATAACAAAAGATATGATATCTTAATATTATTTAAACGTTGCTAGTTACTCACCTATTAAATAGTATGCAGTTATGTTTATATTAAATATTTAAATGCAAGTGATATTAATAAATGATTGATTATAATAAATAGATATCGACTATTGTAATGTTGTATATTTATTTTTTGATATTTATATCACGTTATAAGATATACAAACATCTAAGAAAATAGATATGTAACTGAAACATTGTAATAAGCGATATATCGTATAATATAACTAACGATTTATTAATACAAAATACACGTGTATTTAGTATTAATAAATGTAACACATGTTACTTTCATTTCATGCAATATAAATTGTATAAAATGCTTTCAAATATACAACATTTTAATTAAATTAAAAATAATTATTAATAATTATTTTAATTAAAAATATAAGTATACAAAGGAATATCTACAGATGAATGTAGTAATAAATAATAATTATTCCAGATTCATTAATAATTTTAGCATACATGTATAATTCTACTTATAACGATATATATTGATTGTTATTATTTTTGTTTGTTTCAGAATTCAATAATATCTCACAATCACCATCCAGAAACAAAGAAATATCAATCAACTGCCGGTAAGCAAACAATTTATGTATTATAAAACATTTTAAACTAGGAGCAGATAAAAATATTTCTAAACTAGAATAAGAAGTCGGGTAAAACAAGTAATTACTTAAAAACAATTATTTAGAAGAACCAAACCAACTAAAGATAAAATATAAAGAATCATTCCCACTTCTTTAGAAAAAAAATTGAAACTTTGAAGAATATTTTTTTATACACAGTTGATCGTCTGGTTCAATTTCACTTAATGCATCATCACTTTCAACTAATCTCGGTCTTTTTGTCAGGGTGACACTACTAACACCTACACTGAGCGACATTTTTGCTACAAAATGTCTTCAAACAATCGCATTGTAAATAATTTATATTCACATTTATTTTCACTTAAACATTCGTTTCCGTTCTGCTACAAAATGTGGTAAAAGACAAAATTATAAAATAAAATATTTAACAGATGTTTGTTTACCAGATTTTATATTTCGTAAATGTACGACCTAACTTTTTCCGTAATAAAAAAGGTAGAACCTTTACGTTGCTGTTAGTTTATTTTTCTAGCAATTTTTTTTAATTAACGTCGAGACCAGAAACGAAACTCTCGGGTCTCGGCTTATGTGGTCTCGATAGTTTTCAGAAATGTCTTGTCTCGTATCTTCTTGCTTTTACGAGACGAAACGAGAAAAGTCTCGTGCTTGTGTGAAGCTCTGTTAGTTCTGATTTTATTTTTTTATTCGCAAGAATAGTATCATTTCTTACACATGTTTTAATTTTAATATTAATTTTAGTTTAGAAAGGTAGCAGTTTGTATGTAAAATAAATAATTACTTAACAACTATTATCGCTAATAATCAACAAATACCAACATTGTGACAAAAACACTAGTAATTTTTGCTGTATATTTATCACAATGGATTTATCTATATACAACTTCTTATTATCTTCCTTTTTCTACCAATTTACCATAATCATTTTCGTTAGGTTTTTCATCACTTCCTTTTTCCATCTCGTTCTATGTCTATTCCTCATTCTTGCTCTGCCTGGATTCTTTCCAGGAGTTTCTTAGCTGTTCTTGTTTTGAGCCATTGTAGTCAGTTGTGCTACATGTCACTCTCGTAAGACCCAGACTAATTTCTCTTATTCTATGTAGCTTCTTCTACTAAATAATTTACACCTATGTTATTACATGAAATATAATTATCCCGCAAATGACGTGTGTTTAGAAGATAATGAGTTTTTGTAATACGTCCGTATCTTTTATAAATTTGAATTTAACGTTGCATATTTATTTTACAGATTTAGTGGCTAGCAACCGATCAAAAAGTACAGAACATGCTCTCTCGGGGCGCTCGCATAACTAGTAAGTGTATTTATGAAACTTTTACAAATAACTGATAACAATTAACTAGTTTCGCCGAATACTTGATCTATGCCATATGAAATACAACAACGTGTACCTTATATAAGTAATCATTCAAACAGCCTCACAGTTTGGGAAACAGAAGGTAATAGTTCAGTACAAACTTTTAGGCAACATTGTGTCCGACCAGAATAACTTTCCGCTTGATACGATAATGTTCGTGGGTCGTTTATATAATTTAGTGACTTTTAATCGTTTGTCATGCAGGGTGAGGGTGACATTTTGGCATATAGACCTATGATTATTACAGCCCTCTAATACGCGTATCGCATGACCAACTAAACACCCCACATTCCCACCCTCTAACCGCCTAACAACCTAACTCATGCTCACAGTCGCCCCTAGACCGTCTGCCGACCCCAGCAGCTTTATTAATTGACCCATTTAGCGAGTTAGTTTCCATTAAATTCAGAATGGGTTGGTTATTCACGTTTCCATAAATATTTGCTTCGCTCACTGATTTTTTGTTCATTCG
Source organism: Panorpa germanica (assembly GCA_963678705.1). NCBI lineage: Eukaryota > Metazoa > Arthropoda > Insecta > Mecoptera > Panorpidae > Panorpa > Panorpa germanica. The sequence continues at coordinate 11,039,619 of OY783210.1, forward strand.
TGAATAAACATTAGTCTATCAGCATCGGATTCCAGCGCCCATGGGCTGCGTTCATTCTGAATGCTGGGCGCAATGGAAACTAAAATTAAATATCTGTGGTATATCTTCTAGCTGCCTGACATTAACCTAGCTGCCTTTTTGAAAAATATTTGGACAGTAGTTGCTCTTTTTGTTTCATTACAGCGGGAATGCATACTAATATCTTTTTTTTAAATATTTATTTTAGTGCATCAATTTGCGATGGCGATTAACACTTAAAACAATACATACATTTATAAACATTTGTAATACATAATTTTTACAGTCTACAAATACGAGTATGGGTATTTTAAATAAAGAGATTAAATTAGATTCATTGATAAAGTCTGCTTATAGACTTCAGGCATGAATACTTGGAGCATTGAGGTATGATATGTGTTACTGTTAGTGGGCTATTACATTGTTTACATATTGGTGTTGGTTCTCTTTTAAATAAGTAGGCCTGAGTAAGATTTGTATGACCTATCATGAGCCTATATATTACCACTTCCAGCCTTCTATTTAGTCCGACAAACATTCTCGTCCTTCTCTCTTCTCTTTCTGCTTACCTCTGTCATCTATATTCTCCCTTTCCTCTTTCCTTGCAATAACTCGTCCATGCTAAATTCACCTTCCACTTTATCCTGAAATCTATACTTAATGTGTTCTAACTTTTCCTCTTCTACTGTTCCCCAATATCTACAACCTCTCACTCTTCATTCCCAGCCTGAATCTAGCAATCATTTTCACATCCTTAGTCCATAACCTTCTGTATCTTGTGTTGTATCTTCCTTCATCCATCTTTCTCATCCTCTGCTGTTGTGAATGTCCACGTCTCTTTCTTTTATCATGCTTCTTACAACTTTTCTCTCTGCAATTAGTATATCCACTTTTGACACTGTTATCCCTCTTCCTTCATAATACCTTCTGCTTTCCTTCTCCCATCTTGTTTTTCCTCCCTTCCTTATTTACTCCGCCACCCCTTTCACTATTCCGTTCTCTGCCTCTATTCTCAGATTATTCCTTTTTACGTCCTCCATTACCTAGTAACCTAAAGTATACTTATATAATACACTTCTCTACCCATCCCTATACCCTTCCACCACCGCATCCGTAAATTTTACAGTTATTGTTTGTAAGTATATTAATAGTCCTCCGAACAACAACAAAATATTAGTAACGGCCAGGTAAGAGTATCTAAATGTTTTATAGATGTTTTCTACACTTTCAAGTCCTCATTAAGCTAGAAACAAATATGTTCACAAATTTAAGAGACTACTTCAAGAAGACGTTCCTTACGTTAACGAAAAGTTGGAAAATGAGCAGTACCAGTGGTGTCAATCTGGCAGTCGCACAAATAACTGATAACGGCTAATTGGCGTCGCAATTAGTTTGTGTCAGTGTGAGAGAGGCCTCACTCTTGGTAGTAGTTCTTGATATGTCTAATTCACCGCGTTTAGTATATTTTATATATGTAAATTCACTATTCGATAATCACGCTGTCTTAGTGCGCTTTAGCATGCTCATTATCTTCATTTTATATTTACTACATTCCTAACACGACAGTTGGTGACCTATCACCAAAGTAACAGAAGTCAACATACTCTTTATCAATTTTAAAATATTAAAAAGGATGTTTAAAAATAAATGAGAAAGATTAAAAAGTATGAAGAATTGAGTTGTTTTGAACATTAGAAAATGAAAAAAAAAAAAAAATGTAATGTAAATATTCATGTCAGTGATCCGGCACGTTCGGACGTGCTTGGGTGACTACCGGTTCAGGGGATGTGAGAGGAAGGTAAAGTTGAGGGGGGATAGGATACATTATGCAGATTACTCGGCTTGATAATTAAACAAATATACGTTAAAAACAGAAAAACGTTTTCACAAAAAAAAAACGTAAATATATAGGACTCTGTGATGTATGATGAAGCGGGGTTGGAATTTCCGGGTAAATTGTCTCTGGTTCCGGCAATTAATCAATTAAACGATGGTAAATAATCTAACATCTGTCAATAGTCAATTTGTTTGTAATAATAAATAACGTAACTTACAAAATTATATATCAAATTAAAGCTAATTTTTATCTCTGCACGACAGGGATACGGTTGATTATGTAAAGATGCCTGCAATTACTTGAAAGGAGGGTGGGGGAGAAGGTCCGAAAAAGACAAAGAAGTATTATGAAAGGAATGGAATGGTGACAGAGGAGACAGAGACAAGTGTGGAAGAGGAGTTAAGGAGAAGCGAGGGAGACAGAGAGATAGAACTGAGAAGAGCAATTAAAACAAAAGATATAAAAGGGTTTGGGAGAGAGAGATACCAAAATACGTAAGAGAAAAAGACATAAAAAACATGAGAAGGATTGCCAGATTCAGATTGGGAGACGAGGAGAAGAGTGCAGGGTGTGCGAAACGGAGATAGAAACATTGGAGCATATTAAGTTTTCATGTGAGTAAAAGGTAATAAACGAAAAGAATATTGTGCAGTTATTAAAGGGAGGCAATGAAGGGAAGAGGTGGATTGCGGAGATAGAGAAAAGGAACGAGGAAAGAGAAGGAATTGCAGAGTAGAAACAGGAGGGGGACTAGCAGGAGAAGCGAAGCAGTAGCAGTTTTGTTTTTGTTTTTATAAGATTATTTTTTTTTTCCTTTGAAAGGAGTGAGAATGTTTAGATATAATAAGGATCAAAATCGAATTAAGCACAATGATATGTAAATTAATGAGTTAAGGTACAAGAATGTAGTGCTAAATGTCAAAAACATTAAAAAACAAATAATAATGTAAAGATGCCCGCAATGAGAGGTTGCTAGCTGTTAAAGATACTTAAGAGAGAGACAGAGTTAGAGAACTACACCGTCCATTAGACAAGGATGCAATATGCTATGTTTTAAAACTATTGCGCATGGAAGAGACTACGGCTAAGTTAAAAACGGTAACCAAAACTTTTTAAATTCTTTACTTATCTCTTAATGAAATGAATTCAATCTTATCTCTAAACAAATGAACGAAATTGTTTTAATAAAATTAATGTAATAAATTTTAATTAAAAGTAATTGCGGACATATGTTGATATGCAAATTTGCATAACCATATTTGTAAAATAATAATTATCTTTAGAAATGGTATTTTGATTAAAATGTAGATGCACGTATGGATCATGCAGTCGGATGGGGTATTTCAACAAGAGCGGTCATTTTACATCAATAATAAAACACGATATTTCCGTGAAAAGTAGTATTATTCTTATTTTAATCTAAAGTGCAATCTCTGATGCTAGTAATGAAACATAGTACCTTTCAAATATCACAAAAATATTGCGTTTTTCTATTGATTTAAATGATAGCTCTTGTTGAAAGCCTCTATATAAATATGGGCAGTACTAAGTTATTCTGTGAAGTACCAATGAATAGGGTTAGGAATGCTATATATAGTTCAAATTACGAGAGTTCGGCGGCGACTCATACTTAAAACAAGTTGTGGGGTATAAACTACCGATATAACTAAAAAGCACTGACTAACTTATTTTTCTATAATGTTTATAGATAAAATTCATTATCGTATTATAGATTTATACCGCTCTTATAACCTCTTTTAAGTATAAGTCGCCGCCGAACTATCGTGATTTGGTAATTATTGTAATTATATAACACATCCTTGGTTAAAGCGACGTAAACAGCGAGGTCATGTCCAGTATTAAAAATGAGTATAAATTATCGGTCAGAGATAGTTTATTTGAATAACATCTGTGTATTAAACAGAAGATCAAGGATCGAATCCATTGATAATACGACTTGTAACGAGAACAAGTACCTTCCGTACCATAACAATTTCACCAAATTGTTAATTATGAATATTTTTAATTTTTAAAATATAATTTTCAAACTGAACGTGAACGCGTTTACTTCCCGTTGGGATGTACTTGTATTTCAGAACGTCTCACGTTCATGGAATATTCCCTGCGCGGAGATGAACGGCATGAGAATCTGCTCCCTAAGGAGTTGTTCCCTTAATTCACGATAACGAGTAAACGAGTCTCCGGGTAGCTGTGCGCCACGGCACGGAACGCAGAGCACAAAGCTGGGAATACCAGAGATAATGCGTGGGTGCTAGCCCATAAAAATCTTACCTGGAGGGGGAAGGGGTGTTTGTACTTGTGCTTGTATTGCTATATTTATAACTAAGCCAGATTTCAAAGGGCAGATTACGCTAATTAAGTTCTTGTAGAGATTAATAACAAATTGTAATCTCCTGACAGCTTAAGAAATATTAATATTAAACGAAATATATAGAATGTATCAATAATAACTGATCGTTATCGTTTAAATTTGTACGAGTACTTCATTTAAAGCGTGTGTGTGTCTTTATTCAATTATAACTTTAACTATATTATAATGTTCCAAATGTATGTTTATTTTCTTATGTTTAAAACCCAGAACGGTTTTTGTATGGTAGCATCTCTTTTAAAATTTCTTACTTTTTGCTGTATAATTGTTAAGTTGTAAAAGGTAGAAAGTTCTAATTTTGCATGTGTATTACGATATTGAATACGAAAAATTTAAAAATTCAAAAATTAATAAATGGGGCGTCGAAAAAATAGGGGGGCTCGGTAGGCAATTTTGGAGAAAATTGATATTGATTGTATATTAATATTAAAAAAAAATTAATTTCAAAATTTTATTTGGGTGCAGTTTTCTCCGAGGGTAAAACGAATTATAAATCGAAAAAAAATCCCATATTTTGAAAAAAAGTTTGTCAAATAACGCATAAATTTTGAATATTAAAAAAAAATTAAATTAAATAAATTTGATTTAAAAATGAATTGGAATTAAAATTTGAAATGAAATTTACACACAAGACAGACGTCGCTTTGCGATGGGGTAAACGCTAGTTGATTTATATATCAATACCGTTCAAGCAAAGCAATGGCTTGACAAGTATTATTCGGACTACTTCGATTCGAATCTACAAGATTTAGAATCCATTTGTGTAAACTATTTTCTATTGGGAATCATAAAAAATAACAAATAAGATTATATTTGATATAAAACTATATATTTGAAATCAAATATATTGATAAAAATAAAAAATTTAATCATAATTCTTTATAGAAAGAATTGCTGATGTCAGAATAAAAATCCTGAAAAATAAGTTTTCTTTGTCGAGGGATGCATGGCGCGGCACAACAGCCAGCAGCCACCACGAGGGACTAAGCTTTGTAATAAAGGGGATGGGGTGAAGCAACTTGTGTTGTCAAATGAAATGAAATACGGGAAAAACTTTTTCATCATTATTACAATTATTCTTAAACTTTTTCTGTAATTAAAAATAAGTCTTGAATCTGTTATTTATGTTATGATGGAATTTTAAAATTTGACATTATAGTTTTTGAGTTATTCTTTTTAGACTTATATTTTAGGCTGCTCTCACGCTGGAACAGACTAAGTTTCACCGCTGTCTATGACGACTATTGTCAGTAAGTGTTTATTGGAGTGGTTTGCATAAGTACACCTTATCATAAGTTTATCAATACACTGTGCAAAAAATATAAAATTACTTGATTGTCTATCTATTCGTTTTCTTCTCTCCATAATCTCGTACACGCAACAGAACTCCCTTACTTTCTATACAGAGTCGTACATCTCCATTTTAATATAATTTATCTATGTACTTAAGAACGTCCGTACTACAACCCAAGGTTGACAACGCCCCCAAATGTTTCTCCCTAAACTCAAGTTGAAATACCAAATAAATTGACATTGCGCAAAAGAAATCAATTGTATCCAATCACAATTGCCTCTTCTCATCTCGTGAGCGCTAAACAAATTTCAAAAACTATTCTCACGGGAAAAGAAACTTCAAAAAAAATATTTTGTCCTCCCCCGCTCCATATTTAAACAGAAAACCCTTAAGTTAAGACCTCTGTTACAACCGTACTTTTATCTTTTTTACCATAGTGGTGTTTCCATGGTGGGGGGACATGGGGGGGGGTTGGTCGTCATTCTCCTCGGACCTAAAACGACTTTTAAACCTTGCACCATATTTAGTCCACGTTAATAGTGTAAGTAGAGCCGGTTTTAAGTATAGGCAATATAAACACGTGCATATGGGCCCTCGCCCCAAATAATTTTCTTTTTGCAGTATGATTAATTTTTGTCAAGTTATAAGTTTTTAGAAGAAATTACCTTTTCTTGAAAATAAGTACTAAATTCTTTAATTTTTTGGAGAAGTGGAAGAATTAGGAATAAGTTTTGTCTTTTCCAGACGGTAATAAGAAAAAAATAACGAAAAATTCGCTGTATGTAAGAGTAAGGGGGGAAGGCAGCAGCACAAATGTTGTGCCTAGGGAACAAGTGGTCCTAAAAGTAGCCTTGAGTGTAACATTGCATTTTGGGATGAAATAGTCAAATTGTCATGTAAAAAAATGTTACAATAAATGTAATGAACTTGTATATATATTTGTTCCCAAATTTTTATTATCGCAACGGATACGGATTAATAATAAAAATCTGGGTTTGGTAAAAACTTTTAAATAAAATATATTTAGTGAAGATACATTATCAAAATATCCCCGTTTATTTTCTTGTGGAACCAAATACTGAGACAAACTTATACATTTAATAAAACAAAACATAGATATATCATTCATCTATATTATTTAAAATAAACCATTATTTCAATAAAATATTTATATAAATGTATAGGTAAAATATGTATTTATATCACTTTGAATATTTTTTTCAATATTTTCCAAATAATCATTCAAATGATACTTTCAAGTGACACGTTTTTACATTGAAAAATCTTTGCATTTACAATTTCTAGATTCTAATTCTCAGTACCGAAACAAACGTGAATAATAATAGTACTAGATATTGGTCTTAACCAGTGTGGATGACGGGTCCTTAAAATAGAAGTTTTGCTTTCGTTGTAAAGTATGCTAATGCGAAACAACTTCAATATATCCTACTGAAAATAGTCCTTCATAGTCGACGGTCAGGCATAGTCTGTTCCAGTGTCAGAGCAGAGTATAGTATATTAGTATATTATCTTCTAGTAAAAAGTTGCTTTAACGAGTTATTCATTAATTAATCCTTAAGATTTATTATTTACAAGTTGAATCTTCTTTGCGTTGTTATCGAAGAGAAAACCTTATAAATTATAATAATGAAAATCATTCACACGTAATTAAGTAACTTTTTATTAAATTTTCTCTAGCCCTTGGGCGTAGGGCGGGGTTGAAACCTACGGGGTTCATTAAGTCACGATAAAAACAAACAATTGCGTAGCAGTATGTTAACCCCTAGCCCCCAGTTAAACAATAGGGTAGTGGTGAATCAGAATGCTGATTGTTTCCTAATGACAATCGACGCAGGGCTGCACAGAGGGATAGAGGAGTGTATTTAGTCACAATATTACTTACAAGAAAAACCCAGGGGTTCAATTTACCATTTTAATTATTATCTTTAATTTTTTTGTAGTTACTTGTTAACAATAAATTTAAGAATGTGTGTTCTTTCAATAAGGAATTTAATAATATATTTCATTTCAGAGGGGAAATAAGGTTTCAACTTTTCTTCTTTCATTTTTTATTTATTTATATTAATGTACAACATATTAAGTTTATTGTATTAAAATTTGAAGTCGATTGGAGTAAAACTGTCGGAGATATTGTGTTTTAAAGTCTTTATGGTCTGGTTCTTCTTACTTTGAAATTTTTAAACGCGTTTTTCTCACACATAGCTTTTTCAGAGTCGGTGTCATGTCTAACTCAAAATCTACTGCACACTCTTATTTTACATAAATGTTGAGGTAGCGCTGTCGAGTTTTTTTTTAATTTTAACGTATTTTAAGATAACAAAGTTTCTGATTTTATTCATAAAAAATCGGTATTTTGACTAATCAATAAAAATCAATAAAAACAAGAAAAGCTCGACAGCATTACCTGCAGAAACTTATCAACTAATGAAATTATTTTGGTTTTCTGATTTCAGAAAATCCAGTAATGAGTTGTGAGTAGCTCTGCAATGTTACTTTTTTTTGTGACGTCCGCGGAGATTCGCTGTTAATGCCTCATTTCTTGACATTTATTTATGAAAACTTCACAAAGTATTCTTCATATGTCATTTTATCTTATCATTATAGAAATAATTATATAGTAACTGAGGCGGCCAGAAACATTATCGAAAATATACTTTTTTTTAATCGTTTTGACCTTATCGCCTACCTTAAGGGCACATTTTAACTATTTTTGAAGGGTCTGCAAAAATCTGCACTTTGATTTAAGAACGATCTTCACAGCTGTTATTAGATTCATCGTTCAAGTGGTACCAATATATTTTTTGAAGAAGACTTCAACTTGAATTTGAACCAGATATTGTTCACAATTTGATCTTTGAAGTATATTGTTTCTCACTAAGTACCGGTTTTTAAATAGTCAGTTAAACTACAGTTATAACATTAACCTGAAGAAATTAATTTTTCAATTCTAGATTTATTAAACACCGACACAGTTAACTAACGAAAAGTTGTAACCCAGGTTTTTTGATTGGTTAAACTACAGTTCACAACCTAGAACAAAATCACAACCTAGAACCAATTGTACCACCGAAAGTATATAATAAATTTCACTTAACGGACCATTGAAAAACCGGCCCTAAGTCTGGATCTGGATCTGGACACTCGTTAACCTAATTACTCAATTGTTCGTCTGGCCATTTGCTGCGTCACAAAGCATCCGTCATGTCAGTTAAAACCACGAGAAGGGCGGGGTGATTTCAGATTACAGCGTGGAAGCAGAATCTAAGGGGTTGGAAGTTTAATGCTTCTATATGGTGTTTAAGAATATTACTATCACATTACCACCATTAATTGTTTTTATACGAAGTTTTCTTGATGTTTATTCGTGCCCGTTAATGCAATTATTGGGACTTTGCGTTGTATTTGAATCCCACTCTGCTTTTAGTCGTAGAACATATTTTTGTTATACATATGTTCAAATTGTTTAACAGTTCAAAAGTTTGTACAGTACATTTTTCATTCCATTTTAAGGAGATTTTATGTGTATAATTTCATTGTGTCTTATATTAACAAAGTGTTAATTTAAAAATATAAAGAGTCGGCGAAAGCATTGATACTTAATGCTGACTACTGTGTCTTCGACTTCGATCTTCGGATCAGAGTGTTTCTTCTGGGTTTAATTGTTATTAAGTTAAATTCGCTCAAGTTGATTATGTACATATATAATCGTAATTTAATTAGGCAGTGTTGTTGTACAACTTTCTTTCAAAATAAAGATACAACATTTCAATTTTCTACAACCATTTCTACCCTTGGTTCCAAATAAAATATTTTTCATCAATCAGATACTCATAAATCAGATCATCATAAATAAAAACATGACTGTAACATTTGGTTAATCTGTCTAATGAATTGACCATTAAGACAAAAAAGTTAAATGTTTAAAATAGATATGTAATATTCATTTTCCAGTATTGAAAATACCGAATTCATAGTTTACTAGTAATATTGAAAATTTGGGCCAACAAAACATGTTTCATTAGTAATAGTATCCAATATTATGTACAATCAGGTACAAAATATTTGAGTGATATTATAAGATAAGGATAAGTTTTAAGCGTAAGTGTGAGAACCATAATAAAGGTTTTAAAATTATGACAACCCCTTAAAAATATTATCAGGCATATAAAAATTGGAATTGAATTTGACAATATAGCAATATTCATTTTCAATATATATTTTTGCGCTTCCAATTATTTTCAATAGTACCATCTTTTAATTATTACAATATTTTTTAATAAAACTTAGTCACAATAAATCATGGACTATGGGACCTATTTTATAACTGCTTACCTGACGTCTGTTAACTTCTGATGATTTTTCATACCAGTTTTTTATACCAGTTTCAACGTATGGGGTCCATTTTGCTCTTTATTTAAGGTATTCTGATAGTTTTGTGTAAACTTACATAGCTTAATTTAGAAAATATAAATCTTTGAAAAATCGTCAGAAGTTAACAGTCGTCAGGTAAGCAGTTACAAAATAGGCCCCTATGTCTACCCGGGACACCAACTTATAAAAATAAACGCCGAATACACTATCTCACAGGTGGTGCGGAAAGGTGTGCATATTATGTAATACGATTTCTTCAACTTTTTGAATTGAATATCTCAGTAATGGTTATTCCTAAAAAAAAAATAATAAGAACAAGTCTCGATAATTTCATGATCTACAACTTTTGTCTAATCTATTTTTATAATAAAATTTAGCGTTTACCGGAAAAATTGTAAAAACCATTTTTATTGACTTTTGAACTTGAATAACTTTTTATGCAGATGTGCGATCGGTAAGGAGTTTTAGTATTTTATTTGTAATACCAACCTGCAGTTCTATGCGAAATATAGCTAATTTACCCATATTTTATCGTTTATTTTAACCGGGTTAAGTAATGTTACTCATATAATTGTTCATATGACTCGTAATGAGAATTTGGACCTAGCGTGTCATGACAATAATTACAAATACATTTAAATTATTAGTATAATATAATTACCAATATTCTATATTAACTGTTTTCGTTAAATTAATGTGGACTAAATATTGAAGTCATACAGTAGAGCACTGAGTCTACGGGGGTTTTCAAAATATGGGAGCCTCTTTTAGCTACCCTTATTTATCACAAACCCGACCTATCCGAAATTACGTTTTCTTTAGCTCTTATGCAAAATAAATTTTATTATTTTTGGGAGTTCTTTGTATTGGTACAGGTCTGAAGCGAATCACCTCTCACCTCGATACGCCTCTGTATTCATATACATTTAATTATTAGAACCACGATATAATTTGCATCTGTATCAATAATTATGCAATTCGTATCAATTTATGGCATCATTATATTTTCAATTACGTCCCACTTATAAACAATAACATAATCCGTGGTTTATGTGTAATTTTATTAATTATTTGTGACCATAAATACGCGAATGTATCGACTCGACCAATGACTAGTGATATTGCATCGGTACAATTCATGAACTGGGTCGCATTGTTCGGGTATGAGCACGAGCATGTCAACCAAATAACCCTTGCGTTATATTTCGAATAGGGTTAGCTTATTCAATAATTAATTATTTTTAAATCAACCCAATAACAATCCCATTAATTTAAAATTAGTTATTCAGTGAATCGCTGATCGTCAAATAATGATTAGTAGCCCGACATTCACATGAAAAAAAATTTGGTTGAAATGTACCGAGTAACAGATGCGCCTGACACATATGCAACACTTTTAACGTTTTCTCTTTTTAGTGTATACAGATGCTAATTATAGGATTTTTAATCGGCTATTAAATATAAACTGGTTAAGAAAGAAAGCTGGCAAAGAAATCTCATACAATCACGTGTCTAGGTTTAAGATATTTGTAGTCAATGTAGGGATGTATATATACCAGGGATAATAATAGTTAAATACGATATTCGACAACAAAGAAAAGCGTTATCGTTTCGATGGTGTTTCTGATTGGAAATTGGGATGAAAGTTTCAGAAGCAAAATGCATTACTCCACGACTACTTAGTTTTCAACCAATAAGCTTCTACATAACACACTCTAAAGTTATCTAGTCGCCAATAGCTCTACTCGTCAAGCTGGAACTTAAGCTGAAGTCTCAAGTCGGAAATGTTCGGACCTCTATCTCGGAGATTTTTCAAATCGTGTAAATAGGCCACACCCTATTTATGAGTCAAACTTTAAAATACGAGTTTTCTTTTCCTAAAGTGTGACTTAGAACGTGCTTAAAACTGTTACACAAAGGCTAATCAAACATATTCCAGTAAACATTTTGGAATCACTTTGTCATCATCTGTACTAAGAAATGCAACATCAAATGCATTCAGACTTTCCAAAATAAAGTTCTGAGGAACATAGTGAATGCACCATGGTATGCCCTCAATAGCGATATGCATAGTGATCTCAAAGTACAACTACAGTAGCTGAAGAAATTACGAAAATGGCAAGAAAACACTAGCAACGTCTCCAACACCATGTCAACGTGGAAGCGTTTCACCTGCTGCACACGGATGGACTGACAAGAAGATTAAAGAGAACTAAGCCATTTGAGCTAGTAAGATGACCGACAGAAAAAGAGTATCAACAATGGTTAATACTCTGACTCCAAAAATATTATCATTATTAAAATTAACTAGAAATGTTATTAGATAGTTTATATAAACTAGTTATAACACACAACAGTTATAAGGTATAAAAAAAAAACTTTGTCATCATATTGAAGATGCGTATGATTTTTTGTCATGAAAGAGTTCATTTACATTTCAGTTGCTCACAGTCTTTTAAATGATATATGTATTTTATCGGCTACAAATGGCGAAACCACTCCACCTGTCGAAATACAAATAAAGATAAAGTTGATGCGAACTATAATTGAAGTGATATACTGGTAGAAACGTCACAAAATAGGACACTTCCCCTAATTGTTTGCTGGTATACGACATTACTACGATACGAAAAAATGTTTGCAGAGGCGCAATTAGAACACATATGTAATGAAATTGAAAATGGTGGATGTTACCGAGCACGATCCTTATCAACTGATTTTCTCAAAAACGGATTACAGCGATATTTGAAATCCTTCTACAGGCTTTTTATCAAGGACCATGTTACTGAATTACACCACTGCTTAGAGCATTGTATTGTCTCTTTGAAACCACAGTTACTATTTTATAGAATTGCAGATTATGAAAAGTACCCATTTAGAATCAAGCCAAGATAATTATCTTATTTTAAAATTCTGCCAAAAATCGGATAATGGACCAATATATTTGCTGAGTCCGAGTTGGCATTTTGATATTCATTTTCTTAATCACTTAAATAAAATATAAAAATTTAATGAAATATTAAGAATTGGCATTTATTCAAATACATATTGCCAAGAAACAGAGGTTAGTATTGTTACAATACTAGTGCCAGGCCAGCAATTATTGCAGATTGAAATGTGGGTCAAGAATCGCCCTAACTCCATTTGAAGCGCGCTAGCAATATGAAACTGAGCCAAAGATGTTTTGATTCAACATTTCCATGGACCTTCACACTAAAGTAACGGGTCCATCTATTGATCTACATCTAGTTAGAAGCGTTACAGTCAAAATAAATTGACCAATCGGAATTGAAGTATTTGAATTTCATTAATATGAAATAAATTACATTGAAACAATTATTCCATCCAAAAAAGTGATTTGCAAATCTGTTTTTGATGTCAAATGAAAGATATTAATAATAACTATCAGAAAATGGTGCATGCATCATGCTATCCTTGACCATTTTTAAAATATTCACGATGGCGTCCAAAATATCTTTAACTGCTCATATATTTTGTAAATAGTCTTGTTGTGATAATAGTTTAGAGCTAACGTTAGGAAGTTATTCTTTCCGCACCAATTTTCTATATTTAATTTATGTAACGTCAGCGTATTTCCGATCACCGACCTTCTATTTTGTTGTCAATTTTTCTAACGTCGTGATGTTATATGGGACAACATCGCTGCGTGATTACAAACTCTGGTCCAAGGATCGAGCAGTCTGACGTCAAGTATGTATGCTCTCGCCCATTATGTCGTCATTAGCGCCTATTTTGAAACCCATAAACAACTAGTGATTGTCTATTCATCCGCCACTTTGTACAAATTCAATACCGGAACAGTAAATAACCTAATGGAAATTAATTGAGGTTATGTTGAACCGGGTTCCCGGAAACATAAAGTCTTGGAACTCCTGGAAGTCTATTGATGAAAAATGTAACCGTTGAAGCCCTGAATAAATGCAAAGCACGTGTGAAGGATGTAAAATAGGTGGATGGCACAAAACAACTAACAAGGCGAAAACACATCAGACTTGAATTAAGTGGTTGTCAGGCATGACTACATTGGCGTTCGGAACTATATAAGGTCTTCTCTTATACTGTAGACTCCACTGCCGTATAGACTGTCTTAATATCGTAAAAAGATAAAGAACCACCATTCTACTACATACATTGAACACACACTAACAATTTTCCCTTAAAACAATCTTAGCAAGCATGTTAAAAGCGTTGAAAATCTTCATGACCTTGGCAATATATCAAGATATGGATTAAAAGAACAACTGCTTGAGAAATATATATTCATCTTTGTAGATTTATTATAAGATGTTGCTTTTAATTCACAGGTTTTATCCCAACAAATATTTACGAAAACAGACATTAGAATAATGGGTCCTTGTTGTCATAGGCTGTCAAATTTATACTACATATAAATGAAGCCACCTTTTTCAGTGCTTTCATATTAAGATGTAAAAGGACAGATGTAGGTATGAACCGTAGGGGGTGGAATATCTTGAAATAAATTGAAAAATCTCATGAGGTGTAAACCGCTATAAGTTGTACTGACACTAGAGCATTGCATGCCATGGAATGTGTTCAAAATGGATATGCTGTCAGATATAAATAAATCGGCAAAGTCAGCTAGCGTTATCAAAAATTTTAACAAGCCCTCAGACGAATACATGCAATTATTAGCATAAATGATTATTTGGTATGCGAATGGAATGGAAGAAGCAGACACAGAGAAAAAGAGAGATGAAGAACGAAGTATTTAGCAGTAAAGCAGAGAAAAAAGGACAAGGAGATACAGCAACACAGAAAAGATGGCGAAAATTCAATGAGAGGTCCAAAAGAATTTGGGAGACGGAAGCACAGATGAATATCAAGATTTAGAGCGGAAAAAGAAGAAAAACGTAGATGATATTAGGAAGAAGCTGAAACACGGGCTGAAGAATGTGATAAGAATACGTTGGTGCTAAGAATGAGAGAAAGGAATACGTTGGGGCATGTAAAAAGAAATGCGAATATAGGATTAACATTGAAGAGAGAATATAGTAGCTGCTAATAGGAACCAAGGAAAGAAGGAGGTGGTACAGTAGTCGGAGATACAGAGAAGAAAACAATTTTATTGGAAATGGTTAAGTAAAGGACTGAAAAGACAGATAGCGATAGTGATACGGTTTAAAGTGTTTGTAGATTTTATGATTAGGTTTAAATCAATTAAATGAAATGTAATTAAAGATTGAATGTGTGAAGACTGTACGCAATAAAATATAAATATACTAATAATGGGCTTGTGTCCTCATTTTTTAGTAGTCGATTTTTCAATTGTTGATTGAAATTGATGTTAATAAATGTGTATTGGCGTGTCTATTTTATTAAATATCTAAATATTGACGGAGATATAGCAATTAAAAGTTTGAATTGTAGTTTTAGCGCTAGAAATGGTCGGTCATATTTGTATGACGTGAAATGCATTTTAACGTCAGGTATTTGTTGAGTAGGTCAGTGCTGTGGTAATGTTCTGTAGCTGTTGGTAGTCAAATAATCAAGTCAAGTCAAAGAATAATAAGTTTTTATTTTATTTAATCCTGCTAAGGCAGACATAATATTGAAGTTTGATTGTTCCTTGAAATAGCTGTAAATAATATTTGATATTTTGATATATAAATACATATAGCAGAGATTTATGAGCTGTAAGGTTGGTAACCTTACACAAGGATTGTGATGTCACATGCACTTGGAATGTGTACAACGTTGAATCCTTTTAATAATTAAAGAGACAAAATGACTTTTTTAATTGTTAATATCTCTTAACATATAAGGAGCTATTAAAAAATAATTGAACATTTGAGGTTCTAGTAACCCATTTTATCAATATATAGTACACTTTTATAGAAATTAAGACATAGGACACAAGCCCATTCTTTATTAGGCAGCTATGATAAACAAATGAACCGATTGTTTTAAACTAAATATAAAATAATAAAAATATGTACGTAAACAGCCATTTCACTAATATCAATTTCTTAACAGAGAAACTTATCCGTCGTACATTGAAGTTGATGACGTTAGAAGCACATCAAGTCGTACGACAGAGCGAGAAATAATAATACTGGGAGATAAAAATATAAAAGAGACATTTTTGAGTTATGAGAGAGCATTAGTACGGTATGAAAAGTATTATACGATTTGTGTATACAAAGCAGCTGATGTAAATGTGGCTCCTTTATAACGATGTAGTATTCGATGTTGCGGAGTTATTTATATCTAGACGTATACCAGATTTAAATATTCTTTGATCCCGACCTACCGTTAGAAATAATATTTTGTCTTTGAATTGATTAAAAGTAAACGGGCAACGTGCTTGATCGTTTATATCGTTGTATAAGGAAGTTCTAAAAATGTTTCTTGTTCTTCTCTTGCCGCTTTTCTCCTTATCTACTACTGGTTTGCAATACCAAGTTTGCAATACTTGTTTTGTTTTTTTTTCCTCTTTCTCTTCCCTTTTCTCTGCATCTTGGCCATCTTCCTTCTTCTTCATTGTCTTCTCTTGTTAGCAGCTTCTCTATCCTTTATACACTGGCAATTCAAAACGCACACTGTCCTCCAACCTCTCTCATTCTTGCTTACTTATTCCTAATATCATTTCCTCCATTTCTTCCCAATATCTGCTACCTTTCTGTTCTTATCTCATACATCTTATTGTAATTCCCTTGGTCAAATTTCGTTATTCTTTCTTGTTACTGTATCTCCCTGTTACTTTGTATCAACTTGTCTCAGCCTTTTCTACTGTCCTTCCATTTTCTTTGTAGTACTTCTGCTTTTCGTTCCCTCTTTGTCGCCTCATTAACCCCATAACCTCACTCTCTACCTCATAAACATGTACCACGTACATATAATATAAACATGTTAAGTTTATGACTTAAAACAATGACAAAAGGGCCAGAATATTGGACTGTTAAATTAATAAATATGTTATTTGATGACAATAAGATCTGTTTAGGGAACTAAGGCCACTTTGGGATGTAAATAGCAAAGATAACACCAACAAATACATAGAAAGAGAGTTTAAGTAAATTAATTCCTCGATTGATGAAGAATGCACGAAAGCTAAAATAGAATTTCTGTTTTTACTGATTTAATAATAGCAATTAATTTTATATTAAAACAAAATATTGTTACATTATCTTTTCAAACAAATATAAAAATTCGACACGCCTGGTTACGTAGACTGTTGCTATTAGACACGTGTGGTTCTGTCCAGTGGCGTAGCTATCGCCGTATCAATGATACGGGGCCCCCGTGCTACAAGGGCCCCAAACTTGTGTAAGCAAAAATTCGAAAAATGTTATCCATAATCTCATTTAAACTCTTAGGCCGTACTTAGCTTGGTTCTTAAGAGTATTAATTGTAAGTAATAACGCATAATCAATATATAATTATTTTAATTCAATGCGAGTCTTTGTTTCTTTTGTGAAAAATCTTTACCCATCATTTGGGCCACACAACAAATTTTGATACAGTGCCCGTCTAAGGCACGCTACTTTACTGGTTATGTCGTTTATTGGAAATATGCTTGGTTCAACATAAGTGTGTATTGGGCCTTTAACGACACAATAATTAAATCAACCCTCCTCCATCTCCTTTTAACTCTTGCCCCTGACACCATGCACAACAAGCACCCGGCCCTCCTCCTCCTCCTCTTCAAATAATGTCATTGTTTTATCTAGCTATGATTGTTGACTTTTCATCAATAATGTTTCATGTTTCAGCCGTCGCGCCATTTCCCACACGCCTGGCGCTGGTGCACCTCATACTCTTGTGGGACCGATCAGTGCTTGGGAGCACCCTCCCACTCCTTCAACGGATCTCCACCCACCTCCCCACCCAGCAACAAGCAGAGACACGATTCGAGACACACAGAGTCGGGTCAGCGACGATGAGGTCAGTCAAGTTTTAATTATTTTTAGATTTAATAAAGAGGTTTGCAAGAGACACTTTTAACAATGGATATGTCAAAAACGTATATAGGTGTACATGTTTTTAACTTTACTGTTAAGGAATTTCGTATGGTTCTTATATTTTAAGCGGCAATAGTAGTAAAACTGCATTTCCAAAATTTCGCCTTAAACCATCAAAACACTGAAAGAAGTCAAGCCAGTGCACTTTTATACTTGTCAACTTGCTACAAGCTAATTCCAAGATCAATTTTTGACAATGTAGGTTTCACACTTGCTAGCTTACTACCAGCTAATTCAAGTGTTACATTACGTTGCATTTTCTACCTGAGAAGAGAAAATGAAATAATAAACGTGGACATGATTTGATAGAACACAGTCATATATGCCCTAGGTGTCTCATAAATATCACGGCATACTTAAGAGTGAAGATTGCATCAAGACCACCCAAAATATCAACATTTGCTTATATAAAATCATTCATGTTTTGATATCATGAAGATATTTGAACCAGGGAATCTAATGATACTTTTAATTACGATAAACAACGGTTTTAAGTTTAATTAGTTAAAGTTTTTGTCCTCATTCTTTAAGTTTATTTAATGCTCTGTGCAATTGCCTATTTTATTCATGATCGCGTGTTGGTTGTATTATTTTTTCATAAATGCACTTTCTTGTTCGGTGCTCCTTTCCTAGAAGGAAAGAACTCTGACTGACATCAATCACAGATTAATAGCTGAACCGTTAGCACTTAGCAAGAGTTAGTCGGTTATGTTCAGTCTACTATCGACAAGTAAAAACCTTTCATGCAAGTGATATTACAATTCGCTCTTGTCGTATCGAATTGCTTAACAAACATCGCTATTATAACAACGACATGAACGCCACAACTACGCTACACAACTTCACCATTTTAATATTATATGTAATTGTAATTGTGCTAAATCAAGGAGATGAAAAAGTATATACGTTTTTAAAGCATTAATAGACAACGAAGGTGCTATTATTTCAACGAGACCTTTAAACAGCCATCTGCTAATTTCGACACTACGTTTTATTAAAATCTATATAATTTCAGTTAAATTTTTGCAAACATACAATTTTAATCGTTATTTTAAAGTTATTTTCGTAACGTTACATTATTTTTTCGGTGGATCGTTGAAACTTTTGTAAAATATTTTGAAATTAACTAACTAAAATTACATTATTTAATTACATATATACTAATTAACTTTTTTTTGTTCTGTTAGAAATTTTATAAAATAGTTGTTTATTCATAAACACCAAAATATTTTTCAAAAACTGTAAACAGTGGCGTTAAAAAAAAAATCAAAAATATATTTTATTAAAAGTTCACTTCATATGGCATTCTGTAGTAGATATATAATATTTCCTACGACACAGGCGCTATGTGTAATGATAAACATTAAAGTAGTAACTTGTTCTCATGATAGAAGAATACTTAGGTCTGTCGCACTATGCAAGCATATTTAAGCGACGACGAATTTGTACGTAAATTTAAGTAAATTTGAAGTAAATTGTACGTAAATTGATCTCGGAGCAAGCCGACTCCTGTGTTCATTGCATGTGTGTGTCACAATACACACATAACACGTACCGATGCGACAGTTTGCCAAGTCAAACTTCTGTAGGGTATATTGGAATAACATAATTTATCATGTGAGCAAACTTTTACATTTTCCATGTACTCGTTTGGTTAAAATTCGCTGTTATACGTTTCCAGTATGACAGCTACGTAACGACCGTATTCGGTCATTCACATGGTACATTACATTTACAGTGCGACAGGCCTAATTCACCCTACTGCCGATAGTCGACGTCACAAGTAATATCTAGCCTAAGTATAATGAGTACATTTGAAACGCTAATGACTTACAATAAATAATATATGCATATAATAGAATAATGTTATGATGTAATAACTCGTTAAGTATATTGATTTCTGTGAGACCCAAGTAAGTGTACTTTAATACAATAAGTACCTTAATAACCGTAGCCTCGTGATCTAACCTAATGATCTTCTTTATTTTATAATAAAATCACATATGTCCGGAGAACCATAACATCAAAAGTATTTCAAGTAATATCGTTAGTGATTTCCAATAATATCTCTCCTCTCTTCTTCTAACAAATAGGTTTCAGTTAAAGATAGAATGAGATAGACTCATATCATAACTAGAATGTGCTTTGACACGTAAAATAAATAAAGATGTATTTCCCTTTATATACAATATAAAACAAATAATTACATCTTTATGAAACTTCAACTATAAATAATAGAAAACCCCTATATTCTATATGAGTCGATAAAAAAGAGTTACGAGGTATCGACAGTCGTATATTATTTCAGAAAATCCAATAACCTTATATAATAAACAATTTATAACGTAATAATAGTAAAAACAATAGTAATAACAGCGTGCGATTGCAATAACGTCAGCCAGTTTATTGACGCAAATGACGCAAATTATAAAAACGATGCGATTTACGTGCTTTATGAAATCTGCTGCAATAACATTACGTTTATTTGTTGTAATTAAATAATTTATTGACAAATGGAGTTTGTCAGTTATTAAAAACTGTAGTGGTAACAAAGTACTTTCTATATGTGAGTAATGGTCAGTTCTCACCCAGTAAACATTTTGGAGTCACTTTGCCATTATATTGAAGATGTGTATGATTTTTTGTCATAAATTTACAGTTCAGTTTCTCACAGTCGTTCATATGAAATGTCTATTTTATGGACTAGAAATGGCGAAATCACTCCACCTGTTGTAATACAAATAAAGATAAAGTTGATGTGAACTATAATTGAAGTGCAATAGCGATAGAATCTTCACAAAACAGGACACTTCACTAAATTGTTTACTGTGTAGTGTAACGATTTAATAAACGAAATTAACAAAAGAAGATTTTCACTACGCCTTTTCGCATTTGCACTAGTAGTAGTATATTTAGTTTAAATGCATGCAGCTCGGTTTTACATTCTTCCAGATATAATCATTATTTACAATTCCCAAGTTTTAGATTAATCCTAAAAACTAATTATATCTCTTCATTTTCTTTGTTCTCTATTTTTCCACTTCACTAATCGAAACTCCATGTTTCTCCTTCATTTTACTCTCTTTCTTCTTTCTTCCTCCCTCTATATCTTCGTATAGATACATTCTTCCTTCTCTTGCTCCTCGCAGCAGCTCCATTTTTGCTCTGCCATCCCACTCCTTTCTTCATCAGTTACTTTTCTTGGTTACTTACTTTCTTTTCTGCTGCCCCTCACTTCTACTCTTCCATTTCCTCTATTTCCTTGCTTCTTCTCTCTACTTCCACCTCTCGTTGTATCCCCTTATTAGCTCCTCTATCTTCTTTTCACTCTTTATTTTGCACTCCCATTTATCTTTTATGTGCTGCAAGATTTCTATTTCTTTTCTGCTCCATATATCCGTCCCAAACAGTTTCTCACCTATACTCCACCCTCTTCTCATAGCTAATCACATTACTTCTGCTTGGAGTTGACCTAAAAAAGAAAGAAGTCCGTTTCAAAGTTGGGTTCCCAGTAAACATTTAGGAGGCACTTTGACATCATATTGAAGATGCGTATGATTTTTTTGTTATGAAACAATTCAATTTGATTTCACTCGTTCAAGGAAATGCCAGTGATATGAACTACAAATAACAAAATCACTTCATGAAGTTGCAAATAAACCATCCAAGTGTAACAGAGACTGATATATCTTGTTTCTTTTTCCATGATATTCTGGTAAAATGAATGTGAAATTTTATCTCTACTAAAGTAAATATTTCATGTAAGAGACAACAGCTCCATGTATGATATTGGAAAGACATTTTTTTCTTTCTTTTTTTTTCATTTATTAAATTTAATAGCACCTCTTAGACTTCCGCCCATATGTGCTGCTTTTTCCACTTATCCTATCCCCCTTAATTTTTTACATTTCAATTACATTAATATATAATTATATAGGAGCAAATAAAAGATGTACAAAGTAACTTATTATAACTCATTTTATCTAATTTACTGTTCAATCTCATCCGCCGTGAAATTATCCCAATGCCCTTGCTCTAATTCTTCTCCTTCACTTCCTATTATTGTCTCTGCATCTCTTCTTCTTCTTACTTCATCATTCTTCAATAACATTTTTCTAGTTTCAAAAATCTCCTTCACAAACTCATTATAATACCGGTACCTAATCTCTTCATTTGCTAGATACTCTAGACTTCCAAATTCTCTGACTTTTATTCTATCTTGAAATTTTACTCTCGCTTCATAGTAGTCTGGGCATTCTTTTAATATATGCATCAGTGTTTACCTATCATCATTCTCAACTCCAAGCTGGACTAACTTTGCTTTAATAGATATTGGAAAGACAAAAAATATTCTTATGAAAAGATTCTGGCAACTTTTTTTTGTCATAGGTTGATTGATTTCTTCACCTAGAGAACTTCACCTACCTATGCCATTGCACCAAAATGTTTACTGGGTTGCTTATTAAGTGGTTTGACAGATTATATGTAATTATATTTCCGCAAAAGAATGCAAACTGCACTCAAAAATAATCCCTTAAAGAAGGTCTTCAAGACATCATGCAAACAATAAAGACAGTGTTTAGAAAAACGCGGTTAAAATTATGAGAAGAAAAATTTATTGTTTTTATTTATTCTTTTCACTTACATTTTCTCCGTTATTTCAACAAAGATACTTCTTTGTGGTCTTCTACACCCATTGTTTGTCGACTTTGTATTCTTTTGTTCTGCACGTGCGGCTGGTCTGACTTCTATATCTTTGTTAATAATTATTTTTCACTTTTATGGTTTAACCCACCATAATACTCGTACTATCGACATTACAATATTTCAATGCTCACCAGGATATTTATTTCATATTTAGATTTATGGAATGCTTATTAGTAATTAATTAGATAAGTAATTAATTACTTACTTATAACATTTCTAAATAAATACTACTTAAGTTTTATGTCGTTAGCTTAAGTATTTATTAGTGATTATTTTTTTTATTTATTTACTTATTTGCCTTGACTTTCTTTCGTCATAGCCACCATCAAACATTTTTTATACATCTTTTATAATTTATAATTAAATTTTACAAATTTCTAAATATTTCAATAATTCACTAATTAATTTTGAATCACTTAACAAAAATTTAGTATTAACAGGAAAAGTTTTAATCACATCTAATATATCACTATTCAATTTTGATCTTTCTAAACTATAATTTATGCATTCAAATATAATATGATCCAAAGTTCTTTCTTCACCACATTGACATCTATCGTCAGATTTAATATTAATTTTGTACAGGTGAGCTGGAGGTTTACAAATGGATACTTTTGATTCTAATTATAGTTGATATAATTTTGCGGGACTCATTTCTAAACCATCTCTTCTTACTTAAATTTGGATGTAACATATAATAATTTCTTCAATTTAACTGACTTTTGTTAATGAAATCTGTGTTTCTTAAATTGAAGTTTAATTTTTTGATTATATTAAAAATTTCATGTGAAGGTAATTTAATTTTCATCTCAATTTCTAAATTTATTGATTCCTTTGCCAATTTATCCGCAATTTCGTTTCCTCTTATTCCACAATGTCCTGGTATCCACATAAATTTTATGGTATTGTTCTTATTTATTATATTGAAATACATCTCCTTAATTTTGCATGTCAAAATATCATTATTTGATTTGTTATAATTTAAATTTTTTAAAACACTTATAGAATCCGTTATTATTATAATTTTATTATTGTTAATTAAATAATGCTAATTTTTCACCAGTATAAGAGCAAATTTATTATTAAGTAGGTAATATTTCTATGTTGTAATTAGAAATACAAAGTGTCCGATAAAAAATTATCCTTATATACTGCATTTATTTGGTTAATTATAATTGTCTAGAATGTGCAATCTGGATTAGCGAATAATTTTAAGTGGAATAAATTTCCAATATATATTATAAAAGCCTAGCGATCTTTGAATCATTCTCTGTTTGTAAATTGATCTATTTATTGAGAGTAAAGACGCGTTTTTCTAACTACTGAGTATTATAATTTGAATAAATAAACTTTTAATTGATAAGTTAAAGTTTTTTTAATTCTACATACAAGTATATTTAATTCATTTTGCTTAGAATTACTTTAGTTCGCACTCGCACTGCAAGTATCATGCAAAACACAGAACCGAGTATATTTAATGTACAAGATTTCCCTCTTCATGAACTTTCACTCTTTAATGAGAGTTTTGTGCTTGTAAGCCATGAGCATCCCCTTACAGTACGAAAATCCAGTAGGAAGGAGGAGGGATGGGGGATGCGAAATTAATGTTTCACTTAAATGGTGACATAAGTGACATAAGTGACATAATTTTTTTACGAGCTTTATATTTTGTTAAAGGCGATGTACAGATGTTTATATATAAGAAGAACGAACTTGAGCTTTACTATTAAAAGCTCTACTTAAGATAAAGCACGTTCTGTAAATCTACAATGTTAGTCACGAATACCAAACAAAAAAAAAACAAAAAAAGAAAATGCTTCTAACTTCGCTACTCTAGGTTTGTTGAGTTTGTTTCTTTTTTAGTGACAGCAGTCTGTGTGGGTTGGGTTGGTTAACGTGCTTGATCATGTGATGAATATAGTTAGTTTTTAGCGTGCTCGGCTTGAAGCTCGGCTTGCAATTACTGCTTACTCGAGGCTCACTCATTACGTGGTGTGAAGCGCATCAGAAGTTCATTATTATTCTGTCTGACTGTAAGTTTAATAATAATGTCATTTAGTGACAATAAGAAGTTTATGATCGAATTTATAACTCTGCATAGAAAGCAAAAGCAGACTTTGAGAAGTAAAAAGCAAAGAGTACAACAACTAGCGCATTAAAAGACAGAGTTACGGTATACTGGGTTTCCATCTTAAAGAAATTAATACTTCCGCTAATTAGAAATAGGCAAAAGCTCACTATTTTTACATATTTAACAATAACAATTAGTTTTACATTATTTATTATATTAATTGTGTGCCTTTCGGCTTTACAATCTACATTATTATATTTCTTAATGCATTTCATATAAATTCAAAGTTAAAAAACTAAACTTAAACTATTCTAGACTATTACTACTTCGAATAGGACTTTCTGTTTCTTCTTTTCTTGATCCTCTCTCTTCATGTCCCCTACTCCTCCTTTATTCACACCGTTTCCTGCTTCTCCTTCCTTATTGCCTGTATCTTCATCTATCACCTCTTGCCTTTCTTGTCTCCTCTCGACAAACCGTCTATTATCTTTTCACTATCCTTCCTGCCTTCTCTCTTCGTTTTCACTTCTTCACTTATGTCTATTACAGGCATAAACGCTCTATCTTTACTATTTCCTCTTGACTCTCTTACTTTACTATTTCTTCTTGACTCTCTTCCTTTACTGTTTCATTATTGTCTCTGTCTCCGTCATCCACCTCCTGTCCTTCCCAGGTAGGAACTCCCAATGCTTATAACTGGGCGAGTCTTGGCCCCATTGTTAAATACCAAGCCTTGGTTAACAAGCCTGGCCCAAGCTTTGGCTACCAAGCTTGACCCAATCTTGGCTTATAAGTTCAAATCAAGTCTTGGATACTAAGCTTAACCCAAGCTACAGCCAGGCTTGAACCTTACTACATAACGAAATTAATTTATCAACATATTTTCAGACTATTATTACTTGACTTATCTTTACAGAAGAGATATCTTAACTTTTTTATTTATTTAAGATTAATATACAATTATACCCTGATAGTTATACCCTTATAGTTATTAAAAAAATTTAATTATGTTTTATGTATATAAATGTAAATCAATTTATGAGTAAGTGTATGCACTTTATTATTAAATAAACAAAATCAGAATAATTGTGAGGTAATACATTTAAGGATTTATTGATGAAAAAATTTATAATTTCAAAAAATACTAAAGATAATAAATGTTTTACATTTCTGCGGAGTGAAGCAATGAAACAACAAATGTTTCATTATCAATTTTTAACAATAAACATTTTGCTTTAATTTCTTTCAATGCAAACAATTTCATTGATTCAGAGAATTTGTTTATTCGAGTTATACCTACATTTTTTGAAGGACATGGACTTGTGAAAATATTTTCATGTAAAATAGCTTCAATTCCAAAAAGAAAGAAATCATCGATTTTTTTAACATTTGATGTATAATTTTCTTTCTTTAATAAGATTTTATTAATAACAAAGATCTTATCATTATGTAGTTGGACTATATTATTTGGCATGTTACTACTAAGGTACATGCTATTATACTCTAAAAAAGTAATATTTATAAATGAACGTTCATTAATTTTAATATTTTTTTCAATAAGATCAATATCATAATTTCCAATAGACGAATGAGCTTTAATTTTCATATTATCTGAAGATTCCATAGCGTTGAGTCGATTAACAATTTGAGGCAAAGGCTTAGCAGCTGAGTGGACAAATTTACCAATTTTTCCAAGAAAATTTTCTCCCCAAAACGCCGAATAATTACTTAGAGGTCCATTCATGCGGCGTACATCGTCCGGCAAATGAATCAAACTGTGAAAAGTCATGATTTGTGTTTCATCGCCGTAAATAGTCGGTAATAATATATGAAACTTTGTAAGCTGTGCTTCTGCAAAATCTACATGTTGTACAGCCATTTCGTTACTACAGAGAATTCGTGCACCAATATGGAATAAAAGAAAATGTTGATATTGCAGAGTAGATAATACAAATTTCAAAACTATAGGTCCACAATACAGAAGAATAAATCTGTATTGAGTGGCTTTCCAATGAGAAATATCATCTACATCAAATATTTTTCGTTGAAATTCATTAGGAATAAACGGAGTAATAGAATCCATCAACTTTTTAAAAATATTTCTTTTATTTTTTTCCAATCTGTAACGGCTACCCTTCACGAACCACTTTTCCAATAAATTTTTCATCGCCCCTAAATACATTAAGTGCATTGAGTCTAGTAAAACATCATCAACAGGGTCAAAATTTGGCAGTCTGATTAGAGGTGTAATTATATCTGGTTGGTGATGTTTCAATTGAGTTTGATCGATAAAAGATTGCTTCGTTCGTTTACTACAATCAACCTGTGGATATACACGTCTTTTACTAATAGTTATACCTTCAATTGTACATCTTTCACAACAAAAAAATGAGCCAGGATTTTTAATACATTTTAGATAGGCACGAGCTTATCTCCTTTCCACAAATCCTCTATTTTTCTGGACTGAAGGTTAACTGTTTCCTCGCTACTTCTCTCTTTCTCCTGCTTCCCTTCACTGCCTCTTTTAGTACTTCCACTCTCTTCATGTTCCTTATGCAACCCAACTACGAGCTTATTTATTGTCCTGTTTTTTCTTTCCTTTTTTCTATTTCCGCAATCCACCTCTTTCCTTCACTGCCTCCCTTTAATAGCTGGCCAATATTCATTTCGCTCACTACTTTTTCCTTACAATCAAACTTAATGTGCTCCAGTGTTTCGTCCACCGTTCGGCACACTACACATTCTTTCCTCACTGCTTTCCCAGTATCTATTTCCTTTTTCCTCATTTCCCAATCTAAACCTTGCTGTCCTTACTGTCCTTTTAGTTTTACATAAAACAAAATATTATTTCACAAAAATATATAAATTAGTTTTATTATTTCTGTCAGACTGTCTGAAAAGATATCTTAAAACATTTGGATATATATACTATATTCAAGGTATATACATTCATGTATATCGCCTATCTTATGTACATATATGCTGCTGTGATGTAAAACCTACGCTGTATGTCATATATATGCGCAAATGCAAAGATATGTGTATAGTTAGACATTGTTGCACGTAGTTACATAGTATGTACTGTCACCTCATTCACCTCATGTATATGCTATGTATGTATAGTATTATCATCATACATTAATCTGTATATCATATGTACAAATTTAGTTCAGTGAGCACATAACACAATGTTTTATATAACTAATAATTTTATTAAAAATCTTACAAAGTTTATTTGTAAATTACACAAGTAAAAATAAATTTACATAATATAAATGAGCTCGTTTACTTTTTACAACGTTAACGAGGATTAAATGAATGATTAAGTTAAAAAGCTTGAACTTTTTTATTCTCATTACATTTACATTATGGTAAAACATTAATTACATTAAAATAAGATATTAACAAAGTTATTTCATTATAATAAACGAGTGTATTGCGTGATTTTTAAATTTAGCTAATTAATATAGATTTGCACAATTACTAGCACATTCAAACACGCATTTTATTTATACTTAAGGTCTGTCGTACGACATATGAACCCCGCGTTAACTGATATGTTGTATCCAGTTACAATTAACTGATTTTAAGAAGTCCAGCTGCTTACACGAAGTGAACTTGTGCTTCACATTAAATATACAGCGAGTTATAAAACACATCACACAGTAAGTTTGAAGGATGACATATAGATGCCGCCACTATTCGCTTCTAGCTTCAAACAATATGTGTTAAAATGTCATGACATTCTGACCACTAGTTTACGAGTAATAGTGGTTTTAGTGACGCTACTTTTGTAATTTCGAAAACAATGGAAAAATCTGCATTTCTTGTGATGATAATGCATTGATTTTTAATGGGAAAGAGAACCGTTCAAGCAAAGCAATGCTTTATAAGCAAATAAATAACTATCCATGGTTATAATATTAACAACCTACTTGACACGTCGCATTCGATGCTTGCGCTGCTGAAATATGCACGAATCCTTACTGATAAGTGGACGCGTAACTTTAAGGGTGCGTTCACAACAATCACGCTCACGACCGCAGTTTTCTCCGTTCCACTTGCTTGAAAACGCGTTGAAAAAATAACGATTGCGATAGTTGATTAAATAGCTCTGTAGCAAAAGCTATATCTACAAACAAAATAAATTTTTCATAAAAGAAATAAATTCTAAATGATAATGAACATTGTTTATTTATTAAGTTAGGTTATGGTATGAGGAAAATTGTATAAATGGCAGTCAAATATGAATTAAAATTAATTTTATTAAGCTTAATTGACATAATTATTTAATAAAATAAAATCCAATAAAATATCGCTTTCCAAATCATACTCAAAATGCTCCGAAATGGTCAATAACGACCACTACGACACAACTCTTCAGATGGGTCGTTGTGAGCTTGGCGTGAGCGAAATTAATGACGTCATTAGTGACGTTTTGGAATGTTTTAAACGTGGTGAACGCTTTGTGAAACGCATCATTAGAACTCTTTTCATCTACCACACAAGTTCTTCCAGACTTCCAGTTTAATTTTACCTGATTCCCTAACACGAAATTAAGGGCTTATCACCCCACTGCAACTTCACAAAATATTTATCATTGTTGTAAAATTGTAATATTCAAATACTGCTGTTCGGACTAAAAAGAAGGCTTCCAGCCTTCTAGTAGTAATATGTATATAAGACATTTTATTATCAAAGCCTTTTATTTTAGTAATTTACATACATATTATAATAATTACATCATATAATTTAAATCATACTATCCTACCTCAAAATAAAGAAACGACGTTTCAAGTTTATTATTTAAATTTTTAATTCCTTTTTATCTAATTTTATAATAACTTAACATTATGCACAGTGAGTTATGTCAGCTCCAAAAATCAACTGTGTTGGCCGTTGGCACACACTACAATGAAAGTAGCTATAACTAATCTATACCGTTAGCTCACCTGCTCAGAATTTAGTTGTAATATCTCTGGTTAGTGTTACCAACTAAAGAAATATAATTTTGTTACATGTAGATTTATGATAGGTCATACAAATTTTACTCATACCTACTTATTCAAAAGGGAACCACAACCAATCTGTGAACAATGTAATAGCCCATTTACAGTAAAGCATATTATTCTTCAATTTTCCAAGTACTCATTGCACAAAGTGTAATATGGCTTAAAACTATAAGCAGA
Organism: Panorpa germanica; assembly: GCA_963678705.1. NCBI lineage: Eukaryota > Metazoa > Arthropoda > Insecta > Mecoptera > Panorpidae > Panorpa > Panorpa germanica. The sequence goes on from OY783210.1 coordinate 11,069,519, forward strand.
TATTGGAAAACAGAAAAAGTTTAAAAAAATCTATTGATCGTAATACAAATATTTATGTTGTTGTAAGTGCTAATAACTATCGAAAGTTGATGCACCCAAAAAAAATAAATTGTTATTTTTTAATTTCATTTCAAATGAAGTACGTGTACTAATTTTAAATATATCCTTCTATTGTGTATAAGTTCATAAAAAAGAGAACGACTTCCAGAAATAACTTTTTTTCAATCACACAAAAAGTTGATTGAGCAATAATAAAAACATTTTTTATGTCTACCAGTTCTCTATATTATCAGTACTACCGACTTATTTCTTTGAATATTTTACGTAACTAAAACAAATCGTGAAAATATGCTCATAAACTTCAAAGCTATTTCCTTTATAAATTCAACATTCGGTGAACAAAGTCGCATGCTTATTGCTCCATTCCTCTATTCCTCACCCCACCACCTTGTCACTAGCCACCACCAGGTACAATATATTCAATTTCTGTGAACAATATCATTCCGTGTATTCCTTCACTTTATTACATATTTATTACATTTTAAGAACTAAGAGAGGGATGAAGTGTGGTGGAGGAGGACGAGGAATGAGTAAGGGATTTAATTATCATTTCTCAAATCACGAACCTTGACTTTTATTTCGTGTATTCTAAAAATAAACTAAGCTTTTTTATTTAAAATGAAAACACAAACCTAATCGTGTACATGAGTAATCATTAATTCGGGCTGTGCTTGTGTCATTGTTTGCGAAAGTAGCCGCACCAGTTGTTGGTTGTGTTAGGCTGTTCTCACACTAGAACAGACCAATGCTCACAAACAACACACAAATTTAAAATAAGCCTAGATTGCAATCAATATAAACCTTTAAAAATAAAAATAAGCTTTTTTTAGCTATGCGAAATTAATTTTTGTGGTTAACTGATTTTTTACCGATCGATTTTTTAATTCTTTATTGAAGTATTGGTTCAATAATGTATATTGACGTTTACTATTCAAAAATTGACAGATATATCGACGATTTAATGTTTCAATTTTGTTTTACTACATAATATGTCTGCAATTATCCTAATGGTTAATTACGCCAATAACTCGAAAAGGAATCTTATCTATTTTTCGTTTTATATCACAACATTATATGAAAACTTGGGTTGTCATAACAGCTGCTATTGCTGTGACATTTGATTCTGCATCTCCTTTACACTACTCTTGTTTTTTATTATTATTATTTGTTTTTAATGTTTTTGCCATTAATTAAATAAATTACATATTATTGTGCTTAATTCATTTTTGATCCTTATTATATCTAAACATTCTCACTCCTTTCAAAAAATAAAAACAAAACTGCTACTGCTTCACTCCTCCTGCTACTCTCCCACCTGTTTCTACACTGCCATTCCGTCTTTCTTCTCGCTCTTTTTCTCTATCTCCAACATCCACCTCTTCCCTTCACTACCTCCCTTTAATAACTGCCCAATATTCTTTTCGCTTATTACCATTTTCTGACATGAAAACCTAATGTGCTCCAATGTTTCTATCTCCGTTCCGCACACCCTGCACATCCTTTCTCTCTATTTTCCTAGTATCTGTTTTCTTTCTCCTCATTTCCCAATCTGAATCTGGCAATCCTTCTCATGTTTTTGTGTCTTTCTCTCTTAAGTATTTTGGTATCTCTCTCTCCCAAATCCTTTTATATCTTTTGTTATAATTGCACTTCTCAATTTTTTCCATTCTGTCCTGTTGTTGTGTATCCCTGTCTTTTCTCCTTAGCTTCTCTTCCACACTTATGCTTTCTTCTCTTTTTCTCTCTGCCTCTTCTGTCGCTATTCCATTCTTTCGAAAATACTCCTTTCTCTTTTTCGGGCCTTCTCAGGCACTTCTCTTATTTTATAGCGATGGATTAGGTAGTTAAGTAGTAGTGGGAAAGAAGGGCAGGAAAAATAACCATCAAAAGCTTAGTCATTTTTAGTCCTTTCATCATTAAAGGAATGAAAATGACTATTTCAATCGTTAATAACTTCTACAATTGCTTTGCGAATTGATTAAAATTAATAGGTTATTTAAGGCTTTGATAACCATCTCTATTAAAATAAAGTACAGTTTTATATAAATTTAGATATAGCTCACAACCCAATTATATCTAATAACAATTGCCTCCCAGGCTGTATAAAACTACCTTTCACCCTTTTAACCTATCTTTTATTTTTAATAATTAAATTTAAATTTATTTCATCATTAATAAGTAAACGTTATTTACTTTACTTAAAAATTGCGTAAAATCCAGATAATGAGATATTTTAAGGGAAGAAATCTGTCAACTCAGAAGACATTAAAAAAAAGCCATCATGATAACATTTACTAATACAAAACACATCCCATACACCTTACTGAAAAAGTCGTAAGTTACAAGTAGTCTGTTACAGTGTAAAACCAGCCTTACATTGTAAAAGTACAAGTAGTATAGGCACCACGACTTGAACCCCGAACTGTACACAGCATTAACACGCAAGTAGATGTAAGGGTATTTTTAGGGTGAATTTTATTACTGATAATTACAAGTCATATTTCTTATATCAGTGCTAAGGGTTTAACGACCCTCCAAGTAAAAACATTACTATAAAAACATTGTCTTGATTTACTTTTAAATATATTCAAAATAAATGCCGTTTAGAAGTTAGCAGTAGATAAAAGCAGTCACTGCTTTTCAAAAAGTTCGATAACAAACCGAAGGAATAAAGCTCATGATAACAAAGTGATTTCCGGGCACACCCTTCCTTAGATGTTAAATATAAGCAAATGATCTCATCCAGAAGTAGCGAAGAAAGGGATTACTACAAGAAACAGAAGACAAAAGATAGTTAGTTACTTTACTTTATTAGAAACGCTGCGGTCTTTAAATTTTGATGTACGAAATTCACAAAACGTAGGAAAATTTAAGGAAAAAGTACTACGTAGGCTTTATTCCATATAATATTAATAAAAATGTAGACACGTTAGCCCAAATAAAATAAGGAACATGAACAACATTCATGTTGGAAGAAGTTCGGGCTGTTATCGGTCTTTTAACCCGTGTCAAAACACTTGATCCACATGTCATTGGAAGGTCTTATACTCAGATTGAAAGTTTCTTTATTTACTTGAAAATTTTTGTTAAGGGGTTATATACAATTAATAGGCCCAAAAAAAGCGATTTTTTAAATATTTCTCCTGAGAAGACTATTAAATGTATTAATGTATAATTTTGTGCACATAATATGGTAACCTTTAACTGTATTTTAACATTTTTATATTTGTAAAAATAATAATTTTAAAGCTGCTACAGCTGATCTCCCGGAGCTCCTCTCAAAAAAGGCTTCTTGCGGTGACCACGATATCTCACGGCTGGATCATCCAAAATGAAAAAATCAAACGGATTTCGTTTAAGTAATGTATAATCTAGTAATTAATCGAAGGAATAAGCAAAATAATTTTTTTTGACAAAATGGTGACTTCTCAAAAAAAAATCGATTTTTGACCAAAATTTCGGCCTTAAATTGTTTATAAAAAATAAAATATTTATCGGTGAGAAAAAACCTTCGATTAATTACTAAAAAATATATTTACGAAACTCGTGTTAAAATTTGAGATTGATCGGTTCAGGCGTTTCTGAGAAATCTTGGTCACAGATTTTAAAAACACAGTTGTCAGAAAAACGCTTTTAAAGTTTCAAAAGCACTATACATAGAGTAAAAAAAAAAATTTCAACTTACATAACTTCGAAAATAATCGCCGGACTTACTTGAAATTTTCTGTGTGTGTATTTAAATATATGTACATTACGAAAATGCAATAAAAACGTACTCGTATAGGGATTGAGAAACATGACTTTGACGCCAACTACCGAGAAAAATGTAAAGCAAAGTGGTGGCAAGTGGTATAGAAAACAATAAGGAATTTGTTAAATTAATAATTATTTTAATCTAATCGAAATAATTTTAAGTAATGTCTTCTTCAAAAGTATCGTGCTGTATCCGTGGCTGTTTCAATATGCCATATAAAAACAAAAACCAAAATACAAGTGTGAAATTTTATCGTTTCCCTGCGAGTACTATGGATAACCTTTAAACGTCAACAATGGATAAATGCAGTGAAAAACTATGTGTAAGTAAATTATTTTAATAAAAAAATTTAATTAATCACAATCAAATTTGAAAAGCTAAGTATTATAAAATAGAATATTAAACTATATAATAATTATTTTATGAAATAAATAAAATAGTAATAAGTAAAAGTAAAATTTAAAAAATTTGTGTTTCAGAAAATATCTAAAGGATTGGGAACTAACTAAAAATACACGCATTTGTAGTGATCATTTTGTGAATAATCAAAAGTCAGAACATCCTCGGCATCCTTCATACACACCAACAATTTTTCCTGGTAAAGTAAATACCAAAAAATCCACTCAGTCATTTGAACGTTTCGAACGATTACGGCAACGGAATGTACGAAGTGAAATGAATATCATTAATAATAATAACAATAATGAAATTGAAATTCAAGAGGATAATTATGTAGATATTGAAACACAGAGCGTTGAAGATCATTATGCTTCTGATGCTACTCCACAAAAAACAACTCGTAGTATAACATGTCAAACTGATGAAATTGTTGATGAAAGTGTTTTAGATGAACATAAGTATTTTTTTTGTAACATAAATTCCCGTGATGGTGTAACTACTGCAGAAGTGCAAGTAAACATTCCAATTAAAAGGACAGCCGAAAAAATGTGTGATGTTAATTTGCCGCTTTTACGAAAGAATGTTGAAGATGTTGGATGTGATCCAATTACTCCAGATCCTATTAAATCTGATTATCAAGGTTCAAGATTATCAAGAACCCGAATTTAATTATTTTTTGCATTATTTATTTCAATTAATACTATTTCTATGCTGTTTACATCACAATCCTTTACATTGATGACACCAGAGCGCTCCACTTTCGGCAGTAGTGCTGCCTCTACAGTTCTTTCTCAATCCCTATATAGCCAATCGTAAACTGAATAGGTTGTGATGTAGTTCAGATATATGTGGATTCGGGTCCACTATTCGGAATGTTAGGTGTAGTTTGATTCATCCACCTAAATCTATAATAACAATCCCTAAAAGTGCAAGCGTAATCCACTAATCTACACAAAAACATAACTGTCATTATTGAACCGATAAAGGAAACGCCGCGCTATTCAAAAACGTGCCTTGGTAATCGTTTTATATTCGTACACATAGAATATCCGATGAATATGTATGTGTACGTGACATGTACCAACGTACTGAACATTGGATGCATTAGCACATTAACCTTTTCTGCTAACATTTACTAGTGGACAATTGTAGCCGTAATGGCGTCCATATCCGGATCCCAAACGCTTTATCCACTGTGTTAACGGCTAACTTCGCATTTACATTATTACTTGTATACCGGGTTGCGGGTGAGGGTGCGGGGTCCGGGGGTTGTTTGGACATAAGTGCCCTTTTGCTGTAGGACAGCTAGGGCATATGTGAGGGGTTCTGTGGCATATAATTGAACTAAATAAACTTTTCGATTTAATATGGTTTGCAATAGTTTGTTGGTAGACATATTTTTGTATCTGTATGGTAAATTGTCAAAACTACAACATTATCGATTTTGAGTTATTTGTCTTAATTGATAAAAGCTCAATACATTTGAATATGTTGGGCTCGGAATTAAAGAACCATGCTCGTGGTTAATTGCACAATCCAATCGTACATAGCCAACATCAACTAATAAGCAAATTTAAATAGAAATAAAACTTATTTAAGTTTGTGTAAAAAAAAACAATAATATTTTTTTATTGTAAAGCTAAGTGTGATTATTAAATCAGTAAACATAGGATTTTATTTTAACTTTAGTGTATTTTTATTCAGGTGAATAAAAGGCTTTATATCATTATGCCTTTCACAAGTACACCATATCATCCCTCTCTCTCTCTTTTTACATGCTTGTTACTTTACTTTTTGCTTGTTATGTCCCTAAATGGCCATTGTTTTTTATACTGACTTATAAATTCATTCAAAAAGTTCTTATTCACGGTCATTTACTACAGAATAATGAAAACTAACAGTGGAACTAAACAATCAATGACCAATATGTTTGATGTTTTGTCATACGTGGTACAGTCTGGTGTTGCTTGTCATCATCAAGCCAAGCACGTCAACTACGATCATCATATCTATAAACTGTTAAGCATGTAGGCCGAGCCACTTACAAACTCAACATATTCGACTCTGTCATTTTAGTCACATTCCCATTCTATTTATTCCAGTGTTATTATTTTTGCATATTCCATATTACATTACACCCTACAGTTCCGATTTCTACACTACTGTTCGTACGAGAGCAGTTTGGAAATCCAGTGACTCTCAGTGAGTTTCTTTGAAAAAGCCACTGTTTATCAACATATTTTTTTTAAACTCGATACATTTAGACCAACGTTTTTCTAATTGTTTTATCCAAATAATAGGTATTTTTTTCAGTGATTTTTTTATTAGACCCAAATCTCTTATTTCCCAGCCATATCTTCAGGTATAGAAACAGGATATAGTCGCAGAGGGCTAAATCTGGAGAATATGTTGGTTGGGGTAGCCGTTCGTAGCCCAATTTATAGATTTTTGCCATTGTAGCTATATAACTATAACATAATATACGCGCGGATAGCTGCTTTCAATGGCTGTCAACAAATGCTAAATGTCGCTGTTTGCTCAAAATTTGACAGTTGTCTATTGGTGGCAATTGACGAGACCGTAAACTTGCGCGTGAAATTTTGAAATCCCTGAATTATCAAACTACACTCGTATTTGATTTTTTCAAGCCTTAGTGTCATATACCATGTCTGATAATAAAAACCCAAATAGTGAGTTCGTTCTAATCTACAAAGGCTTGTACATTTACAGATAGCCATTTCAAACATTTGAAAATAATAAAGAAAAACCTAATGCGTCTTGGAGTTTTAAAGATATCACATATCTACATGAATGTTTCATTGGTTTGGACTATAAAAGTTTAACTCTAGTACTCATAAAATACGTCAACTTATGAATGAACATATTAGAATGTTGAACGTCGCATGTTGAGGTCGCACTGATGTGAACGACGCATTATATTTCTAAGGTCAATCCTGCTAGAACCTATTCGAATGAAAGTAAATTATAAAGTTGCACTTAAATTTGTATTTCACCGCTATATTTATTATATACTTCAAGTGACGTACGAGATTTAAATTGACATTGAATTGCAACAGACCGTATAATCAAACATTGTCCCAACACAACGGCTTTAATAATGCATAAAATAAACCGTAGACCCACCTCAGCCCCCACCCCAGCCCCAGCCCCAACCCCAGGTTCATACGACGTGTGTAAATAACTGTACTATGTTACGTTTCTATAAATGAAGTAATTTACTATTCTGGGACCGCCTCCTGGGTTATTCCAGTCTACGACACTTTAAGCACGTTGTCGAATTGTTTAAACATTTATGCAAGTACCTTGGCAGGCAGAGGACAAATTGTATTACATGACAAAAGTACATAGAGTGAAACTCTGCGATGTTACATTAAGAAAACTCTTGGGAAAACCAAGCCACGTAATACAATCCTTTAGGAAACTATAATAAAAGAGAAAACCGACAATTATCAAGCAGAGAAAGTCTTAATAGACTTTAAAATCAAATAGTTCTTTAAATATGCATACTTCCATGCTAAAGCACAGTTACAGAAGCAAATGTTTTACTCAAGGTCAAATCGATGCAAAAAAATATATTTTCGATAATGTTTTTTGACGACACAGTTAATATATAATTATTTCTATAATTTCTACATGATAAAATAACATGTAAAGAATACTTATTGAAATTTTCATGAATAAATATCAAGGAATGAGGCATTGATAGCGAATCTCCGCAGACGTCACAAAGAAAAGTAACATTGCGATGCCACTCATAACTCATTACTGAATTTTCTGAAATCGAAAAACCAAAATGATTTCATTAGTTGATAAGTTTCTGCAGGTATCGCTGTCAAGTTTTTCATTTTTTATTGATTTTTCAATTTTTTACAGAACTTGGAAGTCAAAATATCGATTTTTCATGAAAAAAAACAGAAACTTACTTATTTTAAAAAACGTTAAAATAAAAAAAAAACTCGACAGCGCTACCTCGGCATTTATATAAAGAAAGAGTGTGCAAAATTTCAAAATGATCGGTGCAGTAGATTTTGAGGGAGGACACCGACTCTTAAAAAGCTAAGTGTGAGAAAAACGCGTTTAAAAGTTTCAATAAAGGACGAAACCAAACCGGAGAGGTGAAGACTTAAATCTCTATATCTCCGACAGTTTTACTCCAATCGGCTTCACATTTTCACACAATAAACTTAATATGTTGTACATTAATATCAAATTTGAAAAAATGAAAATAAAAAGTTGGCCCTCGTTTACCTATATTATTTCTAGAATCCCTTTGCAAACGAAAATGGGACATACCATATATGGTCTTTACATAGCTTCAGATGTAAACTCCACCTCCGTTCAGATCCGACGATAAACAGACCGTTCGTTTGCATTTGAATCTGATTAGATCCTGTATAATGGTTGCCTACAACGTATTACACTACCATGCATGTTCTAAATACTAACGTATTTAACTTCCACAAGTTTTCAGCTTTTGTAATTGTTCGCCAGCTTGTCGTATAGTTGAATTGTCACCAGAATGTTAACTCGTCAGTATTAAATAACTTTATCCCCTCATTGCGATCCTTGTTTCCAGTATAGCGCCCCCAATTAGTACTCCAAACTTTCATTTCGGTGATTCTATTTACTTTAAAACTTTATAGAAACAAAAGAAGAAACTCAAATATAACAAAGAATTATTAGGGTATAAGTCCATTTTAATATGTAACCCACGCTTTGAAAATTCTCTCTTTTTAAACAATTTAGCTTTCAAGTGTAAACAGACTTTTCTTGTTCTGTTCGTCCTACGGTTTAGATTAAATCAAGATTTAAATAAGTTTAGAAAGATACACTTATTATATTGAAGCGCTATTGTTGAAATAGTAATTAGTTTTAGGAGAATACGTCATTCACATAACAATAACTATTAAATTATTAGTAGTGTAACAACATATGTTCTGGATTATTTTTTTAAGTTGAGATGATATTGCTGGTGAAGGTTTAGTGAGTGGGAAGTTGACGTTGTAGAATAAGAAACAATACTTTAGTACTTAAATTGTATTACTTACATTACTTAGCACTTTGGCTTATAAACTCAAACATAATTTCTCATGCGAATTAAGCCAAATATTTAGGGATGACGCTTGATGCTAAGTTAAGATGAAAAACGCATGTCAAAATGCTAATTTGGCGACGCTCTGAACTAAACATTGAAAACAAGCTGCTTATATATAAACAAATGCTAAAGCCAGTGTGGACGTATGGAGTGCAACTCTGGGGTTGCACCAAGAAATCGAACGTTAAAGATCCAAACGTTCTAAAGTAAAGTTCTGCAAGAAATAGTTAATGCACCGTGGTATATCCGCACTGACGACATACATAGAGACCTGGAGATTAACACAGTCGGAGAAGAAATCAAAACTATAGCGAAGCATGACTTGTGACTTCGTAACCACGAAAACATCGCCGTGACGCAAATGTTGCTTGATAGTAATAATGTTCGAAGACTTCCCAGGACTAAACCCTCGGACCTAGCAATCTAATCATGTAGAATTGTTCATTGGAGCAATCTCTACCACACCGTGTAATTATAGAAATGTAAGCTACTAAATAAGTATCTATACTTAGTTGTAGTATTATAGAAAAAGAAATTTTTGGCTTATGATGTAGTGAATGAAAACATGCCGGAATACAAATTATATGCTCGATGCTAAGTGAATTTGAATTCTACCAAGGTTCGCAATACGTTTCTGAACGCATGAGTAAGTCAATTACTTTTAAAAGCTACGAAACCATCAAGCAAGAAGAATATCGTTAAATTTAATCTAATTATTTACTTTTATAGCTATTGTAATTTAAAATAACGTTAATTTTTATATCCTTTTTAAAATTTGCATAATTTTAAGTAATACACTTTTAAAATTACATAAATTTTTCATTAATAAAGATAAATGACATTATCACTTATATTTGATGTGATATTTTGTTTCTTGAGGGTAAAGTATTTATTTCTAAAACACCAATATTACATTCTAAGGGCTGATATCATTTACAACGTCTAACATAACATTATAACACATATTAAAGAATACATCCGATAAACACAAAATATAAATTCATGTATTAAATTCTATTCTAATACTTTTTACCTAATTTTAGGATATTAACCAAAGCTTATTATAAATTTATATACATCATTAAATAAATGCAAAATATCATTAAATTTGTGTACTAATATCCCAATAAACATTTTGGAGTCACTTTGCCATCAAATTGAAGATGCGTATGATTTCTTGTCATGAAAGAGATCATTTACAAATCAGTTTCTCACAATCGTTCATATAAAATATCTATTTTATCGGCTGCAAATGGCGAAACCGCTCCACCTGTCGGAATACAAATGAAGATAAAGTTGATACGAACTGTAAGTGAAGTGCATTAGTGATAGAAACGTCACAAAACAGGACACTTCACCAAATTGTTTTCTAGGATAACAGCATAGTAGTGTTACATACGTCAGAGAAGTTAGCAGTCTGGATGTTGACAGTCTCGATGCTGGCAGTCTCGATGTTGGCAGTCCCGATGTTGGCCGTCCGATGTTGGTGGTATAAGGCAATATTAATAATTGGAATTATAGCTGTCAAATGAAAACTAAACAAGTTTTTATTAAAATTATTACAAATACAGAATGCAATAAGAAAAAATAACCATTACTTGCCATATATATATAACTACTTTGAAGATAGGAGTCATTGAAGTTAGTGCTTTATTTATATATATATATATATATATATATATATATATATATATATATATATATATATATATATATATATATATATATATATATATATATACAGGTAATTGCGACTATCAAACACCTTGAAAAAAACATATATTACACTACAGCCCAATTGCAATGTCGATTTATAATTTACTGTCAAATATTGAAGTCCACTTATGAATATGGGTGGACTTCAATATGTGACAGTAAATTATAAATCTACATACTATACTTAATGCACATACCAAATTGTGAGCTGTAGTGTAATATATGTTTTTTTCGAGGTGTTTAATAGTCGCATTTACCTGTATATACTCGTATATATATATATATATATATATATATAAATAAAACACTAACTTAAATGACTCCTATCTTTTAAATAGTTATATATATATATATATATATATATATATATATATATATATACTAATATATGGCAACTAATGCTTATTTTCTCTTATTGCATTCTGTATTTGTAATAATTTTAATAAAAACTTGTTTAGTTTTCATTTGACAGCTATAATTCCGATTATTAATATTGCCTTAGACCGCCAACATCGGACGGCCAACATCGGGACTGCCAATATCGAGACTGCCAACTTCTCTGACGTGTGTTACATATCTTCTTTAGAACCCATGCAGGTTATCAATTTATCTAGTTCATTTACTTTTTATTAAATAAAATTTTCAAGTAATATACGTACATGTTTCTATGCAATAACTGTGTTCCTAGCTTCCTTATCGAATTTTATATAAAGCAATTGCTTAATACAAGATTGACAATATAGCTATACGACATAACGACCTTCTCTTGCGTGTTTTGTTGATTTGACTGGAGTTGGCACGTTTCCCTGAATCTCTGACTTGTCTCTTTAAACATTCCGTTCCTCCATGAAACTGTTTATTTCCTCGTTTGTCTTCTTTCTCGCTCGCATGTAAGGAATGTCTCTTTCTATATCTTACTCAAACAATGAAATATGTTGAAGATGTAAGAGAAATATTTTTCCCTGCACCTGTATTTGAATTATGAGGTAAACATAAGGAAATGGAAATATAATAACTCGTATGTATGAGCCAACAGTTTCCCGTCTGGGAGAATGGAAATGGCAAGGAACAGCTATTTCTAGGAATATCTTTCCAGAATTTTAACACCCTTATTATGTCTTCGAATTAACATTTTAATTAGCACTATAAATTTTCTTATTGTTCTTTTAGTACAATAGTTTAATAGTTTAAAGATTTGTTGACAAAATTCTCATAACCTATGTTTCATTCAGCCTACAATGTTCCAAAGATTCACACTTTTTTGATAGATAATCATAGAACAGAACCTACTCGTATAAATCACATTCAAATCCAAGTCTGGAGCAAGATGATAAAGTCAGCATAAAGATTGTGATTGAATAAAATTAAATTCAGTGATAAATAGTAATATATTTTTTTTTGGGGGTTGACCCAACCATTTCGCCTTTTTAACATTCAATTTTTATTCACCATTGACTGACATGGGTCGACTGCTGGCAAACGCGAGGCCCGAATCTACCCGAACCGAATAAGAATGCAACTGTTTTGTTAGTGAGAGAACGAACATGTATACGAGTGAGAGAATGCACATGCTCGAATGAAAAAAAACTGATTTGAAATTGGTTTTGAGCGACTGTGTTGCTTGGTCGCAGGGCAATTACGGTGCATGGCTATTGATGGTGACATCATGACCAGAGATGTGCACAAATACTTTTCAAAAGTATTTACATACAAACATATTTATAAATACCTCAGAATACGACACAATAAATGTTAAATTTGTTAAAAATTCTATAGAGTCACGAAACACGGCTCGACATGGCTCGTTTTTCGTTTTTATTGAAAACTTCGTTGCGTGGTTAGTTTGCAATCAGTCGACCCGTGTGCAGACGGCCTTATGTTTAATTAGTATCCCGTAACTTCGACTGACATCGAGTAAGTTCGAGTGATCTCGAGTAATACCGACTGACTCCGTGCCATCTCGACTTATTTCGAACTCATTTATCATTTCTGTTCTTCTGCAAATAATTACAATTTGTTTTACTTACAGGTGTAATGTTTATACCAACTTTATTCAAATTTTTCGTTGTGAATATTTTTTGTACTATTTCACTACATAAGTCAGCATTTTTGTTACAAATTTTTTGGTATATGTCGGAGGTTTTCACTGTGCAAAAGACAACAAGCCACTGAGAAGTAATGGTCTTGTAATTGCTCAAGACGAATTTTGGCATTGTATTTTCATACCTAAGAGCACAAGGCGCTTCCTGCTCTGGGAAATACGTCTCTGGGGAAATGCAACAAAGAATAATTTAGCTGAACTTCTAAAACAACTCCCTAAATAACATCTATTATCAAGAGATTTGATTACGCTACTTTAAAGTTATGTTATAATCATTTTGAAGTTCTTAGTAACTTAAATTACAACTATATTATTTAAAAAGTTAATTGTGCTTTGCTTTTGTAAATATTACAAGGAAATAGTATTTTCATATGCTTATCATTTTATTTTACGAAGCTTCCGACTAAATTCTAGCACAGATAATGGCGAAAGCCATCTGGTACTTGCAAAAACTGTACAACTGTACTATGAGTACATGATTACACAAATATAACAAAGGCACGTCGCGACGTTTGCAAGGGGGACGCAAAACTGTGTGTGTGCTACCAGCGTAATGATATTAATAACTTTGTTATTATATTTATATTTTTTTTTATATTTATTTACGCTTGTCTCACAATGATCTACAAGGTTTTTTACTATATTCAATGCGTATTTTAGTTACGGTTTATTTCATAAAACATAACTTATTTATTTCGCTAACAATATTACCTAATAGACAACATTTTGTGACCTATTTTACTGCTTTAATCTACCTTTCCCCACTTGCTAAATCACAAAGCTTGGTTTCAACTTTTTTTAAATTCTGTTTTTATTTATATATATTACTAGCTGTCCCGGCCACGCGTTGCTGTGCATAACGTTTTTGTCATATTACATTACATAGCGCCATCTATTGAATATTTACTCAATCTAGTCTACAGAATATTTACTCAATCTAGTCAACAGATGACGCCATCTTTTAAAATCGTTTAATTTGCAATAAGATAATATTGCAATCATAAATTGAGATGTAAGCTATCCTATCTTTCAAAGCTGGATCAAACTGCACACGGTGTACAAATTTGATTAAAATCGGTTAAGTAGTTTAGGAGTCCATCGCGGACAAACATGTGACACGTAATTTATATATATTAAGATTGTACAACATATTAAGTTTATTGTTTGAAAATTTGAAATCGATTGGGGTAAAACTATCGGAGATATAAAGTTTTAAGTCTTCACCTCTCTGGTCTGGTTCTTCTTACTTTGAAACTTTTAAATGCGGCCCTCCCTATCTCAAAATCTATTGGACCGATTCTTTTGAAATTTTGCACACTCTTTCTTTATATAAATGACAAGGTAACGCTGTTGAATTTTTTTTAATTTTTTTATTTTAGCGTATTTTAAAATAACAAAGTTTCTGATTTCTTTCATGAAAAATCGGTATCGATGCTGTAAAAAATTGAAAAATAAATTTAAAAAAACTCGACAGGGTTACCTGCAGAAACTTATTAACTAATGAAATCATTTTGGTTTTTCGATTTTAGAAAATCCAGTAATGAGTTATGAGTGGCACCACAATGTAACGTCTGCGGAGATTCGCTGTGAATGCCTTATTTCTTGACATTTATTTATGAAAACTTCAGAAAGTATTCTTCAAATGTTATTTTATCATGTAGTAATTATAGAAATATATATATATTAACTGTGTCGTCAAAAAACATTATCGAAAACATGCTTTTTTATCTTTTTTAACCCCCCACTTAAGTCTTTTACAGTTACAATAATATTATAAACTAAGCGTTAAAAATGTAAATGAAATCAACAAATTAAAATGTTAAAAAGGAAATAGCATGTAGCTGTATATCATAGCTAGATGACTTACCAGTAGGCCTTCTTTTCCTTTTCTTGTTGTCCCCTTATATCAGTAAATCTCCCAACTTTTGTTGCCCAAAATGTGTCCACACTTCCGTCAACTTATCTTTTACTACCGTTTGTTTTTCCTCCATTCTTCTTCTCCTTTCTCCTCCGATCTACAACTTTCTCCTTCATTTTCTACTACTTGAAATCAGTGAACTATAATTTTAAAATAGCCCAATTGGATTTAACAACGCTAGAACAAAAATGTAATGGTCTAATATACTCGTGAACAATATGAAAATAATAACGCTTGAATAGTTCGTATGGTTTCCAATATATACCATATTCCCTGATGGTATCATACATGGTAGGTGCACCATGCTCGTTGTTTTCGTTTCCCAGCGTCGTGTCGTGGAGTGGAGCGTCGACTGGCGCCATCGCCATTGAGTAAAGCTTCATCCCCCAATGCTCAAGTTAGTCACGATACGATCGTCGTTCTGTCAACATCTACGGTCGACCGCTTCCCTATCCGTAGAGGTTTCGAGAGGCCAATAAAATCTGACGTGAGTTTTGAGTGAACAAATAACATTATTAAACGTCAATAAAGGAAAATTACATGGAAAATTTTCACTTTTTATTTAATAATTAAATAAATAAATATTTGTGAATTTAATAATAGTTTGTGATTCAATATAAATTACTTAATTTTATTAGTGTTAAAGTATTTTATGTAATTGGATGGTATTTAATTATTTTTTAAAATTTTTAATCTAATAGCGATCATACTCATTATTTATAACTTAAGTAGCGTCTTAGTTAAAGTTGATCAATTATTACACACGTTTGTTAAGAAGTTTAAAGTAAATAAAAGTAGTAGTTTTTTGATGATTCAGTAAGGGATAAAGTTACTTAGTGACAAAGGTATTGAATTTTGTAATCAATAAAGTAATTATCGTAAATTGTATGTACACTTTGTAGAAACCGGACTTGATTACTTACACTGTCTTGAGGTCAGGTAGTATGGGCATCCTGCTCAGAAGGGGTCCTTAGAATATCTCTGTTTCCCATGTTGAAAACTCAGAGTATTAAAGCGTTATTGTTCTAAGATTAAAATTTATCGTTTGATCCTCAGTCAGGACAGTTGATTCCTTTCAAGTTATTTTCTACAGTGTTACACACTTTGGCTAATACTGCAACGTGCAGGCATGAAAAAATGCACATCTATGAATGTATATATACATATGACTGTGGGGCAATAGTTTCCGACCTCAGTTTTAAGGCGCATGCAGCGCAGTAAATTATGATTGGATACAACTGAATTTGGCGTCATTTCAATATTGAGGGGCCTTAAGACACTAGGGGGCACTATATATATACGTAAAACTGAATTTACACTACAAGCACTTTATCCAGAACTGAGCACACTTGTAGTATTTAAAACAAATATATGTTAGTATACTAAAATATAATAGACCAATGAGACCTTAACTGAGAAATGAAACAATGAACGTTAAACACAAATTAAAAGTTTAATAATATTACAATATTCAATTACAATAGCTACAATATTTTTTTTTACTTAAGATTAAAAATAGTTTCAGAGAACAAATAAAATTTAACACTAAACAAATACATCCGATCATTATTTCTAATACCTGCTATGTTATTAAAGTTAAGAAGATATTACCTAAAGAAGAATAAAGCCTTAAACTTAAATAGAATTACATTTAACAGAATTTCTTATAAAAAACTTAGTATATTCAACTAAAGAATTATAGTAATAAAACTGATTAGTTATTGATTATTAATCAATAATGTATGTCATTCATTCAAAAAAAGAATAGGCACAGAAACCAGATCAAAATAATATAATTTATATACAGGGTGTCCCAAAATTCAACGATAAGCCGGCACCAGAAAGTGGTCCTGCTTATGACTACATAAGAAAAAAAGAAAAAAAAAATTTATCTCATTTTGTTTAGGAATTAGAAAAAAAAATAATTTTTTTTTCGAAAATTGAAATACCTTAAGATGTTTTTAACTACCATGACCACAATTTTTCAAATATTTCTGAATTTTTTTTTGTATCGGCAACCTAAATAGCACTGCTATCCAATACAACCATTAAAAATTGCAGAATGCTAGTAGTTTTTACACAAAAATCAATCGAAATTATTTTTTTCCCTAAATTTTTTAAAGATTTTTACTTTCAGTCAACATTAACTCATCGTGGTGTAAAAAAAAAGTATGAAGACTACTATGGCAAGTTTTTTTAAAAATTGGCGCAACTCTTCAGGATTCCAAAATGGTATAATACTCCAGGAAAACTAGCAATAAAAAAAAATTATGCATACTATTTCTAAACAAGAACCAAATTTCATAAATTGTTGTTGCAAAAACTACTAGCATTCTGGGAGTTTTAATGGTTGTGGTGGATAGCAGTGCTATTTAGGTTACCGATACAAAAAAAAAATCAGAAATATTTGAAAAATTGTGGTCATGGTAGTTAAAAACATCTTAAGGTGTTTCGATTTTCGAAAAAAAAAATTCTTTTTAAAAAATGAGATAAAAACTTTTTTTCTTTTTTTCTTGTATAGTCATGAGCAGGACCACCTTCTGGTGCCGGCTTATCGTTGAATTTTGGGACAACCTGTATATATATATATGTATATTTAATCTGGTACGCTAATGGTAATGGTATTATATTTTTATTACGAAAAAATACTTGAATAAAATTGCTATGGCTAATTAATGCTTATGGTAATGTGTAGCATCTGACGTAATTAATTTTAAGTATAATTAGTTTTCGTAAATATATTTATTATTACACATAATTATTTATAATCACCAGTCGTAGTTACAGCCTAAATCGTTTAGCAAACGACATTAAAGAATAGTTACCTAACCTCAAAACACAAATGTGTAAAAATCATGAAATGAAGTGGTCGCACAACTTAAGTATAATTCCTGCTCACTGTTTTTAATTTTGTAT
Source organism: Panorpa germanica (assembly GCA_963678705.1). Taxonomy (NCBI): domain Eukaryota; kingdom Metazoa; phylum Arthropoda; class Insecta; order Mecoptera; family Panorpidae; genus Panorpa; species Panorpa germanica. The sequence goes on from OY783210.1 coordinate 11,087,499, forward strand.
TTAATTTAAATTGTATAGCATATGGGAATATGCACAGTCATTCCCTGCACCATTTCTAAGTTAGAATTTCATTTACGTTTTCTTTGTTTTTCAGAACCTTACAAGGTCGAATGTGTCTAAATTAAAAGAAAGCTATATTATAATATAACCTCCAAAATGTGACAATCTGTCGAAATGTATTAGGATTTATTTTTAAAAGAAGTTCAATGTCAGTTTGTCAAAAATAAAGATGTAAAAACAATTTCTCTCACTAATTGTTATTAAAAAAAGCAATTTAAATTATTCCATATATAATTTTATCCAACTGTCGAACTGTCAAAATTTAAATTACTAACGGCGCAAGCGCATGAACTAATTTAACTAAAATCAAATTAAAACACGAATGTGAAATGTAGACTGAAATCTAGATTAAAATATTAAATAAAAACATAAATTAAATGACTTTATTGCAAGCATTACTATGATTTTTATTATCACAACACTTGTGCTCTAGCTTATTCTTGTGATTATACTTATACTATTAAGTTTAATGTTGTTAGCTTTATATAAATTTTCACGAGTTCATTACATGATTTTCTCATTTTATTATGCAAATCAAATAGTTAGCCAGCTATCGGTGTTCGTTCTGGCGACCTCTGGTATATAACGATGGAAGAAACTTGTACTAAACATACAAGCACATTGGTAAATAATCTATTCAGTCTGTTGTTAGGTTTCATTGCCCCTGCCCTTGCCCATATCTATACTAATATTATAAAGCTACAGAGTTTGTTTGTTTGTTTGTTTGTTTGAATTTGTTTGAACGCGCTAATCTCTGAAACTACTGGTTCGAATTGAATAATTCTTTTTGTGTTGGATAGTCCAGTTATCGAGGAAGGCTATAGGCTATATAACATCACGCTACGACCAATAGGAGCAAAGATATAGTGGTAAATGTGTAAAAAACGTCATCTTTGAAGCCTTCCGTTGCGTGCGCCGTGAAAACGGTTCAAGATACACAAAAAATATGTATTAAAGAATAATAGCTCTTTTAATGATCTAAAAAAAAGTCCGCGATAGTATATGTCTATCTTTTAAGATTAACTCACAAAAACCGTTTTTATGGTACCTAATTTGGTCGAAAAATATTATAAAGCTGAAGAGTTTGTTTGTTTGTTTGTTTGTTTGTTTGAACGCGCTAATCTCCGAAACTACTGGTTCGAATTGAATAATTTCTTTTTGTGTTGGATAGTCCAGTTATCGAGGAAGGCTATAGGCTATATAACATCACGCTACGACCAATAGGAGCAAAGATATAGTGGTAAATGTGTAAAAAACAGGAGAAATTATTTCATCTTTGAAGCCTTCCGTTGCGTGCGCCGTGAAAACGGTTCAAGATACACCAAAAATATGTATTAAAGAATAATAGCTCTTTTAATGATCTAAAAAACAGTCCGCGATAGTATATGTCTATCTTCTAAGATTAACTCACAAAAACCGTTTTTATGGTACCTAATTTGGTCGAAATAATTTGTTTAAGTTGTATCAACATAATAATATTAATCTTTATTCAAATAAATATGTTGTTGGTTAAGAGTACTTCATTGTGAATAAAATTGTCTTTGACATAACTTAATTTCAACAAAAAACTTTAAAGATTACAATGATAAATAACTCTGAAAGTCGCTCTCTGCGCTGGCCGGCGCGGCGGGAGAGAGGCGGTGCTTGCGGGCAAGCCGGGAGGGGGGTGTAGCTCAACGAGATACCATGCCGCGCGGCTCACTCGCGCGGTCGGCTTTCTACTGAACGGTTGAATGCAGCGCTAATTTGTTTATGCGATATAATTATCATCGTAATATTACTTTTTAAACACAGTTTCATTTTGTAGTTGTTTTCTATATAGTAAGTACTTTATTTGTTTTAGGATAGTATTTAGGTACACAATAATAACACTTTTTTGTTTTCATGTAGATTATCTTAATATATATAAATTACGTGTCACTGTGTTGTCCCCTATGGACTCCTAAACTACTTAACCGATTTTAATTAAATTTGTACACCGTGTCCAGTTTGATCCAACTTGAAAGATAGGATAACTTACATCTCAATTTATTTATCTTATTGCTAATTATTTGTCTATTAATTATCTGTATATGACATATGACATCGGGCGACGATGATGGCGACATCTGTTGACTAGATTGAGTAAATATTCTGTTGAGTAAATCGAAATCTGTTGACTAGATTAAGTAAATATTCAATAGATGGCACTACGTTAGGCACAGCAACGCGTGGCCGGGACAGCTAGTCAAGTATAAAACTTTAAGTTAAAATATTCAAATTAGCCGGTTTGATGGACAGGTTATTGTAATTTGATTAACGTTTTGACATTTTCTATAGCTTTAACTACGAATATACTAGTACGTATGTTAAATAAATAGATTGTAAGTTAACCTTTTCCACAATACTTGTTTACAGTAATTAATTAATGAACAATGTATAAATAATTTAAGTATGGGTGTTGAAACGAGTTGTTAAACTTCGTAGTATATATTGGGTTGGTAACATGCTTGATCGTTTATGGATGCGATGAACACAATTGGCATGCTTGGCTCGAGGTTCGTATAGACGGGTGCTACCAACACGAGCCTAGCTGCTGTTGTACGATATATGAGAAGATAGCATGTTGGTCATTGATGGTTTAGTTCAACTTTTGACGTGGTGTGAAATGTACATCAAGCTTTTGTTGACATAATACGTCTCAACAATAAGTTTTGGAGTAAATTTATAAGTCTGTATAGAGAACAGAGGATACTTTGAGACGTAAGAGGCAAAAAGTAAAGAAGACTTACAGAAAAGCTTAAGAAAATTGATTCTTTCGCTGATGAAAGATACGAAAACCTAAAATATAATCCTTATTTTTAGAATTTGGGTTCAAATAAGTAGCCTTACTACTTGTATATATTAGGTCAGTAGTGAAATACCAAGTTTAATTGCAAAAAACCTTGGGTAAACTTTCTGTGGACTAGAAACTACGAAGCTTAGGACTTTCTAGGGTTCTTTTAAATATCTTGGCATTACCCAGTAAACAATTTGGTGAAGTGTCCTATTTTGTGACGTTTCTATCACTATTTTACTTCAATTATAGTTCCCATCAACTTTATCTTCATTTGTATTCCGACAGGTGGAGTGCTTCCGTCATTTGTAGCCGATAAAAGAGTCATTTCATATAAACGATTGTGAGGAACTGAACTATAAATGAACTCTTTCATGACAAAAAAATCATACGCATTTCCAATATGATGTCAAAGTGACTCCAAAATGCTCCAAAATGTTTACTGGGAGAGCAATTCTGAAGGAATTCATTCTTAAGGAGAGCAATCATTCTTAAGGAGAGCAAAATTTAAACAAATTTTACCTTCGTAAATGTCTTCTAAACCTAAGAACAAATGCATCGCAATGCCAGGCAATTTTTTCCAAAATAGCCGAAAAAATACAACACAATTTTTTAAAACTATTTGCACAATATACACAAATATCTCAATTAGAAATTTTTGAAAATGTAACCACAGTGTTTTAATAGCATATAACTCAAATAAATTGTATCAGACGGACCAATAAGTAACTGTATATATACACCTAAATGAATCGCCGGTTTTTCTGCACCTCCATCGTGTTCTGAACAGACGGTATTGTGGTCTAAAGCTCCAGGAGGCGATAATACATGTGGTGTACACTGTACATGTTACGCGTTTTATAAGATTAGGTTCAAAGGCAATTTACTAAACAAACAAAGAGAAAATTAATTCAATGTTAGTTAATGAATTTCATTGAATCCTTCTGTATACCAACAGTCGTATAAATTGGATAAATATCAGCTTGGTCTGCTGGGTAATTTGCTTGGTTTCCATTTTATATTTATTTGTTGTAGACTTTAATATTTACATAATTTACATAGCATATATCAATACATATTCCAAACTGATAATATAAAGACATAGCGATAAGTACTCATCTTCAAAAAAATAATTATTGAAAGGTTATTTCAGTATTTATTCGGGTGAGTGATTGGTAAAACTAGCTAGCCATATAATTGGACATGCAAGAAATGCTGTCGCAAGAGACTGTCAAAATGAGAGAGAGAGATAAGTTAATTTCACAGTAGATTATTTTAAGAAAGAAGGAAACAGCGAATCTCTGTTATAGAGAGGGAGGGAGCTAAATTCCGAATCCGAGTCCAATATGTATTGAAAACTGTGTATTGGACCTTTTAAGATAGTCACGTCAGACTTATATGTTCTGGGTTTGGTTGTTATCAAATTAAATTAATTATGTACATACATAATCGTACACTTATGAGGCCTTATTAAGACCATCCAGCAATTTATGCATAAACAATATACATAACATTCCTTTCTTCCTTTACACTATTTAAATTTTTGTTTTTACACTACTTTTATAATTGTCATTGTTGTTCAAAAGATTTCTTCCTCTTAAGTCTTCTAGTCAACTCTTGGTTGTCCAACAGTTGGAGTACCTCGTTATTCAGATGACGTCTGCCATAATGCTTTGGAGCATATCTTTTTATTTCTTCGGTGACGGTCTCTATCTAGAGATCTCGGTGGAGGTCGCTATTTCGAATATACCAAGGAGCGTTTACTATAGCTCCCCGTACTTTATTTTGAAAACGTGGTATAATTTCTAAGTTAGTTTTCTTTGAACATCCCAAAAGTTGGATACCATATAACCAAACTGTTTGATGGTTTGCTTAAATAAGAGCAGTTTATTGTATATATACTTCCTTTTCCTATATGTTCTTCCTTTGTATGGCAGTCATTGGTAAATTCGGGAAATGTAGTATTAACTAGTTGTTAATAACATTAAGAATTAGAATCCGTTTAACAATATTACTAGTTGTAATATTTGTTGTTTGATAATATTGTTGTGAACTATTTTTATATATGTGAGTTATTTTTGTAATATAATTTCTTTGAGAAATAATTAATTGAACTATTATTAAATTCAGTTATGTGTTGACTTTATTTTTAATAAGCTAAATTGTAAATGGGGGCTCAACTAAGGATTGAAATAACATCAAAACAGCTAAAACCACAGCTAGTAATCTAGCTAACACCCACTAAGGTGTAAGGTAGACCCACAATTGGAAACGTCAACCAGGATAGGCTTATTGTCACCCCCACACACATATATATATATATATATATATATATATATATATAACTGAGATTTCCTACCTATTAACCAGTACATGTTCCTATATGTATTGTCGAGTTCTTCCTTGTTCTTTATTTGATTTCCACAGATTATTACAATCTGTCCTGTTTAGAGGACATTCAGTGATAGGTATGTAAAAATAAAGTGTCTTGCGCGAGATATATATATATATATATATATATATATATATATATATATATACGTGAAGGAATGCGTTTACCGAAATTAACTAAACGCATTCTCAAAAGTAATAAAAATAAACCTATTAAATCTAGCTGAAAACTAATGTGCCCAACGACTCATCTCTCAATTTTAATAGATCCTAGATTCTGATTAGTTGGTTAATAGGTCCCGAGGTAGTTTCTTTTAACTGACCTTGTTTGGATGTTTAAGTATTCTCTCTTTGTATCCTTTGCATCATACATTTTTCTTATTATGTATTTTCTAGCTTAAATGTATTATTCGTGAATATTATTTTATCTACAGAAATTGCAGTCCACTTTTATAACGATTTTAGTAATTTAAAAAAACAAAGAAATAAGTACTCCATAATTTAATCCAACGCGTAATTTATTTTAACATTAGTCGTAATACCCATGAAGAATTTATTCACATATATTCCAGACACATCCCCTATTCAATTTGTTGATGGATGTTTACTACTTCTCTATTTGTTTTCCTCGACGTGCCTTATATCCAAGTATGGTAATGAGTACTATCATCTATTCGTATATTTCACTATACGTACAATTTACATTTAATATGAGTAGTTGTTCTCATTATTTACTCTGGAAATAGACTCTTGTCTCTGTTAGCAGCTCTTCCATCTATTACGTTTCATAATGTTACGCCTTGTACATAGCTGACGTTATATAATATCATTTCATTATCCGGATGAATTGCTATGTACAATTTTTGATCGTTTTCCTCGGTATTTGGTCTGACTCATCGTATTATTTGATGATATCATGCGAGAAATTTATTTTTGGTAAATCAGGATTATAAAATATACGTATTACAAAATATGAAGAACGTTTTTCTAAAGCATATTTAAAAAAAATCATTTCAGGAAAATAAATGTACCAAATATATTATGGTTCGTATAAATCTGAATAAATGATTTTTTTTAATGGAATATTGTACAGTAGCGGGTAAAGTGGTTTTGTAAAAAGCTTCACGATGATAAAGAATTCTAAATACTAGGATCAATCAAATATAACCCGGAATGTTATTTTGAATAGTATCCTGTTTAATTGGGTTCCAACGTTTCGAAATGGTCGAGATAAAGTAGAAAATCAAGAGCGATAAAGACACGGCATAAATATAAGCTTAATAACAAAAGTTTTAAAGTGCAAAGAAGGAGCCGTGGCACTAAGAAGCCCATCAAATTAAAATATTCAAAAATAATAATAAAAGCTTAACTTTAAGGGCCTTATTCTGTAACTTTTCAAAAAATCGACCTTATTTTTTCAGCGGTGGAAATATTTAATTTTTTCACCGCTCGAATAAAGTCGCTGTATTTAAAATATCTAAAGTGGTATTTTGTATGCAAAATATTCCATCGCCCTTATAATATACAGCGGTGAAAAAGTATAGTGACGTATTTTAAGACGTCATCAATTTTAAAAATATTTGAGTCAATTGACAAGCAACATAACCTCACTTTCTGATATATTTATATTTGTATATTCATATGACTATACATATACTGTGTATTAAAAAATTCGCACTGAAATTCAAATTATAATTCGAATTGTTTGACAGTTCTAAAAAATACAGCGATGGAAAATTTTAAAGTCACCGCTAAAGGCAACCTTATAATTTGGTCGATTTTTTTCCAGCGACAAAATTAAAATAGATTTAAATTTCTTACAGAATACCAAATAAAAAATCATCGCTTTTGTGACGTCATTTTACAGCGATGAAATTTTTTCACCGCTGAAAAAATTAATATCACACTTGTCCAATTTACGACGCATGACGTCAGAGTAAAAGTTACAGAATAAGGCTCTTAATTTTGAGTAAAAAATATTTCATAAAGTATGTATAGAATATTGTTAATATTTAAGGTACTCTACACATTTAATGATTAGCGGGGAGCCCCTTCCTCCTGCGGTCCTGAAAGCTAGTTGACAGCCGTCACTGATATTCTATTGTACATGTAATTTTCAAGTGTCCCACGTGTCCACTTGATCTCATGGATTCTATTATTGCGATAACAAAAGCTCACTCGGCGATATCGCGCGGTAAAATCATGTTCCATATAGACAGATAGAAGTCTTCTATTCTTCGTTGTAAAATATTGGAAGAGTTTGCTTTGGTTTTCATTTAGAATTATTCAATATTGCTTCCATTTTAAACAATATTGGAATAGAATATTTCTGAAAGACATTTCGGAATTTTTCAAGGTGCAAAACCCTAAAGGGATGATAGTTGACACCATTTACTACTTTTTGAGCCATACATGCCTTAGCCGAAGTCTGCTTATTTATTTATTTTACTGCTATTTTTATGTTATTTTTATAAAAACACAATTTCTAACAGTTAAATAATAACAGTTATCCAATTTAAGTTGATTTGTTTTATTTTTTTGCGTTTGTTAGATATGTATCTAATCTAATAAACGAAATTTAAGTATCTGCGTTATTTAAAAAAAATACTAGACGCTTTTGAAGTTGTAAAAACTCTTAAAATTAAAAAGAAACTGCGCAGTTTATGGCATTTAAACAAATAAATAAAATAGCCTCGATTGTACAAACCTTTTTAAAAACATTCTCGATCATTGGCCTTTCTTTTAAGACATCATTTAAGTTGATATCTTACCAATTTTTTCCTTTACAAGATTTGTTTTTTCGACCAACTGTCGCGTTCTGGGTATCAATATGTTTATGGAGAAATTTACGCCTGATTGAACATAAGTAACATGCCAAATAATCAAGTATTGTAGTGTCTCAGGTGTATGTGTTTATATTCTTAAAGTCCTATATGTTTCGTATTCAATGTTTTTGAAAATTTCCTATTTCGTAGAGAAAAAAATTCTTTTTGGCTCTCTCGAATATTCCTCAAAATTTCCCGAAAAGTCGAAATTAGTGACTCTATTCTTCGGTCGCAGGGCCAAGCTTGGTTACATGTGGTTGCATGCTTTTGATGGTGACATCATGACCAGAGACGTGCACAAATACTATTCAAAAGTATTTAAATACATACATACATACAAATACGACACAGAAAAATCCCCTATTATGCTATTGTTAAAAATTCTATAGAGTCACGAAACACGGCTCGACTAGTTTGCAATGAGTCGACTCGTGTGGGGAGGGCCTAAATATGAGAAGCTAAATGGAATACTAAAGTAAAGCATTTTAATTTAAAACTGGAATAAAAATTTAAAATGAAATTACTAATTAATTTGTTAAATTTAAGTGATCTGCATTAAAAGCTTGTTATTATTATAAATCAACATTAGAGATCATACAAGCCAGGGACATACTCATGTAATATACCCACAGATTTATTTTTCATTTATTATTTTCGATTAATATTCATTTTGTTTTTTCTGTATAATTTTTAATTCACATTTTTTTCTACAGAGTATTTTTTTACAAGGTACAGTTCATCATATTTTCCCTTTTATAATAAAGTTAAAAGGTTTTTAGCTGTACATTACACGGTGCCCTTAGCGGGTACTCGTATACGTCTACCAAACCCTCCCCCCACCCCCTCTACATTGTACCTTATCATTTTATATCTGTCTGGTTGTATTAACATGTAAATTAATTAATTAGGCTAATTGAAATTATTTTCATTAGAAGTGAAACAACGAAGCCCGGTGTTTCTATTACGTCACTTAAAATATAGTTAATTAACTTATTATAATTAATCACTAACTGAAGTTTAGCTTTAACATCAGATAAGCGTTAGTTATTCGTTGTGACGATTTGTGTTAAAGTGTGAAATTATTCGTGTGTCAGTTATCCAAACGAATGGGCTTGTGTCCTATGTCTTAATTTCTATAAAAGTGTACTATATATTGATAAAGTGGGTTACAAGAACCTCAAATGTCCAATTATTTTTTAATAATTCCTTATACGTTAAGAGATATTAACAATTAAAAAAGTCATTTTGTCTCTTTAATTATTAAAGAGATTCAACGTTGTACATATTCCAAATGCATGTGACATCACAACCACTCCAACCTTACAGCTCATAAATCTCTGCTATATGTATTTATATCAAAATATCAAATATTATTTACAGCTATTTCAAGGAACAATAAAATTCCAATATTATGCCTGCCGTAGCAGGGTTAAATAAAATAAAAACTTATTATTCTTTGCCTTGACTTGATTATTTCGACTACCAACAGCTACAAAACATTACCACAGCACTGACCTACTCAACAAATAACTGACGTTAAAATGCATTCACGTCATACAAATATGGCCGACCATTTCTAGTGCTAAAACTACAATTCAAACTTTTAATTGCTATATCTCCGTCAATATTTAGATATTTAATAAAATAGACACGCCAATACACATTTATTAACGTCAATTTCAATCAATAATTGAAAAATCGACCATAAATAAAAAAAATCGATCAGTCTAAATTTTGAGCAATGCGGTTGTAAATTTGACACAATGTTGTATTTGGTGTCATTATATCTCCAGTGAACTAAAGCTAAAGAACTTTTTTGAAGAATTTTTTTTATAATAATGAAATAGTTTTTTTAATGGTACAAATGCAGAGAAATCTTCGATTAAAATGTTTAAAATGTAATTTTTAATACAAACAAATTCTAAAATTTCAATGCTAAAATCTCTAAAAGAAAAATGGGTGTTCTACATATATTAAGAAAAAAATATATGTAGAAATATTTTGATTATTAATGATTTTTTAAATATTTCCATTTTGCCACCCTCACATTTTGCATAACTCTAACAACTAAACTAAAATAAATAGTCGTAAGATATTTTTGATGCAGACTTTTTAATAATAACAAAGAGTTGATAAAAAATTTCTGCAATCGATGCAGCGTCCTTGATCGATTCGAAAAGGAATACTTTGTCCAGTTTTTAATATTTTACTTATTAATTATCTCAAACATGTGTTTTTGATCACACCAGATCTATTTAACTGAGAAAATACCTTTAGAACTGTTTCAATTAATATCTTTGCTTAATTATACCATAAATATCTTTTAATTAAGCGTTATTTGTAGCTATGTAGTATCTTTTATACTGAGTCTTTTAATTAATAACAAATAAGTAACCTGTAAGTAATGAAATATACAATTAATAGCAGTAGTAAATATCCTAGCAACACACCGGTGCGTTTACAAGGCTTGGTAATGATGCTCATCCTTCAAGTCAGTCCCTTCAATACATCACATGTGATTCCAATGGATTTATTTCTATTTACGACTCACTTACATGGAATATTAACAAGAAGCTACAAATCGATATGACATGATCTGCAAAAATAAATATTTACCTTGACTTGTACATGACACCGACATACGAAGTTGGAAGCATGGTAGAGCTACGGTTGAATGGATACCAATATCAAGGAGTGAATGGAGTTTAATTTCTGTCTGGAGTGATGGAATCTTTATAGAGTCTTAGGCCTGTCTCAGTATGGCACCGTATTTAAGCGAATTTCTGCCGGACGTATACGGGCTACTACGCTTTACCTATCCGAACCATGTAAATGTAATGAGATCTCTCTGGAGCTCTCAGACTGCAAGCTACAAAGCCGTCCGAATACGGGCGGCACTACCTCGCACATTAGAACCGTATAAAGGCGAATTTTATCCAAGCGTTACCACTACTACAACGATATCCTATCCGAACCTTTGTAAATGCAAACAGCCGTCTCAGACTGGAGGGGATACCTAAGATCGCTTGTTGTTACGGTTCAAATGAAATCTATCGGCGACATCGCTTATGACGTGTATGTTCTGCATGCAGTTTATGTTTGTATTTCAGTGAATCATGGACACCGATACCGATACCAATACGATAGAACTAAATTTAAATTCACGACAACTAGAATTCAGATATATAATAAATGCTAAAGTCCCTTTAATACCAGTAGTATATCGATAAAAATTAAAGTTAAAGTTTGCTCTCATGATAAATTATATTAGTGCTAAAGAACTCCAATACACTCCCTACAGTACACAACTTAGTTATCTGACGACTGACTACAGACATCTGTGACACACATAGGCGGTTTGCTCTGTAGCTCATCCAATCCGCCGATTTACGTCCGAATACGTCGTCGCTTAAATACGGTCCCATACTGAGACAGGTCTTATTACGTTCATCAATATACATCGTCAATCTACAACGCGTATCAGTTAATCAACTTTTTCATGGAGCTATATTTTGTGAAATTAATTTTACTTGTTGCATCATCTAATAAATTGAAAATAAAAAAAATAATAAACTATTCGTAGGGAATAAAGAGAAGTTACAGGTAATTACAAATAATCACCAGGCAATTATGTCCAAAATAACATTCCTACTCACTCATCATTTTGTGACAATTTATTAACACTTCAGCGGAAGTTGTAATTTTTACATATTCTCATTTACCGCATATTGTTCAAATGTTAATTTAATAACCATTGCACACAGTACATTAACTTTAAAGTATCATTCCCACTCACTGCTTTAATTTTATTTTGTATTTAATTTAAATTGTTTAGCATATGGCAATACGCGTAGTCATTCACAGTACCATTTTTAATTTAATTTATTTTTTAAGTTTTCTTAGTTTTTTTAGAACCTTCAATGTCCAATGTTTTAAATTAAAAATATTAAATTAAGAAAAACTATATTATATCATAACTGTTGTAATTATAGTAAATAATTAGTTTTGTATTCATCGCTAATTATAAATATATGTGTTGTCATAGTAAAGTAAGTTACCAGTGTAGATATTAATGTAGATACCATCGTAGTACTAGTACAAGGAACACATGAGCCATCTACGATTGGTAACACTAACTAAAAGTACCGAGAGTGCTTCGTCATGGCGCATGAGGCAAGACAAACCTTGTGAATCCTAACGTGGTACAGAAAGGACGCTCTTTGTGAAACCAGTGCTAATACTACATACAGAATACTTTTTATTAAATATACATCTTATAATTATAATCTTTTATTCAAACTCTGCGAGAATAGTTCCCAACAATAACCTCTATTTTACTTTCTCCATAATTAGGAAAAGCTCAAACTTACATCTATCAGATACTAAGCACATAATGAATTTATCTGATTTTTTGTCTGAGTCGTTGTTTGAAAGATAGCACTAAAAGATAAAACACATCTTAAACGTCTATGACACTATCTTACTTCAAACACGAGTGCTGCTCAATTACGCCCTTAATAGACATTACGTATTTGAAATATTTTACTAAATGAAAGCAAGATAACTGGTATTTTCATATATACCGGTATATTCATATGTAGACGAAAGTTTTTAATTATATAAATAGTTTATTATTGATCCAGACTTTCACAGTCTAGACAGGGGTAAAAACGATAAAACGGAACTGCGAGAATAAAGTGATTCATTCAAATACTATAAAATCTATGTATAACATGTTGGAGAAAAGAATTCAAAAAAGGTAAATTATATATTTAAAGTATAGATTAGTTTCAAACCTTAGAAACTAGTAAATAGTGAATAGAATAGCCCTTTAGTTCGTTGTATATTTCATACACCGCCTGTTGCCCCCGCCCACTCTTTGTACATAGTTTATTATTGCCGTCATATCTGTAATACAAGCACTACAATTACATCAAGTGTTTTACGTATCATGTTCACCTACTATCTTAGTTTTAATTTTAATTTTGTGTTTTAGTTTTACAAGTATGCATACTACAAATTTTCTAAAACTTAAAACTTGAAACTACTCTTTTTTTTATATCGAATAATAAGAATAAGTTATTTATCAAACCTACAGTCTGTAAAGAATAATTATTTTTCGGTTTGTGAAAAATTTGAGAAATAAAAATAAATACATATAAGACAGTTGTTCTCCAGTTTTATTAGGAATTGTAAATTTTAAACAAACTTGTTGCTTCTGAAATTTAAAGTTTATTTCGGTAATTTACATACATATTTTAATAATTACAATGTTTAACTTAAGTCATACTATAATACCTGAAATTTAAAGAAACCATAAGGCTATTATTTCGCACATAAGGCGACTGATTGCAAACCTTAGTCCCGAATCTGTCCGAACCTCGGTCGCAGGGCATGCTTGGTTGCATGCTTTTGAACATCACGAGCAGAGATGTGTACAAATACTATTCAAAAGTATTTAAATACGTACATACATAGATATACGATACAATGAAATCCCCTATTGTGCTATTGTTAAAAATTCTATAGAGTCACGAAACACGGCTCGACTGAAATCGGAAACTGCATCTTCTGTTCTGTAACCAAAACATACAATTTAAGGCTTAAACAAAAAATAAAACAGTAGGTGGGAATGTCGCTTTAATTTAATATTTAATAATATATTTATAGGAGCCCTGTATGGTAGATTGAAAACAAATCAGTCTGCCAGTAAATTGCATTGGATTTAATTTTTAGAATATTGATGGTTGGGTAGAACAGGATGTCGTGTTCCACACCGGATATGCATGTAGGGAACACAGGGAGGGAAAGAGAGTGAGTCACAGAGTTCAAATCGATTACAAAAGCCGTTATAGAGATATAATTGGGTTTTCAGTTGAAAGAAGAACTGTGGAATAATAGGATATAAAATCTTTTATCGATTATGTGTTCCAGTGTCATTAAAATTTCTAACGTTTCTATTTTCATATTGGGTGGGATACTTAAGGGGGCTGATCAGAAAACTGCGTTAAGTTTAGAAATATTTTAAAGAAAATTATTGTTCCATTTTTGTTTCATATTTGTGTTGTTTATTTTTTATATTTTAATGCGCCTCCATTAATTCTGTCATTGATAATTTTTTTTGATAATCTGATGGTGATCTAACTCTTTTAAGGAGGTACAGAATTAGCGTACCGCCAATGCAAAAAGTTTACCTTTTATAATACGCAATACTAAATATAGGAGTGATATACATTATTTTTCAATTTCCAATTGAAAAACTATTCGTCTGTTAAAATCATTTTTTGATATATGTTAATTAATTTAAATAAGCTATTCTTATCAAAGCAATAGACAATTCGAAAAAACCATCTTCAGACTAAGAACAGGACAGGACGAGATTGACGCATCAACATTTAATGAGTAAAACAACAGCCCCGCAGTGCAGCAACTGTCAGACACAAATAACAGTCCATCATCTACTAATAACCTGCCCACAATATCAAACACAAAGAACAAAACAAAACATCAATGGTGAACTAAAGGACATGCTTCCAATCCAGAAAAAATTAAAAAAGTGCTCGAATTCCTTACAGATATAAATATATAATAAACCAAATTTAATTAAAATAAATTAACTTCAGGCGAATATGACCTTGTCGTTGAAATCGCCTCAAATTCTAAAATAATAAAAATAAGTATTATTGTTACTATTAATTTCAAATTCAAATTAAATATTTTTAAAAAGAAATATTAAATTTTACATCTCAATGTAAACATACTGGTAACATGTAAAATATATCCATCATAAGCCATCCGAGAAAAACACAACCTCATAGGACAATTACAAGATTTCATGATAGACGACCCTGTCAAATTTCCAGCGTTATAAGACATTCATATTGAGACGTACCTCATTAAGACATATCAATTGACATATCAGTGGAAATCGACAATAAAGAGAAAGAAAGAAAAGGCCATATTCTTGGAGTATGATTTCCTAAAATTTGAATTTTCATCTCGATCTTTTATTTGCAACGTTGGCGTCACATATCCAAGATTTACTGTAGCAAACTGCATTTATTAAATTAATTTCGTAAATTGGTTTTAATACCTTCTTAAAATAATTGTTTAAATACACGTGGTTTTTGACCATTCTTCTTCTTTAAGAGCGTAACAACCTATTGCAGGTCTTAGCTGCCTCAACAGCACGCTTCTTCCAACTCAATCGGTCCAAAGCAACTCTTTGCCAGTTTATTACTTTCAAAGTTTTGATGTCCTCTACTGTGTCGTCCAGCCATCTTGTTGGTGGTCGTCCTCGGGTACGGGATCCCGTAGGGTTGTTAAAAGTGTATAATCTAGTAACATTGTCTTCAGGGGATCTCCAGACGTGGCCGAGCCATCTCAGCCTGTTGCTTCGGATAACCTGTTCTAAAGTTCATATAATTAAAAATTATATCTGGTTCGCCAGCACCCTTGTTCTTTAACAGGCCCGAATATAGTTCTTAATAGTTTTCTTTCAAAAGTTTCCAGAGCTCGCTGGGTGTCTAGGTTTAATGTCCAGGTTTCGCTAGCATACAGTAGCACAGGTAATATAAGTGTCTTGTATAGCCTCAGTTTAGATTTTCGGCTGATAAATTTGAACCTTAATTGTTTTTTTAGTCCAAAGAAACATTTATTAGCTGATTTGATTCTTGCTGTTAATTTCGGCATTCAGCTTGTTTTGATCGTTGTTTCGAACAATTGTTCCGAGATATTTGAATTCACTAACCTTTTCAATGGTATGACCGTTTGTACAAAAAGGGATGTAGTTCACAGTCGAAGACAGGACTTCCATAAACTTTGTTTTGTCTTCATTAATAGTGAGGTCCATGTTTGTAGCAGAGATTTCTAGGGCTTGGAAGGCATCTCTCACTGCCCTTTCAGATCTTCCAATGATGTCTATATCGTCTGCATAGCCAATAATTGTATTGACCTGTTCCATAGATCTAATCCGAAATCTCGGGTGCATTTCTCCAATGCAAGATTGAACCGTCTTTGACCATTGTATGACCATTTTTCCACAATTAAAAGTTGTGATATACATAGAAAAATTGATCTAAAAGTTGTTATTTGAAATTGGCTGTTTTTAAAAAGACTATTACTAGGGTAACTAAAATTTTGCCTCTATCTTCAAGATGATTTAAGTTTCACGATATTTTCATCATCCATATAAAGGTCATGTACCTCCTTAAAGTATTTCTTAACAATATTCGTTGTTAGTTATTTTCTACATTCATTTTCCATATCTTCATTAATTTTCCACATTAATTGATTGTTATTTGAAATCCGCATTGATCCGAGAGTTATAACATAATGAATTAAATGTCAACTCGGTTCATTAACTTTCCTAATTACCTGACCTGCCGTCAGTCCCGAACGGCGCTGCACGACCTATGCTAACGCCACCGAATATCATGCGGCAGACGGTATCATAATATTTACATTTAATTTGAATTATCATCAAATGTATTTGTTGGAGCGCGGACACGGGTGGCATTTAATCAATGAACGTAGGTGAAAGATGAAGAAGGGGTGATAATTGAAAGGGGGGAGAAAAGGAAAGTCCACCGGTTGTTTGAATTAGATCCGGTTGATATGAAATAATTGCTTTTATAATTTGTTTTACCGGATTAGATTTTTAAGTTACTAAGTCGATTTTTAACACACAATGTTTTATATATGCCGGGTTTCCGGCGTGCAAAAATGATCCTGAAAAATGCATTAGTAAAGTAGTAAAAAAATGTATGCGAATTATATTGGACTTACACTTATGCCGACAGTCCACTTTGGCGAGACATTTGTCAAAACATTTGTCGATATGCGGAGACCCCGATTGGACAAGTTCACTCTCAACTCTGACTTGTCCAATGTCCCTCGGGCGATACATTTGTCGAGAAAGCAAATTGCGTGCTCTTGCGTCTAATCTCTCGTTTCCTTTGGTTTGTGTCAAAATACCGCCCATGAACCGAGGAAAGCCAACGCGAGACGGGAGCAACATTACACACTCGATACCACGCGAGAAGCACCAACACGAGGCGGGAGCTGTGGTAAATAGTCGATCTCGCCTGTCTCGGCGATAGTGAACTGCCGGCATTAGGGGCTAAAGGTTTATAGTGTCAATTTGGAACTTGACTATTTTACCAAAAGCAAAACAATTTTTACTTTAGTTTAAATTTCTTATAAATAAAGCAAATGACTTAGTTTTATATTTACATAAAACTACATTATTAGACTTTATTGACTTTATCAATAAAGCCTCATTCCCACTCACTGTTTTGATATTTAATTTGCTGTTTTTATTTAATATTGTAACCTATATTTCAGGTTCTCGTTTAAACATTCCTTTTCATATTTGTGTTTTAATTTAAACATCATTAGTAATATAAATTTTGACAGTTCGACAAAATTGTATGTGAAATAATTACAATTGCTGTTTTTAATAACAATTAGTAAGAGAAATTGTTTTTATTTCTTTATTTTTGACAAAGTGACATTAAACTTCTTTTAAAAATAAATTCTACTGCATTTTGACAGATTGTCACATTTTGGAGGTTATAATATAATATAATTTTTCTTAATTAAATATTTTTAATTTAAAACATTTTACCTTGTAAGGTTCTAAATAAACTAAGAAAACTTAAAAAATAAATTAAATTAAAAATGGTACCGTGAATAACTACGCGTATTGCCATATGCTAAACAATTTAAATTAAACACAAAATTAAATTAAAGCAGTGAGTGTAAATAAACTAAATTTAAAACTAATTTAATCTCTTTATTTTAAATACCCATATATTCGTTATAAGTTCTTAATTATGTATTGTAAATGTTAACAAATGTATATATTGTTTTAAGTGCTAATACCTATCGAAAGTTAATGCACTCAAACAATAAATTTAAAAAAACATTATTAGATAAACAATTGATAAATTAAGTCAAAAATATATTAAAAAAATATAAAAAGAAATTATATATGGATATTTCACTTCAATGTTTCGTAACTCTGTCAATTATTTTCAATTTTGGTCAAAAATATTTACTGCATATTTTTGAAATACAAGTCTTTAAGAATACGTCTTTATGCCTTTATGACTGACACTACTCTGACCGGATTATTGTTTTTTTTTGCAAATTTACTCAATCTTAACATGATTTAATCTATTTAAGGTAGTTGTATCATGATAGTTATGCGCAAAAGTATAACTCAGCAACCTAAAATTATAATGTAGCTGAAACGTTAGTGTCAAATAGTCTCGTTAAAAACTTTTATGAAAGTACAGTCTCACTGTTCTCACTACATGTAAATAGTATCTACACGTACATACACGTACATACACAGTCATTTCTTGATTTTATAAAAATTTTCAATGTTTACAAAATTTTATTTCTGTAATGGCGTGGACAATAATTTCCATTTTTTTTTATGTGATTAATAACTACTGTTTCTATAATATATTAAATTTTTATTGAATTCCTTTGAATCGTTTTAATTTTATTCGATAAAAATAACATTGAAATTACTATTTCCCATAAGAGCCTGTGTTAAAATAACAAAACTTTAATATCGTTTTTCTCAATAATGGAGTGGTAAATTTTAATCGACCTGAGGTCAATATGTCTTATAATTAATTAAAGAGCAATTAAATGAAGTTTTATTAAAATCTTTTGAAAAGTCATTCCACGATACAACTACCTTAAGCTCAATTTATTGATAAATACTTTTCATTCTTCTTTTATATTACTTACAATGTCTTCCGGCAATAGAGTCACTAAATATTTGTCAAGTGTAGTACTGTCAAGTTAGTAAAATATTTGTCAGTACTACTGTTTCACATCTTATTTGTTTCGAGTCAGCAAAACAAAAACCGCAAATTGCTTGACGGGAAAATGTCGGAGACATTCTGAAATTATGAAGAAAACTAATAGTTCGCAGATAATTGTTGGCGCAATACTTGATTCACGACGTCTTGTCATGGTAGAAGCTTAGGGGCCTATTTTGTAACTGCTTTTCTGATGTTTGTTCACTTCTGACGATTTCTCAAAGCCCTATAATTTACAAATTATGCTACTTATGCCAGTTTCAAGGTATGGGATCCATTTTGCTCTTTGTGTAAACATACATAGGTTAGTTTAGAAAATATAGGCATTTCAAAAATAGTCAGAAAGTAACAGACTTCAGGTAATCAGTTACAAAATAGGTCACTTACTTTCGACCAACCTTATTTACCACAAGCACACTATCATTATTACCACGCCACCTGCTAGTGCTGCTAGTAAATTAAACTTTAAGTTTTAAACTAATAAGTAATAAATAACTTTTCATAGTTAATTATATTTTAAGAAAATATGATTAAGTTTTTGATATTTAAATTATGAATAATTACACGTGGCTTATTTTAAAAGTTACTCAAAAATAAAAAGATCAACAACAAGAATAATTTATTTGTTTCTAATTAAAAATGAAACAAGAATACAAATAAACATATTTCAAGTTTTATAGTTTGTTTTCTTGTTCGACAACTAATTATATTCACAAATGTTGTTTGCTAAAGTTCAAGTAGAGATATCTCTAGAACGAAGATGATACCCTATAAACTCCTTATAGCATGCGTTTTCTAAAGTTAGTTGATGGAAACATTTGATTACTAATTAGAGATAGACAATAACTCACTAAACTTTGTTGGTTATGTTAATTTTGATATGAACTCATGAAACTAAATGTGTTTCTCAAATCAACTTTAAATAGTTATGAACAATGCAAAACAGGAACTTGAAAATATTTCATATTTTATTGAATTGTTTTATTTTGAGAGAACTTCATGACCGTCACCACCTTGTAACTAACTTCTCTCCACATAAAGGTGTTTTACTTTGGTTATTAAAATATTCTGCGTAATTGATTGGAATCCCTACTAACTTAACCTAATTTTAGACTTATGTTTGGTGTTTCTTTAACGGGCTTGTGTATTAATTTTGTTGATTGAAATTGATGTTAATAAATGTGTATTGGCGTGTCTACTTTATTAAATATCTAAATGTTGACAGAGATATAGCAATTAAAAATTTGAATTGTAGTTTTAGCGCTACCGATGACGGCCATTTGTATGACGTGAAAATGTATTGTATAGGTCAGTTATTTGTTGATTAGGTCAGTGCTGTGGTAATGTTTTGTAGCTGTTGGTAGTCTTGACAGCAACATAGTGAACGTGAGGTCATATGTCATGGAATGTACTACAACGTTGAATCCCTTTAATAATTAAAGAGACAAAATGAGTTTTTTTAATTGTTAATATCCCTTAACATATAAGGAGTTATTAAAAAATAATTGAACATTTGATGTTCTAGTAACCAACTTTATCAATATATACTACACTTTTATAGAAAGTAAGACATAGGACACAAGCGAAATTGTATCCATTACTGAATCATCACGAAATCTTGAAAAAAAACTTTTACTTACGAACATCTTTGCGAAAAAGTTATAAATTTCTTCCTAGCATTAATTTTTTTTCAATATAGGAAGATTAATTTAGTAAATTACTGAAGGTAGATATGTACTGTGACCAATATCTATATTATTTCCAGTAATTTTCCTATTTCGAGGAAATTTATAAAGCGAACAAAGAGAATTCAGAAGTAGAGAAAATTAATGGTCAGGAATCAAAGCAACATAAAATTAATGAAGCCCAGTAGTGGTTTGCAGACTGGATCTCTGGATCTCTGGATCTCTGGATCCATGGATTTCTGGATATACGCGTGTAGCGCCTCTACGGGCGAACAGCCGTATCTTACGGCGTGATTTTAAGTGACTTTGATGTTTGTATGGTCATTAGGTAATAAATAGTGATAGCACTCAACAGTGGCGTACCAAGAGTAACGGCAGCCCACCACGATTATCTAATCAAACCGCTACCCTTTTTAGATCCGAATCAATTATGTATCAATTTAGATCCATATCTATTTGAACAATTATCTCTTTTTAAGATTTTATTTTAAGCGGTGGTCCCCTGCATTACTTTTTTTAAATTTGATCTGACCAAAAATCAATTGTATCTTGTCAATTCGTTACCTTTGTAAATCTATTGTAATTTTTGGGATTCTGCATTAAGCAGTGCCCTGTAACAATCAGTTCGCTCTGCCCCACCCTCGATACGCCTATGGTTTTCAACGCTCAACGTTGATTGTATATTGCCAACCCTAACCAGCAACCCCGATATTAACAATCTTCACTAATTAATAGAAGCTGCGCAATTAATTTTAATACAAGTCTTTAACGAAGTGAAGTTAATTTATGAATTGAATTGGAAATATTGAAAGAAAAAAAGAAATTTAATTAAAAGAAATTGACAGTTAAATGACAGTTAAACACTCTTAAAAACAATTTAAGAAAAAAGTTTAAAGATTAATTATTTAAAATAAAGTGAAAAGTTTATGTCGACTGTGATCATTGCAGTTTAAATTTTTATATTTAATAAAATCACCGCCATTTTAAAACCGGAAATAACTTCACCAACAACAACAACAACTGACTGGCGTAACGTGTTCGGGTCTTTCCGGTTACGTCGTCATGTTGCATCAGGTACAAGTCAGTTTGAAAAAGCACGTCAAAAAGCACGTAAAATGGCGCGAAAAAATTCTATTCCAGAAAGTTTTGAAAGAAATTTAGGACATTTAGAAAAATCACCAGGTGAATTACAAGAAACGCAAGGTTACCTTAGTAGAAGGCGAGATTCTAAGAAATTTGGAAGTTTAAATTCAGTGGTGATGATGTGTAGAGATAAAAGTGGTGATTTATCAAGTGACGAACTTGGTGAATTTAATTTGGGATTTTCTAATGATTCTGATTCATCGAATGTTGAAAGAACTGTTAGTTTAAAAGAAAAAACAAAAAGTTATTCTTACTTTAAAGAAAAACATCCATCACAAAAATTCCGTGCTTCAATGTTTACAAAAGATAAATCTTCGTCAAAACTAGACACTGACAAAAAATTAAATCAAAGTGTACCCAAACAAAAGTCCGTCAAGAGCGCCAAGAACACACTGCCGTTTAGCAAGAGTGTTGTAAATAAGGATAGTTTGAAAACCAGTGCTTTCGATAAACTACGGAACATGGATTGCTCGAAGAACAACTGCAATCAGTCGCGCGACGATTTCCTGAAGGCCACCATGAGGATATTTCTCGTCGTGTCTCCACCGATGGGCAAGATTCAGGTATAGTAGTATTTTCTTATGGTTGTGCTATTTATGTATACAAGGGAAGTTTGAAAAAATTCCCGCCTAACACAGAAACAAGTATTTTCTTGTCAGCATCAGTTTTACTTCCCAACATAGTTTTCTTTTCCCTGCGATAAATCCGTCTAAATTGTAGTTGACATCTTTTTTTTAATGTTTATTTCAGTGCATTATTTTGCAAAAAATATGAGCAAGAATATATACATTTATAAACATTTACGATACATAATTTACAACTTATAGACACTAGTATGGGTACTTAAAATGAAGAGATTAAATTAGTTTTATTGAGAAAGTCAATAAGGTTTTTCAGAATTTTTCTGCTTTCAAATATCTGCCTGTATTCCTCAGGCATATTGCAGCCAGTTGATATCTTGTTCTGCAAAATAGTCGTGTTTGAATGTGCAGGCCTCCTCATTTACTAGAAATCTCTGTCCTCCGAACGACCCTACAAACAAAAAGTAGTTTGTGGCCAGATCTGGTGAAAACGGTGATTTTTTTATAAAATGTTTAGTTTAAAACGTTTTTGGCCCTGAGTGAGCAATCGCAACACCCAACGCGCGGTTTGCTTTTTCAAGCTCAAATCTTTAGTCCATATATTACAAATAGGTTCTTTCGAGATGCTCACAACATCTGATATCTATCTGTCGTCTAGTACCATTTGGGGAGCTTTTTAAATAGTTTAGATAGTAATTGCACCTTTTGGTTGTCCCGAACTTGACGTATACGTCAATTAATTTGATACGACTACGGTTAAATTTAGCTGCCTAAAATTTCATAGTGGCGATACAGAGTCCCCGCAAGCATCATCCGAATGGGTTTTAATTTGCGTTGGCGTATTGTCTTTCCAATGCAATAACACAATTTAAAGACACTCAATGTGCGATTTATTGCATCTTCACAGCAACACGAATGGACACAAATGACTATTAAAGAATAAGTGAACTGCCACTGGCTCCCAGGCTGTGTTCAGGACCAATGTCCTGTCAACAGGGTTGATTACTTGTTCTTGACATCTCACGAGAACAAAGAAGATAATTTCACCTAAGAAGAACATTTTTAACAACCTAAAAATAAACAATTCTTTTTTGTGCACATAGTGCCTTTCGGAAACCATCCAGTTTCAAATATACAAATTTGGCTCGCTCACGCCCGGGGCAAGTACACAGGCTTAACCCCACTCCCCCACTAGGTCTAATGGTGCTGATATTTCAATGGTATCTTTCATATACAATTATATTCCCAGACTATTTTTGACGAGTAACACCATCTCCATGTTAAGGCTGGAAACTCTTGAGACTACCCTCGTAAGTGACTTAACCCAACCGAACCAGTGATTTCTGATAATCGTTTATTATCGTAATACAATACTTCATCTAATTCTGTGATGATATTTGATTCGCATTGTTCAATACATTATTAAATACAGAGTCTTTGTGTTGGTAAAACTGTTTCGAATCATTTATTGAAACAAACAAATAATTATCTTCTCTTTATTTAATTTTGTTCTTTTCTTTGTTATTTTATCTACCCTCTTTATTTAATATCTTTTCATGATACGGAGAACGAAGGACGTTAGACGTGGAACCATTTCCAAGTCATCTCAAACTATTGAATTTCTTTCTGTTACATTGATTCAGAAGTATTATTTCTTTTGTATTCCTACCTTCTTTAATTAAATAAATGTTAGATAAATACATAAGCATACTCGTTATAAGAGTATAAGATACACTTCTTAGGATCGTTTTTTTTTCAATTCTCAGTTAACTGACATTTAACCTTGAGTAACCCAATCATTAGGCGAGTAAAGAGGTAAATCTGGGAATTAATTATATTAATCTAAAAACTTGTATAACTCTTTGTTTTGACATTTTATAAGTCAGTTATCTGTAAGAAAATCTCGTAGAATATCGTGCACGTAAGTCTTGATTTTTAAAGATCAAAGATCACAAAAATCAGATTTTTGCAGATATCTTGTTCCCTGTGCTCCAAATAACATTTAGAGTTAGTTCAAAATTTGTAGAGTATAAAATTCTCTATAAAACAAAGTATAAAAAATGGATAACTGTTCCTGAGATATAAACCTTTGATCTTTGAAAATTTAGACTCGCGTATTTATACAAAAAATGTATCTTATTATATTTCATTCCGAGGTTGAATCCTTGAATTCAAAGATTAAAAAACTTGAATTAAATCTTAAGCAATAGGTTAAACTTCAGTTGTGCCATAACTAACATGATTCCCAGTAAACATCATAATGAAGATGCGTATGATTTTTTTTGTCATGAAAGAGTTCATTTACAGTTCAGTTTCTCACAGTCGTTCATATGAAACGTCTATTTTATTGGCTACAAATGGTGAATCCACTCCACCTGTCGGAATACAAATGAAGATAAAGTTGATGCGAATATGTATCGTTTAATATTATTATTATTTATTTTATGTTTTAGACACACATTTTTCCGCCGTAAATCATTAAATTACATTTTATTGTGAAAAATTACATTTCATTTGTGTTCCTTATTCTATCTACGCATTCTCTCTCCTTCCTTAAAGACTTAAACTTTTACTGCTTCTCTCTTCCTGCCACTCTCCCCCCCGTTTCTACTCTGCCATTCGTTCCCTTTCCTCGCTCTTTCTCTCTATCTCCGCCATTCACCTCTTTTCTTCACCGCTTTCCTTCAATCTTCTTTTCACTTTTTATCTTTTCTCACATGAATACTTAATGTGCTTCAGCGTATTCTTTCTTTTTATGTTTCTTGTTTCTCTCTCCCAAATCCTCTTGTATCTTTCATTATATTTGGTGTTAACTTTTTTTTTCCATTTTTTCCTGCTGCTGTATCTCTTTGTCTCTGCTCTTTATCTCCTTTTTCACACTTTGCTTTCTTTTCTTTTTCTCTCTGCCTCCTCTGTCGCCATTATGTTGCTTTCAAAGGTCTCCTTTTTCCTCTTCGTTCCTCCCATTTCACCCTTATCCTTTAAGTTAACTAATTGAAGTGCAATAGTGATAGAAACGTCACAAAACAGGACACTTCACCAAATTGTTTACTGGATTGCCAACTTGCAACAGGTTTTTCGCGTTTAATAAAATTATTCCTTAATTTTATTCCTTATCAGCACTTCATCTAGTCGATCCTCAACCTTTCTTAAAATAAAACCCCATTCCCACTCACTGTTTGTAGTTTTAATTTAGGGTTTTAACCTTAAATATGTCAGTAATATATATTATTTTGTAATAATTACTTCCTTTATTTAATATAAACTATTGTATTTAATATAATTAATTGTATTTCTTTATATTTCACAAGCTGAAACTTAGGTTAAAAGCTTAAATTAACATTGAAACTCAGTGAGTGGGAATGGGGTTTGAAACGTTGAATAAGTGAAATACTTATATCTTGAGTTCTTTGGCGTGAAATTTATGTGGCGTAATTTATGGATGGCGCCTTACTACAAATATCCATATCCTGTCACTTATTCTATAAACTGTTTCAATGGTGTCAGATGTGTGATGCTTATTGGGCGACGTTAGCATTCTGCATTCTGGTTGTCGATCTTAAAAGACTCGTAGCGATCGCTGCATACGACTAACTCTCTCTCCCATTCCCATGTTTAATACGACCCGTGTGATACGTTCGATACGTACCTCTCAACGCTTACCTTAAGTTGATATTATATTGTCTGGAATATTATATTTACCTTCACGTTTTTTTTTCTTTCAGCTCTACACCAAAGTTATTTCATTCGTTTTTTCTTTCTATTGATTGATATTAACCCACAATTCAATTCTTGTTTAGGATGCTCCAGGCATTGTGTATTTTACAGAGAAAAAAATCTTTTATATTTAACACAAAGAGCATTTGAGTTAGAATTGCTAAGAGCAGAATATTTTACAGATCTACCATATTGCAAAAAGATACAAGCTTGATGTGATGGATATCACCTCGGGGATGAACCACGGGGTTGTTCCCTTTGAACTCTGTCGGAATTTAATACTCTAATTACAGCAACAGTTGATACTGCTGTGATATTAATATCCTATGGAGCGATCTCAGATGAAATGTACACCAATCTTCTTAGAAGCGGTGTTGTTGAACGTTGCTAGTGTTATATTCAACATATTGTTTCCTGAAAGGTTCTCTACATTAAATTTTTCTTATTCATAATTAAATCTTAGGTGGATCTCACACTCGAATAAACTACCCGCGGTCTCCGACTTTTCAATAGTAGTGTATTGGAGTTGTTCTTCATTACCATACTTTTTGATAAGAATAAACTTTTACTTTATCCTTTAAAACTACACCACCTTAATAATAAATGTGTCATTTTAAATATCTATTTAAAATTGATAATATACAACTCGTGTCGTGACATTTGGGAGATAATGGGTGTTTTCATGAATTTTTATATTTTAAGCTAAAGAGCTTAACCTTGCGAGGCATTTCTGTTATTGGAACTTTCTATGCCTATCCTTGAATGCAGGTATAAAAATATTAACAGAAAATAGAAATTTGATTTTCAACACGCTATATGTTTCTAAGTAATTTATATACTAAGTAATGATCTATTTTTAAACAAAGTTTGAAAATTTATCTGACTCCTAACGTTTATATGGTTTAAATAGCTCAATCGTGTGCAAAGTTATTAACGTTTTTATATTTGAAAACATTGAATACTAGTACAATGTTGTAAATCGATTGTCATTTTAGTACACTGTTCCCATGTATATTTAACTATATAACCATGAAGAAATGTTTCACCTTAAGCATAATAATGCTATCTGCGTTACTCCGTTACTAACCTTAGATTTTGTAAATTGGATTAAAAATTAAAATATCATCACTTTTTATAAACACATTGCGTTTTTCTGCTGATTTTAAATGACACCTCTTGTTGAAAAACCTTTTTTGTATCTGTTCAGTTCTTTTTATTCTTAACGATATGCTATACATGATATCGTAAACATAAGAACTGCTGAACCTCCACACTGAAAATTTTAATTTTATCCGGATTTAACTCTTTTACATAATGAAAACAAACTTAATCAAAATGCATTATTCGATGACGGATTTACTAGCCTTATCTTTTAATATCTATTTGAGTACATCAATTTTCGATAGTTATATAAATTTATAAACATTTGTAATATTTAATTTATAGTCTATAAATATGAGTATGGGTGTTTAAAATATAGAGATTATATTAGATTTATTTATAAAGTCGAATAAGGTTTTTAGAATTGCTCTACTTTCAAGTATCTGCTTATTGTCTTCAGGCATATTACAATTCACCAATTTATAAGAGTTACTGTTAATGGGCTACTACATTGTCCACAGCTTGATTGTGCTTCTCTTTGAATTAAGTATGTAATGAGTAAGATTTGTATGACCTATCAGAAGTCTACATATTACTACTTCCAGCTTTCTATTTAGTCCAATCGGTAACTCTAGTTTACACATTGATGGCTTCACTTCTCTTACTGTACTATATATTTATAAAATTGATTACCAGAACCTTGAATGCCCAATTATTTCTTCTAACTCCCTTATATGTTAAGAGATGGTAATAATTAAAAAAGTATTTTTTTCACTTTTATTAAAAGGATCCAACGTTATACAAAATTCCAATACATTGTACGTCACATGGGTTGTGTATCCTATGAATTATTACGAATTATTAAACGGAGGTTGCCGACAAGGAATATTAATCTCGATTACTTATTACTATTTATTTCTTGTAAAACCTACGGAAAAACTGAAATTGAAATTTGATATAGCTATAACTTTGTTAACATTTGAATATTTAAAAAAATAAAAACGCCAATATACATGAAATGAGTTCTTTGAGCGTTTTTTGATTCAACTTTTATATTTTAAGAGAATAAAATGAATTCACTTCTACAATACTTCTAAAGAAATATATTTATTACATTTAATAAACACAATACAGCAGTGTATCAAAAACCATTTCATTCTGCGTTTAACATAAAAGAATCTTCTTTTCACAAAGCCTCAGCAAACACATTCACATGAATTCACTCACATGGAGAAATAACGTTATAAAATAATTTATCTGGAACATCCCTTCGGGTCAGGGTGTTATATTTGAATCAAAAAAGCGCTTCACATACGCGTTGGTTCACGTACGCACTTCAAAGTCATGTTTGAATGTGTGTACACCCTTCATAGGACCTGTACCTCCTATAGTCATATACAGCACGCGAACAGAATAGACCCTTGTCTGTGTTTGACATCTACAGTCAAAGAAATACTATTAGGCAGACGATTCAAATTCAGTTATGTAAAGGGATTAAAGGGATTACATTGCTAAAGGTTTCAACGCATTCAAATACATATATAAAGCTTTTTAATCTTAACTTTCAGAGAAACAAAGAATTATGTACATATATGTAACATGTATTTAACATAAATTATACTTTAGAAATTATCATAAGGGAAAAGATTTTTAATCAGTGTAAATTATGTTAAGTTATGCGCATGCGCGTAATAGACCTTCTGAGCCCTATTCCTGACTTTCGCTTAAAAGTAATTCTCATTTTCAAAAACTCTTGTGTAATTTTGAGATAAAACAAGAACAACATAGACATACAACTGAAATATGTATCGTTTAATATTATTATTATTTATTTTATGTTTTTTTTTTTCTTAAATATAGTTTCTCGGGCTTCCTAGGCACGTAGCCTTTTATCGCCCCTAATATATTCTGCTTTTCCTTATACTTTGTATCCCGACAACAAATTAGTTTATGTTTTAGACACACATTCTTCCGCCTTAAATCATTGAATTACATTTCATTGTGAAAAATTACATTTCATTTGTGTTCCTTATTCTATCTACGCATTCTCTCCTTCCTTAAAGACTTAAACTGTTACTGCTTCTCTCTTCCTGCCACTCTCCCTCTCGTTTCTACTCTGCCATTCGTTCTCTTTCCTCGCTCATTCTCTCTATCTCCGCCATTCTCCTCTTTTCTTCACCGCCTTCGTTTAATCTTCTTTTCACTTTTTGCTCTTTTCTCACATGAATACTTGATGTGCTTCTGCTTATTCTTTCTTTTTATGTTCCTTGTCTCTTTTTCTCGTATTTACTCGTATTCCGTTATCTCTCTCTCCAAAATCCTCTTGTATCTTTCATTATATTTGGTGTTAACTTTTTTTTTCCATTTTTTCCTGCTGCTGTATCTCTTTGTCTCTGCTCCTTATCTCCTCTTTCACACTTGTGCATTCTTCTCTTTTTATCTCTGCCTCCTCTGTCGCCATTCTGTTCCTTTCAAAGTTCTCCTTTCTCCTTTTCGTTCCTCCCATTTCACCCTTATCGTTTAATTTAACTAATGGATTAATAATACATAAGACATATTTTATTTTATACGCTATAATCAGTTTTATTCACTTTTACATAATAATTCTCGGGTCTATCTTACGAGAGCTTGACTAGGGCCCTGTCAGGTTAGTCGGTATAAATAAATTCTTGTCGGGTACATTCCGATCAGGATAATCTTATGACTACACGATTAGGGACTAATATATCATATATTGCAAGTAATATATATTGATTACAAATGTTTTCTCTTTAAGTTATTGCGTTTATTTTACCAGTGAATTGAATTTACAGTCAAATTTTCAATACAAGAAGATTATTATTAATATCTAAAACTATTCGTTATGTTATGCATATAAGTGATGCAACTTTATCGACGTGACTGTGCTATAATATGTTACATAAGTTTTAGTGCGCCTGCGTAGTACGCGTCGGGCAATTTAAACCTAAGCAAGCAAAAACTTTTGCCAAGGTCTGTACAAGCGGAGCCTTTATTAATACTAACAATAAACAATATGCCGTTCAGTGTTCAATATGCAAAATATTCTACTTTAAATTGTCTTATTTAATGTGTCTCATGATTATCATTTACACTCATTGTGTCCTTTTAAAATGGTTCGATCTTTGATCAAATTTATCCATCTGTGCTTTAGCTTTTTTATGCTCTTAAAAATGTATGATTTCTCAAACCGTTGAAATCGTTGGTTTTACCAATTTCAAACTCACAAGGAGTAAGTCAAAATAAGTCTCAAGAGACTAAATCTAAAGAATATGTAGAGTTTTGCAGTTACGATTCCACATATATATATACATATATATACTTATACACTACTCTATCTCTTTTCTATTCTTTTGTTAAATAAATGGAACAATATATTCGTAAGTGTATTATAAAAAGAGTTGTATTTCCAAGTTACATTTATCATTTTGGCATGAATAGCATTAGAAACCAATGGGGCTGGGTGGGGCGTTACGGGGGGTATGAGGCGGAATGAACTGAGGATGGGGGTGATGGTGTTAGAGCCCCCAGCCGACTCAAAGGTCCAATGTTCCTGCAGACACGGATGGTATTTGTGTGTCAGATACGGGTATCAGAGACTCCTAGACTCCTAGTTACCGAGTTGATGCATTACGGAGTTTCACGATGACTGATGGAGCTTTCGTATAACAATAACTAAAGCATTTGATGCTCTACAATCGTATTAGGCGCATATGCTCGTCTACCATGCTCTGTACTAGGCGCATATCATCACCAACATATTACCATGAATCATGTTTTTCATTTTTTATTTGATTTATTTACTTTTTTGTTTTCTTTTAGTGTCAGATTATGATCGACAACTAATTCATTGCTCACCAGACGAACGCAAACGGCTCCAGACTGTTCCATTATTGGTTTTTAATTTATTTCACCACAAATAGAATAATTTACATTTATAAGAAAATATTCTTGTCGATAAAAATTACTCAAAATATGAATTAACCAAAACCTCAGCTAATATGCAAATTTAGTTCATACCACTTACATAAGGTTTTAACCTCGGAATGAAATGTAATAACCTTAAAACTTCTATAAATCTTTGTTTTGATATTTTATAAGTTCTCTCGAGTCGTGTTTTTCGAAGGTCAAATGTCACAACAATCGGTTTATATTAGATACCTTGTTTCTTATGCTCTTAATGATATTTACAGTTATTAGTAAACTTGTAAGGTACACATAAGTACATTAGTATACATAAGAAGTACAGAAAGGTTTAGATTGGGAAATGAGGAAAAAGGAAACAGATACTGGGAAAGTAGTGAGGAAAGAAAGTGTAGAGTGTGCGGAGCGGAGGACGAAACACTGGAGCACATTAAGTTTGAGTGTAAGGAAAAAGTAGCGAGCGAAAGGAATATTGGCCAGCTATTAAAGGGAGGCAGTGAAGGAAAGAGGTGAATGGCGGAAATAGTAAAAAGGAAAGGAAAAACAGAACAATAAATAAGCTGGTGGCTGGGTTGCACAAGGAACATTAAGAGAGAGGAAGTACTAAAAGAGGCAGTGAAGGGAAGTAGGAGAAAGAAAGAAGTAGCGAGGATAAACAGTTAAACTTCAGTCCAGAAAAATAGACTAAGGAATAGATCAGTCCAGAAGGAAGACTAGGGAAAATGAAGGAAGAGGGTCAAGAGAAGAAGAAGCAGAAAGTACTTTTGGAAATAAAAAGGTCTAGAATAGTTTTAAATTTAATTGTAAGTTGAAGTATATGAAATGTATTAAGAATGTAGATTGTAAAGCCGAAAGGCGAACAATAAACAAGCAATTAATTAATTAATTAGTAAACTTGTAGAGCATAACATTCTCTACAAATTAGATTTCATTTTTTTTCGCGTATGATCAACAGAACGAATTTTGAACGGACGTATACGCGGTAGTACGATTTACTTATCCGAACCCTGTAAATGTAATGAACTCTCGCACACTTAGGGCTTCTGAAAACCCGGGGTTTTAATACCCGTCGGATCAGAAAAATATAAAAAACATCTAAATTATCAGGTAATTTATTATTATTTAAGTAATAACATATTAATTTACAACTTATTTAAATTTGGTTGCTCTAATATAGTGATATTTTAGAAAAACCAAAGCATTTAGAGACTTATCCCCCAATGACGATCTTGATTATTAGATATTTTCTGCAATAATACAGAAATCATTAGCGATATTTTTACTTCATAATGTTCATAAATCAGATTCATAATGTCACTTTCATTTTTGGGCAGCTTATGTCCGCGGTTTGCAATAGACTCTCGGATAAACTCAGATCTAGTGATTGCTCTTGTAGATATGCCATCTACAGCGGCCAGTTTGCTACGACTTCTTCCAAACTTTCTCATGGTTAATAATAAACAATAATTTAAAAAAATACAAGTTACACATGAATCACTTAATACTGCAATTACAATATACTCGTAAACTATGAACATCGACGAACTGTTAAGTAGAGCAATACTTATAATTGATTAAAATGATTGAACTAACATGTTCGCTATTTATGCAAGTTTCCAACTCATTGGGAAAACCCAATGAAGTGCTTCCTTGATCCCAGAATATTACAATCTACCCATTACGATATTTAGTAAGTAACATAACATAACAAAATCAAGAAAGGAATGTATCCAATGATACGTCCTTATAAGGTATTATTCCTTCTAAGTGCACATGAGAATGTATTTTTGGTCTGCTGGGTACTTAGTAAATTTAGTAGCTGACTAAATCAATTGGTAGCTTTCTTTTTAGCCTACGTTCTTTTCTCACTTTCATCAGGTTCACCTTAAGGGTGTTTGGGTTGTTATCCAATCGGTCTCTTTACTTGATGCTGTACTTTATAATTTCGTCTTTGACCCTTGATTTCTCAAATAAGATCATCTTTTACTCCCGTACCTTTGGTTACAATAATTTGACCTTCATATATAAGCATATACATTATACTTACATATTTTTGTATAAACTTTCCAACTGGTTTCCTCATTATTTGTAGTACAATGAGCCATAAAACCTTGCGCAACAAACACAAATAAAAACAATATTGATTATCTGAAATCTACAATTGCTTTACATACAAAGGAAATTTGTTTCGTAAATTGTTCGATATCGCTCTAATGAAAGCGCGTGATAAACAAGGGTCCGGCTGATAACAAAGGACACCTACAATAACAATGCGTGAAAATATTTTAATGCTAGTCGAGGGTTGGGGTGGAATCGAGTCTATAATTAGATAACATCGAACACGCATGGTGAACAATATAAGTTAGTAACGTAACCGTTTGGTTTGACTACGCACAGCGATCCGCCATGACAGTCTATAAAATCCACTGACAGCGTTGCATCAGATTGAAACAAAACCACACTTGGCACACGATCGTATTAACCATGCAGTAGGTACCACATTTTGGACAGACCTGACTTGACAGCTGTTATTTTCGACGCATGCGCATAGAGTACAAATAGGATTATATACCTTTCTCTCTTATACACATCTTGGACACACTTTTAATCTATAGGAAAGATAGACTTTCACATTCATTCTCATACATTCACTCTCCATATATATATATATATATACATATATATATATATATATACATATATATATATAAATTACATGTCACGTTGTTCCTCCGCGATGGACTCCTAAACTACTTAACCGATTTTAATCAAATTTGTACACCGTGTGCAGTTTGATCCAACTTGAAAGATAGGATAGCTTACATCTCAATTTATGATTGCAATATTATCTTATTGCAAATTATTTGTCTATTAATTATCTGTGACATCTGGCGACGATGATGGCGATATCTGTTGACTAGATTGAGTAAATATTCTGTTGACTAGATTGAGTAAATATTCAATAGATGGCGCTATGTAATGTAATATGACAAAAACGTTAGTCACAGCAACGGGTGGCCGGGACAGCTAGTATATATATATATATATATATACGTAATTACATCGGGTCTAACAACCATCCAGCAATTTATCCATAAGCAATCGTCCATTGACATTTCCTTAATTTGCACTACTTGTATGTTTTTACACTATTTTTATTATTGTCACTGTAGCTCGAAAGGTTTCTTCCTATTAAGTCTTCTAGTTAACTCTTGGTTGTCCAACACTTGGAGTACCTCGTCATTCGGATGACAGTGCAGTCTGCCATGATGCTTGGAAACATCCCGAGTCGAAATTTTAGACCTATCCTGATCCTAAAAGGGATCTTTACTCCTCTTTTAATACTAAATACAGTAAAGTAAACCTCTTCTAGTTCTAAACATTATCATATGATCCTACCTTGGTCCTAAACAAAATCATGATCCTATCGTCTTATAATATGTAATTCAAAACCTGTGAACCTATTTTAAACCTAAGATGGTCAAAAGGAATGTCTTATTACCTGCTATGGGTACGTAAGATATATATCTCTTTATTTCTACGATCCTACTTATATTAAAATATAAATTTTTAAAACGAAATTATTAAAAACTAATAATGATGGATTGATGATGCTTTGTAAATATTTTGTTTTTAGTTTTAATATGTAGTACATTTACATATAAACTAAATTACAATTTAAATAAGTAATTTCTTCTCTACGTACTATTTTTAAAGGCTCTATACACTCTCGAATATGTTGGGCTGATAACTAACGTGAACATTCGTTCATCATCGACATCATAATAGCTATAAGTTTTATATTAAAACAAACCACATTCCCACTCATTGTTTTTAGTTTTAGTTTAAGATTTTAACCTTAAATGTCATTTTAAACTTGTGAAATCATGCGTCATGAATCAGTAATATACATTATTTTGTAATAATTATTATTTTTGTTTAATATAAATTATTGTATTTTATATAATTAATTTTAATTCTTTATATTTCACAAACACAAGCTTACATTTTAGGTTAAAAGCTTAAATTAACACTAAAACTCAGTGAGTGGGGATGGGACTTTATTATATTACTTTTTCAATCGAAATCGGAAATCGGGAGCATCGAGTGTGTGTGAGGCCTGTTACATACAGTTTCAGACAGTATTCTCATTGACGTAGAAAATTTAAGACAAGACTATTTTTAAACAGAAAGGTAAGGTCTAAAATACTTCGTTTTTAAATATATTTATTATAAATATTAAATCCTTAAATGAACACTAAACCTCATTAAGTGGAAATGAGGCTTCACTCGTATAAATATTATTAGACCACCCACTGCTTTTAAGTATTCTTACATTTCATCTGAAAGAAAAGGAAAACACTTAATTTATGATTTTCATTTATAAATACAAAAATACGCTTCGTCATAGGAAGACCATTTATTATAAAATGAATTTGTGCTTAAAGAAATGATCCTTCAAAAAGATTTGTGGAGATTTTTATAAATAATAATGGTAAGCTCTTTAGCCCCAAAATCCCAAACAAAGTGGTTTGGTTAAGTGAAGGAAAAGAGCCGCATTGTAATTATGAAAAGACTGAATATTATGTGAAATGAATAATCTATTTTTAGATTTATCTTTAATATGTTTATGGATAGCTCTATATTAAATATAATTATAAAACAAGCGCTTTAGCATTTCTTATATGAGGATTTCAACGAAATTTGAAATATCTAGTAATTGACATTGGAGTTAGGATGAGACTAAGACAGATCAGTGAATACTGAAAAATATACTTCCCTACGACGCAAAAATATGTATATTTTAGTGTCTTCCGTGTTTAGTTCTATCCTCACGCTTCCCTTCTCTTTCATGATCCATACGATAGCTACAATCCGTTTATTGCGAGTGTAACCCTACCCCTTCTATCTGGTGGTAGTTTACTTATTTTAAGAGAGCGATTCTACAATCCTCTCTAGCGAAGGATTCTTTAAGTGAACTGTATCACCTTGAATCGGATGACCAAGCTTATTGTGGATGTCTTATATATCTATCAGGACTTAGTACTTCATCTAATAATATTATAGAAATATATTAGGTTTACTTACTTTGTGTGCTATGCAGGCTGCTATCTCTGCAATGAACAATCACTTTATTTTAACGCAACGCGACCGTTAATTCTAAGTACTTTACAATTAAAGCAATGTATACTTTAACACTTATTTTGTTTATTAAACATTCAATTATTTAATACATTTCTTTACTTTATGTGGTAATTTACAATATTCTTTATTAATTCTTTTAGTTACTTTATGATTCTTATATCAAGGCGACTGATTGACTATTTCTTAACCAAAGCGTCATATTGACGTGGTCTTTCAATTTCCGAGGTGCGACTCCTCTTTGACTAGGTCTAGATGGACTGACCAAGAAGCCCTTATTTTCTAGGTTTATATAGTTAAAAAATGTCTTTGTTCGAATATATGATCTCATTTGAACTCTAGCTATCTTTATCTTAAATCCAAATATCGCTTCGTCTACACTTCTTTGAATTTTGGTATTTGGTTCTAATATAAACATTATTTGAAACACTTAAGTGCTTATGAACAAAGGTTTAGTTAATTATTATTTCTTTTAAAAGTTAGTGTAAATACTCCATCGCTAGTTTGAAGAATTAAACAAATTATAATAATATGCGTCGTGGTTCTATTGATAAAGCAAAACTTAATCTAAATATTATACTTGCGAGTTAGGCGATTTAAAATTATTATAAATCTGCGTTTTAGTTTATATATGAACCTTTACACTGGTTCCTAAATAGTTAGTAGTAATATATCAATAATTAATGAATCTATATGGCACTGTTACACGAGTCCTGAAATTTATACAATACAATAAGCAAGCACTGCCTTCCTGCACACAGTGAATATAATATATACTCGAACTCTCATAATTTGAACTATACTTATTATACAAATTAATTTATATACAAGAGACCGGATTATGAATACCGGATGCCCGGCACTTCATTCTTTCCGGATATCCGCTTGTCCTGTATATTCGCAATCCGACGTGGGCCTTGTAAGGAATTAAGTTCTTTCCTTAAATCCAAAGTTCACAAAATGTCTCGTAGCGGATGGAGCAATTGCTGTAGGGTACGGAAGCAGAAGCACAGGGCGCAGTGCGAAAAGATGTTTGATGATGACCAAAAGGAGTACGAACGTACCAACCGTCTCCGCGATATTTTTTCCATTTTTGTAGAAAATTTACACGATTTTAATGTGAATATTTGCTTGTCAAATATCACCTTAATCTTGTTGAAAGATCCTTCCCCCACTGTTGATGCTACACCTGCTCTTGGATGCCTGACACAGTTTTCCTTATCCCCTATTAATTTCTAACATCTCTTATGCAATTAATAACGCATTAAGCCACTACATCGAGTTCAGTGCTCTAAACATTCATCGAGGAGTAATCATTAAATCATCTAGCGTTATTTTATACAGTAATAAGACAGGCAGACAGGCAATGCACGATAAACAAAGTAATATATTACTGTCGAGGGTACCGGCTTTATCAGTACTTAAGTAGTCAGATTGCAGATTACTTGAGACAGTATTTTATTTAAAATAACGAGCGGTATCTCGTATGTCCATTAATTAATCATTCTAAGAACTAGAAAATTCGATAAAAAGTAGAATTAATAGTACTAATAGTAAATCGCATTTTTCATTTATTTGTGCTACTTATTATAAAATTAGGGCCGGTTTTAAACCGCTTTTTTGCAGGTTGAAATAATTTTTATGGTGGAGATGTTACTAATTACTACATGTTTATGAATTTCTTTAAATTTAATGTTTAAATATCAAACAATAATCGACGCCATCTAGTTATCTAACTTAAACAACTAAATACTGTAGCCAAAGACATTCTACCAAATCCATTGGTAGTAAAACAACCCTACCATCTTGTTTCACCACCAGATGTAGAAATGGCGCTTTTTTCAGCGTCAACAGCCGTTACATGTCCGACATGGCCCTTTGCTTTTCGACCACAGACACGACAGGTTGCTCTCTACATTTTAAAAGTCTAAATTAGCAACATATATACATTGTTATTTTGTACACGTGCTTTTTCTGCTTATTTCAAATAAATTCATTTAGTTATTAAATAGTGTGTTTCTCTGTGAATTCTTAATAAAAATTCAGTCCACTACTAACTGTAAATTACCAACATCAGATTTACATAAACACTTGGTTTTTTCGTGTTTTAATCGACAAGAAACAATCAAGACAACGCGTAACATTGTGATTTTGAGTTACATCGAGAATCACTACATTTTGCGCCAACACTATATATCTATTGATGATAGATGGGAAGAGTCCTAAAAAAATTATTATGAACTCGAAAAATTAATTTTTTTACTGGGACCAATTATTATTTTGCGTTATATCCGTATTGGGAACCCAATTGGATTTACAAAAAAAATTCCGAGCAGAATTCACTTCGAAACGGTTACGTTTTTTTTGTTGTTGTCCGTAAGTCACCATATATCGCCCAAATGTCGATTCAGATACTAGGTCGTGTCTTAAGAATATCGTAATTGAATTTTATACGCCTCTGATCCATATTGTTTGTAGGGATGCAGACTAGGTATAATCCGTTTTGTATTTTGGACTGTAAAGTGTAGTACAATTCGTTTTTTTCTATTTAAATTTATCTTGGGGCATGAAATCATCAATTTCCATGTTGTGTACTATTCTAGTTGTTTTTGAATTTAATAATCCAGAGATGTACAAAGTGCGGTAAAGTTTGCTGTAAAATTACCGCTGCTCCTTCCTGTGCATGTTTTTCCTTCTACTCTTCTTCTTATCCACGTTTCATTCATAAATTCAATGCGTTGCTGAACAACGAACGTGCACCTTTAGTATTACTGTATTTCATATTCATGTTTGTGATCTTTTTTTGAGGTTGGTGGCATAAAACTTTTTATAATAAAGTACACTTTTAATCACATAAATACACAACACCAACAAAATTAAATTGCAGTCGGAATGGGTTTCCAAAAGCTCATAAAAACAGCAACCTTTATATTAATTATTACTATATGTGTAAAGTGTTACACCCTTCTACTAGGCGCAATGGAGATGCTTGCTCGACCGATACACGGAATAACCGTGAAATATACTGCACGCTATCTCACATGTGACCAATAAATGCAGTGCAGTAAATACAATATTCTATGACACAAAACGGAAGTACTGTATACAGGATACACGTGGGGTACCATATCCTGCTATACCGAAAAGTTTTATCTAGCCTGCACGACCTGAAACTCAATCAAAATGCTAAAAGTTTTACCGGAATTTAAAACAAAACTAATGCATCGTA
Organism: Panorpa germanica; assembly: GCA_963678705.1. NCBI lineage: Eukaryota > Metazoa > Arthropoda > Insecta > Mecoptera > Panorpidae > Panorpa > Panorpa germanica. Next base: position 11,126,971 of record OY783210.1, read on the forward strand.
TGATAAAGTTCGATACCCCCACTACCAATATCATCTCACTTCGATTTTAAGCTAGAACCGACTTTACTACTCTACTATTCTGTGGAGTGTGAATTCCTTTCATTATTTATTAGCTTTATACTGTTAGTGACATCGTAAACTAGAAGTTTCATGGATATGTTTATATTAAATCATAAAACTTCATAAGACCATTTTTTAACTAGTACTTTTTAACGCTAACTTTATTAATTAACGCAGGTATTATTATTATTTCTAAATATTTATTATTTGAATGTTCAAACATACAATTATTATTCTCTTATAGCTAAACTTATTTTTATGTGTTTGAAAATAGACCACTAGGTTGTATTCTCTAAGCGTGGTTTATACCTAATCACATAATTCATCGAGACCTGGATATACCTACAGTAAAAGAAGAAATAGTGCTTAGAACCAAACTATACAAGGAGAGAATAATGGAACATCCAAACAACTTGGCCAGCTGTCTAATGTCCAATATTTCCGCAGTACGCAGACTGAAAAAGACCTACTAGTTACCTCAGGACCTACTAGCAGATCTATAAATCCATAAATAAATAGAATCTAGGATCTATTAAAATTGAGGGATAACTCGATAGGCATATCCCGCGCAAGACATTTTATTTATTCTTTTTGACAATCCTATCACTGAATGTCCTATAGGCAGGACAGATTGTAATAATATTTAGCAATATAAAAAAAAAAAAAAAAAAAAAAAAAAGCGTGGTTGTTTATAATTTGTCAGTGCCGTGAAGAAACTAAGTACGTTAGTCTTCAGAAAGATGTAGTTATTGTAATTAAAATGTCTTTACTTACTGAGTGTTAGACTATATCTGAGATATTTTTAGCTGTGTAGCCTATATAAACCTTTTATAAAAATGGTTTCAATAAATTGTAAACTTCAAGAATTTTGGATATTATTTCGACAGTTATGGGGGTACCTGATGTCTGCAAGGCCAGGTGAATTTTCACAGGGTGCTCTTTCGTTAACAATATATAAATATGCAATGCCAAAAATTGCAGATGTTATGACATTAATCAAAGTATTGAAATGTTATCCTGAGAATAACTGAAAAGATTCATTCACATTTAATCCTTAAAAATACCTTTTCAAGATTCTTTAATCCTTAAAACTGTAGATATATGTTCTTTGTGTATGTGTAAACGTTGTATTTTAGGTAACACTGTTTACGGAACAGGTAGCTTATAATTCATCAGAAATTGAATGATTGTATAAATATATTGTGAAATGTAATAACTATTTGATGTAAATCGCAAATAGATTACGTTGTGCATGTTTCTGACATTAACCTACTTTGCTAGCAGCAAACTAAGTTTGTTAGCTTACACTACAACCCCCAGGCTTGCTTCTGCCCCAGAACGAAGTTCGTACCGCACTTCACGTCTATCAGCGATATACAAGAAAAACATTTAGGAATTTAGAGAATGTTAGTAATGGATTGTATTCGTACTTCGATATTGAATGAACCCGAATATGCAAAACAGTGTTCTAGTTCCTGTTGTTCCTTTTCGCGTTCCCATTCCAATTCCAACGTAGGGAACGCAAATAATCCAATTATCTTCAGGCAGATATACATTTAGATATAATTTATAGTTATTACTATTACTACATTCCACTACAAGTAGTTATTAGTTGTATTATGAGTCTAGATACATACCTACACGATTATCGTCAGTTTCTAGTTGAACAATTTTATGGCAACCCATGTGTTGCCATCTATAGGCGTATATGTTAAATATTTTACATCACATTACGTGCAGAACATGTTATTTTAGCTGGTAATTATTATTATTGTTATTTTTATTGATGTGCGTGTATCAGTCGCTTACAAACATATAAACAGCTTTATTATTCATGAGAAAACAAAACAAAAACATTTCCAGGAAAGGTGGTAATAAAGCTAAATTTGTTTAACGATATGCACTTTATCGAAGACTCAAACCAATTTTGATAATGAGCTTGTGTCCTATGTCTTAATTTCTATAAAAGTGTACTATATATTGATAAAATGGGTTACTAGAACCTCAAATGTTCAATTATTTTTTAATAACTCTTTATATGTTAAGAGATATTAACAATTAAAAAACCATTTTTTCTCTTTAATTATTAAATGGATTCAACGTTGTACACATTCCAAGTGCATGTGACATCACAATTCTTGTGTAAGGTTACCAACCTTACAGCTCATAAATCTCTGCTATATGTATTTATGTATCAAAATATCAAATATTATTTACAGCTATTTCAAGGAACAATCAAATTTCAATATTATGTCTGCCTTAGCAGGGTTAAATAAAATAAAAACTTATTATTCTTTGATTTGACTTAATTATTTGACTACCAACAGCTACAGAACATTACCACAGCACTGACATACTCAACAAATAACTGACGTTAAAATGCATTTCACGTCATACAAATATGGCCGACCATTTCTAGCGCTACAATTCAAACTACAATTCAAACTTTTAAATGCTATATCTCCGTCAATATTTAGATATTTAATAAAATAGACACGCCAATACACATTTATTAACAACAATTTCAATCAATAATTGAAAAATCGACCACTAAAAAATGAGGACACAAGCCCATTGGCTTGTGTCTTATGTCTTAATTTCTCTAAAAGTGTAATATATTTATAAAGTTGGTTACTAGAACCTCAAGCGTCCAATTATTTTATAATAACTCCTTATATATTAGGAGATATTAACAATTAAAAATGATATCTTTTCTCTGTAATTATTAGAGAGATTCAACGTTATAGAACATTCCAAGACATGTGATATCACGTCCGCTAAGTTGCTATGTCTTTTATATAACAGAGCGTATAAAAGATAGTATATTCAACACAGAACACTTATCCATATAAAAAATAACTGACCTACCCTTAATAATACAGACATGTTACGTCATAAATATGGCCGACACTTGTGGCACTAAAACTACAATTCTAACTTTTAATTTCTATATCTCCTTTTGTTTTCTATTTTCATAAATATCCAAATGTTAATGAAGTTATAGCTACATTAAATTGGAATTTTAGTTTTGCCGCTTGTTTTACAAAAGATAAGTAGTAATCATTAATCGAGATTATTTTCACAAAGGTTGCCAACCATTGGTATATAACACTTTACGGCACACACAACTCAGTTGTTAGTGTTAAATGACGTATCGCATACACACTCGTGTGTGTCTCTGTTGTATAAAAGAGATGGCAAGTCTAAAGATTGTGACATCACACGCATTGGAGTTTTCTATAACTTTGGATAAAACTTTAGTAAACTTGATAATTTATTTATTGTGTGACGTCATTTGCAGAACTAGCACAAACGGAAAAACTGAAATTAAAATTTTAAATAGCTATATTTTCGTCAACTTTTATATATTTAAAAAAATAGAAACGCCATTATATATTTTATATTTTAATAAAAATTAAAATACAACCCCTAAAAATAAATTCGCAAGCTCATTAGTAGCCCTTGAAATGCCTGTGCTACTACTTAATGAGAAAGAAATCAATTTTGACTACCATAATGAGCTTAAGACGCTTAGTTTCAACCAAACTAAATAACTGTACATACGAAAACACCGGTTCACAAAACGAACCCAATTCTTTCTTATCAGATAAATACTTTACCAGAAAGAGAAATAATATTTTTAAAAAACCTCAGAAACATGTAAGCAAGATGGAAATCATCCTTCAGATCTCATCCAATTATATTTTATAATAAATAAATCCCTCTTTGTAGAAAGATTGAAGAATTTACATGAAATATAAATCTCATGGAAACAAATCTTTTGTTTTTAACTGATTCAAGCGCCGTAAATTGAGGTAACGTCGTCATTTTTTAAGCGGATAAACTATCTTCAGAAAGTACTAAAGCTTTTATTTTTTCTTATAACTTTTTTTAGCATTTTTTTAATATGAAAATCTTAAGCTTATAGCGGAAAGATGACAACGGTGCCTGGCTCGTTTATTTAGGATTACTTTCTATAGTAATGCTTCAATTTACCACCGGCTTCATTATTTAAGAGCCAAACTCTAGCTGAACTATTCTTGCGGTATATTGAATCTTTATTTTTAACATACGAACCCTACACCCACTTATGTTGACACTGTGTCTTGATATATTATGATATAACGATCGATATATGAATAATATAACGATCGTAATTCTCTTAAGAATGGTTTAAAAGACTGAGAATCATTAAATGGAAATATGACAAATATTATTCTGTAAAGAAAGTTACATCAAACAATACTCGTTCTTTATAAGATATATTGAAAGTGAACTTCTTGTGACCGCTTCTTCTTGTAATCACTGGCGTAGCTAGGTATGGGCCAGTCGGTGCTGGGCGCCGTGCCCTCAAGCTCAGGGGGCCCTCGGACCCTGACCAGCAAACCTCGTATTGTACTAGCTAAAAATTATCCCACCTTTGGAATGTAAATAAAATAGGTTGCAATACGACTTAAAGGTAGTACTGTCGGTCAGAGAGTTACCGTTTAATATTTTCTAAAATTTGGCTTATTATCATATATCATATATAATGATCTCGTTAAATTTTAGAAACTGCAGAGAACCAGTAAAAATATATTAAACTTTGAATTTTTTAATTTAACATTGAAGCTTGAGAAATCACAGTTTTTATTTCATTTTATAAAAATAACAGTTTAGATTTAGATTTATCGAAGATAGACCAGCTAAGCATTGTTGTGAGGTATGCAGTAATAACCGGTGCCCGTATTCCTGAGTCTTGCGAACAATGATCGTGATCAAACAAATCTGATTTACATGAGTGAAACATTTTACGAATCACTTTTAAAAGAGTATTCCTGTACATTTCCTGAATTTTATTATTAATTATTATTATAGTTCACTTTTAAAAGTGATTCGTAAAATGTTTCGCTCATATAAATCATATCTGTTCGATCACGACCATAGTTCGCAAGACTCCGGAATAGGGCCCCTAAGGCTCTAATGCAGCTCGGAAAATAGATAGTCAGTTGATTTAGAAGTAAAAAAAGCGTTTCTAAGTTTTTATGCAGCATTCAAACATGGTGCGGCAGTTTTAGTCAACCAGGTGACTACATTTTTTATCAGCAAAAATATTGATTTAAAAAAATGTGTTTTGTCAAAGTTACAGTAGCAGAAATTTAAAATTTCGGTTATAAATATGGTGAAAAATAGTATACACGACAGCGAAGAAAGTAAGATATTCCAGTCCGAGTGTTTGCCAATTTTAACGGAGTAGGCTTTACACGCGGGTTGAACTGTCCTACTTTCTTCCCTCGGTGTGTAATATACTATTAATGTTTTACATACATCTGTGCATAAACCTTATGATTCACTTTGTTTTATTGCTTAATACCAATAATATTAATCCTAGTATACGTTTCTAAACTCTTCACCTGTAAAACCTAGGCGATCACTAAAGATCACACAAGACACTCATGCACATAGTAAGTAGTTTTGCTGTGCCATTCAGTGCACGATAAAGAGCCGATGATAAACTAGTAGTTCTGTACCTTTAAAGTCATATAGGTTATATATATACATAAATAAAATGGTACTATATAATTAAAAAATTGATAAAACCTAAACAGTTTAATTAGGGCCCCAGTTTCTTTTTGCACCGGGGCCTTTGGTTACCTAGCTGGGCCACTTCCTTAACTTAACACGACGTTCTTCCTTAACAGAACAAAATAGAGCACTGCGTTTCAATTATTTATTTATTGTACACATATTCCAACACGTTAGTTCACACAGGGGAGTGTTTCTTTAGGTTGAGCATGACTTTTCATTGGGAACATCCGTAAATGTGTACTAACAATATGGCATTTAATTAACAATAGTTTTTTTCAAAGGCTACAGCCCTTTTTCTTACTGTAAATCACAATAACATTCCTCCTCATTACGTATCCTACTTGCAGGAGCGTCTTAAACATTTCTTTGCTTAATTCCTTCCGCTAACCTCGTTCACTACTTCCTTTTCTTTTCTTTACATTTTCAATTCGACTCTTCTGCTTCCCCATCTTTATTTGAATTAGTTCTAACCTTTCTTTTCATATCTGTATTCTGTTTTACTTTTCATGACTCAAAGTGCGCCTCAAATACCGTCTTCCCGTTATTCTCCTTCCTCTTTTTTTATCCTCTGATTCCTCTCCAACATCATCGTCCTCACCATCTTCTTCTTCCTCCTCCCCATCTAGATCTTCTTTTTTTTAATATTTATTTTTTTCAGTGCATTTTTGTATACATTTTCTTATAACACATACTTATACAATATATATTAATTCTTTTTTCCAGATATCAGCTTCTTTCATTATCACATTCCAAATTCCTCCATCGATGCTTCTCCAATCTCTTCATTCAACGTTCAACGTCCGCATCTTTTTTTTTCTATTCCAGCATCTCGATATGACACAGGATTCGCCTAAACTATGATGTTCCCAATTCCATCCTTCTAAAGCTGTGTTTTTTCTTCTTTTTTCCTTTTTCTATTTTCCTTGTCGAATTTTTCTCAATATTCAATATCATTTTTTTTTCAATATTCATTTCTATGGTTGCACACAACTTGATTTTACCAAACCCAGAAAATCGAACCCGAGGACGCAGTAGTCAGAGTCAAGCGTCAATGCACTCGCCCAACTGTGTCGTTTCCTTCTTTATCTTCGCTTTCCTCATTTTCTTCTTCATCATCGCTTAACTCCGTAGATTCTTTATTTCAACTTTCGATTTAATTTCACTTTTTCCAGTATAAATTTAATTGTGTGCAACGCACCGCGGCTTCAGACCGTGAAATATTGAAAAAGTCTGTCCTCTGGCGTGTATGTCTGTGATATAAACGTATTAATATATTTTTAATGGAAATTATAAAAGGTTTTTATTAAATGAAAAATCTGGAAAATTAATTGCCTTTATCGTAAATGTAATACCTTGATATTGAATAAAAATATTAAAAAATATATAGGAGTATATTATATTAATAATCACTGCTTACACGAAATGAAATTTTATTACAGGAAATTGGGTTTAATACTGAATTGTTATAAATAATTGTGCCTTAAGGAATTACTGGCTTAAACTGAAAAGCAGTGAGGTAAATTAAGACCTTTCATAGCCTGGATAAGGATTTGTGGGGTGTTGAGAAATATGAATAAAGCCTGTCACACACTGCAAGTGTATTTAAGCGAATTTCGCTGATACGTTTTACGTGTGTGCTTTCACCCTTATTATGTCATATTAGCATGCCATTAGCATGCTACCTTAGTATGTTTTTAGCACATACTACCCAATTATAAATAGTAAAACATTATCACAGTACGACGACATAGATCTATTTACAATGCTTACATTTTTTTTAAATGAATCATAATCAAAATGATAAATTGTTTCATAAGTAAGGTAATAATGAATGAAGCACGTAATGTTTGTCTTCGTCTCGGCTGCAAGCTGTTAGTCTTGTAACTTGTAATCCACTCAGTACGGAATATTAATTGGTAGTGACTCCAGGAGCATTGTTCTAGTAAGTCGCAGTTTAGATGTCTGTCTAGAAACAGTTCGTTTTCGAGCCCGACAACGACACGCTGAACAGAATGTCTGGTGGTTCAGGGATCGGGGTTCGATGCTCCTCTACTTAGTTTCTATTCAAGAGCATTTACAGTGAATGACACTGAATAAAGCACTGGCATAAAGCTGCCACGGAACAAACACTTTGCTTGGTACACCACATGCATTAATTTAGTTGCAGCGATGCACTTTGCGCACTACAGTAACAGTAAATTCATTTGTGTACATTGTTTAAACTTAATTCAAATTGTAATTGAATGGGTTTGTTTGTTTTACAATTCACTTCCAGCGATATTGTTTAAAGAATTTAAACAGCAAGCAAGATATGCAACTGCAAAATTTTTCTTTGATTATGTTTGACTAAATATGAAATGTAAATATTTACGAAGTGGACCATTTGTTGGTTTCTTTTTGAAATTGCTATTAAAAGTACACTGCTGAATATTTTTGTATGGTTGCTGCTTTAATTAAAAGAGTACACCTTCGATTATATATATATATTTTTTTTTTATTATCTACCTATTATAATGTTCGTAATGTTCCAATTTAATACCTATTATATTGTTATAACTACTTTATATAAACTATCTAATAACATTTTTTCTAGTTAATTTAATAATGGTAATATTTCTGTCGGTCATCATACTAGCTCAAATGGCTTAGTTCTCTTTAATCTTCTTGTCAGTCCATCCGTGTGTAGCAGGTGAAACGCTTCCACGTTGACATGGTGTTGGAGACGTTGCTCGTGCTTTCTTGCAATTTTCGTAATTTCTTCAGCTACTGTAGTTACTTTGAGATCCCTATGTATATCGCTATTGTCTTTTTCTATAACGTTGGTAATTCAATGTACCTGATCGAGAATATTTACTGTAGAATATTTACTTCTAAGTACAAATTGATGATTTGGAATTAGTTGTTCTCTCTCTGTTACCAGTTTTAAACGTTTTAGCAGTAACTTTTCAAATAGTTTACCGATAATTGGAAGCAACGAAATTGGTCTGTACGATGTTGTCTTACTTCGGCGACTTTCCAGTAATAAGGTACATATCTCAAGCATAACACAGCATTAAACAAGTGCGTTAGTTGAGTATGCCTTTCCTTGCTAGTTCCTTTAGTATTTCACCAGTAATCAGGTCGATACCTAGTGATTTATTTATTTTTATGTTTACGTTATTTTCATTTTTAATTTCTTTCGGAGTTATGTTTTTAATAACTTCCTTGTTATTATTTTCAAACTGCTCCGTATTCTCTTGCACATGACTTGCGTGGGGCTGAAATGTATCTTCCAGATGTTCCGCAAATAGCTCTGCTTTTTCCACATTATCTTTTGTCCATCTTCTCTTTGAATGGGTGGTGATTGTACCATTGGTTTTTTCATATTCCTTTTAACTCTCCAGAGTGAATAATCTGAATCCTTATCGTCAGTGAGTTCACTTAGAGAATGGTTGATAGACTCATTTTTGATTTCATGAATTTCGGTTGTTAATTATATAATTATATAATCCGATTATATATGAAATACAATTTCAATTAAATAACTTCCGCAGTTGACTTTTTGATAACCCATCTTTTTAACTCAATTTTGTTGTACACTACCATTTGTTTGTAGCTTTATTTGACGAATAGGTTTTCTTTTAAGTGCTTCATTTGTTCCTTCATGCTTTCGCTTCATGTTAGAACATTTCCTTATATAAGACAGTCCAACAAAATGGGCTTGTGTCCTATGTCTTAATCTCAATAAAAGTGTACTATATATTGATAAAATGGGTTACTAGAACCTCAAATGTTCAATTATTTCTTAATAACTCCTTATATGTTAGGAGATATTAACAATTAAAAAAGTCATTTTGTCTCTTTAATTATTAAAGGAATTCAACGTTGTACACATTCCAAGTGCATGTGACATCACAATCCTTGTGTAAGGTTACCAACCTTTCAGCTCATAAATCTCTGCTATATGTATTTATATATCAATATATCAAATATTATTTACAGCTATTTCAAGGAACAATCAAATTTCAATATTATGTCTGCCTTAGCAGGGTTAAATAAAATAAAAACTTATTATTCTTTGATTTGACTTGATTATTTGACTACCAACAGCTATAAAACATAACCACAGCACTGACTCAACAAATAACTGACGATAAAATGCATTTCACGTCATACAAATATGGCTGACCATTTCTAGCGCCAAAACTTAAATTCATACTTTTAATTGCTATATCTCCGTCAATATTTAGATATTTAAAAAAATAGACACGCCAATACACATTTATTAACATCAATTTCAATCCCATTAAGTAGCACCTGCGCAATAGGGGTTACCCAACTTTGGTAAGAAATACCGATTTAAAGAAACAGAAATAATTTAGTATCCAACAGAAATAATGTTGTTTATAAGATTTATTTGAAGATAATAGGTTTTCTTTCTCTGTTTATTTCAATGGGTGTATACTCGTATATCGTCTTATATAAATATTTCTTCTACACAATGTTTCAAGGAGCGCCAAAGCAGCCATATTATTGTAAGAATGTTTCTCGCGGGAGTGTTTACGTACCGCAGGTTCAATATATTGCGTCGTACATCACAATAAAATGTAACGGAAACATATGAGAACAAATAAAATCTATCTTTATTGCAAAAGTTTATGTAATAACGGCTTTACGGATCTGTGGATGGTTCTAATCGTGTCAAAAGTTTTGTTATGAGCTCAGTGGTCATTCTAACAGAAGGTTTACGGTGTTGAAGACCGGATATTGTCTATAAGGAATTATCTTGAGAAGGATGAACGATACACCTAAGAAAATTCATAACTATAAGACTTTGATAACATAAGAAAACTTTGATACAGAAAAAATAACGAAATCATTTGAAACGTGTTTTTTTTTAGAATAAATGACCTTTTCAAATGTCTTATATATTTTATACTGCATGTGATGTCACAAGGCTTCTGACCCCTAATAAATTAACGAAATACGTCAAAATTTCAGATCTGGCTCTGTATAAGGATTTTAAAAACACGTTAATTAATATTAAACACCGCACAATCATTTTCAATTTGCTGCTATATTCATTATCATATAGATTTCATACAAAACAATATTAATTTGTATTTTGTGAAAACGTTTTAATTTAGCAAATAAGACATAAAATACACAAAGACCCCATTAGAGAATCAGCCCCATCGCCCTACGTAGAATATCAAATTTCACTATTAACTTATACTTTGTGGCAGTGGTGAGGGGGAGGGAGAGTATGTGGTGTGTCTACCAAAAACCATGTTCCACAGTTTACCTATTAAATTTACTTAACCACCTCACCTCTACTTCCGCCGAGGGTGGGGGGGTCCACCTCATACTCGCCCAATTCTTTACCTAACAACGAGTAGCGCAGACTAGATTTGTAGCAAGGGCTTTACCACATAAAGTTCAAACAATTTTGTTAGCAGAAATTTAATTCACTAGTTTTACGCTGCCTTAATTTGAATTCTTAATTGCAAGGTATTTTACCAAGGTCTAAATAAATTTAATTAGTTCATGTATACATTAATTAAATCATGAAAACTGTAACGGTATATCATATCTTCGTTCAAATTAGAAGAAGTAACTAAAGATCAGCAAAGAAAGCTCAGATAACATTGAGATTAAGTTCTTATCAGTAAGTTAGAACGAAATAGTTATGGGGTAAAGTTATTAATTTAAATTTGTACACTTTTTGGTTGCTAATATAAAATTAAATATGCAATTTCAGGTAAAGTTTTTACAATTATATAGCCAGAGGCGGCCTTAGTGGTTTGCAAGCAGGACAATCGCCCCGGGCATCGCACTCTCGCGCAACAATTAGAAAAATTCATAACTACGAGTATATATGGATTTGAATCTCGCTCTTTAGAAATTGCTTGAATCACTGCGTATATCTTTCAATTCATGTACTGTACATTAGTTTATCATCATTAATATTTGTCGTTTTTGTGCTTGTTAACTTTTATAAATCTTCCAATATAAAACTCTACATTTATTTATTTAAAACTTTTGCATTTCTCTTCAATCATCATCAAAAATACTTACTTTCAATTACATAAATTATACAAAGAACAAGTGCCTCGCAAAGATCAGCCACCCCGAAGCCTCGCAAAGATATGCCGCCCGGGGCCTCCTATACTACCTTTAATTATTTTTTAGGGTTTTAGAACATACTATAATATTATATAATATAAAAATTAGCATTATTAAAAGTATTGGAAATTAATGAAAATATGAACAATAATAAAATTATAATAATAACGAATTCTTTAAGTGTTTTAAAAAATTTAAATTCTAATGATAACAAATCAAATAATAATATTTTGACATGCAAAATTAAGGAGATGTATTTCAATATAATAAATAAGAATAATACCATAAAATTTATGTGGATACCAGGACATTGTGGAATAAGAGTAAACGAAATTGCGGATAAATTGGCAAAGTAATCAATAAATTTAAAAATTGAGATGAAAGTGAAATTACCTTCACATGAAATTTTTAATATAATCAAAAAATTAAACTTCAATTTGTGAAAAACAGATATCATTAACAAAAGTCAGTTAAAAGGAAGAGATTATTATATGTTCCATCCAAATTTAAGTAAGAAAAGATTGTTTAGAAATAAGTCCTGCAAAATTATATCAACTATAATCAGAATCAAAAGTAATCATTGTAAAACTCCAGCTCACCTGTACAAAATTAATATTAAATCCGACGATAAATGTCAATGTGGTGAAGAAGGAACTTTGGATCATATTATATTTGAATGCATAAATTATAGTTTAGAAAGATCAAAATTGAATAGTGATATATTAGATGTGATTAAAACTTTTCCTGTTAATACTAAATTTTTGTTAAGTGATTCAAAATTAATTAGTGAATTATTGAAATATTTAGAAATTTGTAAAATTGAATTATAAATTATAAAAGATGTATAAAAAATGTTTGATGGTGGCTATGACGAAAGAAAGTCAAGGCAAATAAGTAAATAAATATAAAAAAAAATAAAATATATATATAATATAATAGAAGGAATGGAATAATAATTTATTTAAACACTTATTTGGATTAAATATTACTAGGTTTTGTAATAACCAAAAAATTAACTTTTTTACAGAAAAGGAACGCTATAGTGTCTTATGGGTGAATTAAGAAATGTTTTCAATTATGACCAGCATGATAATTAACAGTTTGGTTGCCGTTGACATTTTACAAATTTTATATTGACTAGCTAATATGAATGTATGAAAAGATGTTTTCACATACGTTTGTATGGTGAACCTACATAGGTTAAAATGAAAACTTATTTATTATCCTTGTGAGATTTGATCCAGAATCCTTAAAACTTCTTATAATCTGTTATCAAACATAGTTTAATACCGGGTTTGACTGAACATTTACAATCTGACAGAGATGAAGCCCTCAGATATAGCGCTCTGTTGAAGTCAGCAGTGGCACCAACATCAGTAGCGGCGCGTAGCGTTTTGCAATAAAATTTATTTGTAAAGAAAATCAATTTTCGTATTACAAAACACGCGTATATTCGAATGCAATATTCTGTCAAAGTTTCAAGTTAATTGAACGACTATTTTTCGTGTTTTAGGAATACAAACATCCGCAGGTTGTATTTTTATATAATAACATAACAAAAGGTAATTGTTACGTAAATGAATTTACCTAACGTACTCGTATATGCTTTTGTGACCTATTTTACTGTTTTTGAAACATATATACCACTTTGCGTATTAGTATTCTTATAAATCGTCTAAGAACATCTTACAAACAATTGTAAAGATTATGAAATTTTAAGATCTTTTTAGGAATTAAAGACTTCAACTAAATTTAAAAATAATCGCTCAGTAAAAGAATTATCATATTGTAGCTCCACATGTGAAAGACATAGCCGACGAAGGTGCTATATAACACAATTTATATTCTGAAGAAATAGGATTGCTGTATGTCTCTTAATAGGAGCCGCTACTGCCGATACATTCGAACACAAAAGACAAGCAACCCAGAAATCAAACTCACCTTAAGAGCAGATAAAGTGACGTCACATGAAGCTCGACAGTGACAGTGACAGTGAATATGCCACCAGCAATGGGGTGAAGTAAGTCATTCGGATTTATTTCCAGCGTGTTAATACAATGCGACCTCCACCCCACCCCTCTCCTTGTTCTGTATTCTCGATGGTTAAACGAGTTGTGTTGCGTGACACAATTAATCCTTCTCCAATTTAAGAACAACCCAGTAAACATTTTGGAGTCATTTTGCCATCTTATTGAAGATGTGTATGATTTTTTTGTCATGAAAAAGTTCAATTGTTCATATGAATAACAAGGACAAATTAAGATAAAGTTGATGCGGACTATAATTGAAGTGCAATAGTGATGGAAACGTCACAAAACAAGACACTTCACCAAATTGTTTACTGTAATTTTAATTGTCGAATTGTAATAATGTTGTCGAATTAATGAACCCTACTCACGACGATCGCTTGTAAAGTAGTAAGTACAGTTCAAGTTTATTGTCTTTAACCACTTTGGAAAAGAAAGCTTATAATGAGCTAGTGGCGTCATTTTATTAATGGTAAACAAGTCTTGATAGATTGGGAATGAGAAGAAAGGAAACAGATACTGGGAAAGTAGAGAGGAAAGAATGTGTAGAGTGTGCGGAACGGAGGACGAAACACTGGAGCACATTAAGTTTGATTGTCAGGAAAAAGTAATGAGCGAGATGAATATTGGGCAGCTCTTAAAGGGCAATGAATGAAAGAGGTGGATGACGGAAATAGAAAAAAGGAAAGGAAAACAGGACAATAAATAATCTCGTATCTGGTTTGCATGGAGAACATGAAGAGAGAGGAAGTACTAAAAGAGGCAGTGAAGGGAAGCAGGAGAAAGAGAGAAGTTGCGAGAAAACAGTTAAACTTCAGTTCAAAAAATAGAGGATTTGCAGAAAGAAGATAAGGACAAGAGGTGGATGACGTAGATAGAGACAATAATAAAATAGTAAAGAGGAAATAGTAAAGATAGAGAAACAATGAGGAGTAAGGAGCAAGAAAATATAGGAACAAGAGTATAAAATTCAAACATTGCTTTTGGAATTGTTAAAAATGTTAGAATAATTTTAAGTTTAGGTTGGCAGTGAGATGTAATTACGTGATTTAATATTGAAAGAATGTAAAGTCTAACGACATACACATTAAATTAATAAATAAATAAAAAAAGTCTTGATAGTCATCAGGAAAATGAAAATTCAGAATATTCGATAGAACTTTCATCATCAATTTCTCCAAAGTTCCTAAAAGTAGTAGAGCGCGTAAAATCGAAACTGCAATCACGATAAAAAAATTACAGTACCATGTATTATCGTTCTATAAAAAGCGTGATACAAAAGTATGAAGCTGGTCATCATTTTATGTCAAGATGACATAACTGTACTCAACATTCCCAACTTTCTCGCATTCTCGTATCTGTCTTTATATAAAGTCCAACAAAGTAACAAATTCAATATACTCATACGCCTAAAAACAAGACAATAGACCTCCTAATTCTAAAAATAACTTTATGATGTCACAAAACCATACATCCATACAAAACCTTGCTTATGACAATGCGGTCGTAAAACCAATGATAAATATTTAATTCGTCAGCAACCCGTGGTAAGTACTCCATCTCTTCGAGGCTTTCCGATCACCCCACCCACCCCTTTCCCTTTGCGCGTAACTCCGTAAGTCCGGACATCCGGATAATGACAGAGTCTTTATTAGTACGGCGCAATTCGCGATCATAAAAGTCGTCGAGCGGCGCTAGTAGATATAAAAATAACACTGTAATGTGTTGTTTACGGATTTATTAGATTACGCGGATGATTGACTGCCTACGCCGGGGCCGAGTTATTACGGTTGTGTTTTATTACTTACACATAACTAAGTGTCCGGCTTTTTTGTTTTGTTTTCTAGGGCAAGTATTTAATTAGCGATATTATTATATAGCAATAACATCAGAATTGAATGATATCGTTATATAGAAAGAGATAGGTGTAGCCTTTACAATATGCTTAACATACAAATAACATTATTTAATGAATATATGATAAATATAAATGAATAATTAATACTTTTTTACACCTTTACTAAGTTTTCCTCTGTCTTCTTTTTAATATCATCGCTCCTTCTAGTTCCTCTATTTCTTTTTTGCTCTCTCTCTAACGACTCATTCATCGTTTTCACCTTCACCATGACTCCTTCTTTCATAAATTTCCTCAGTAATTTCTACCTCTACCGGCTGGTGTATAATATTAAGGCCAAAACGATAAAAAAGAAGCATGTTTTCGATAATGTTTTTTGACGACACAGTTAATACATAATTATTTCTATAATTACTAGATGATAAAAGGACATTTGAAGAATACTTTGTTAAATTTTCATAAACAAATGTCAAGAAATGAGTCATTGACAGCGAATCTCCGCAGACGTCACAAAAGAAGTAACATTGCGGTGCCACTCATAACTCATCACTGAATTTTCTGAAATCGAAAAACCAAAATGATTTCATTAGTTAATAAGTTTCTGTAAGTAACGCTGTCAAGTTTTTTTTTTTTTTTTTATTGATTTTTCAATTTTTTACAGTACTTAAAAGTCAAAATCCCGATTCAGATCGGGGAAAAATCAGAAACTTTGTTATTTTAAAATACGTTAAAATAATTAAACTCGACAGCGTTACCTTAGAATTTATGTAAAGAAAGAGAGTGCAAAATTTTAAAAGAATCGGTGTAGTAAATTTTGAGCTAGAGAGGACACCGACTCTGAAAAGGCTATGTGTGAGAAACCGCGTTTAAAAGTTTCAAAGTAACACGAAAGCAGACCAGAGAGGTGAAGACTTAAAACTCTATATCTCCGACAGTTTTACTGCAATCGACTTCAAATTTTACACAATAAACTTAATATGTTGTACAATAATATAGATAAATTTAAAAAAAAAGTTTAAACCTTAACCTCGTCCCCCCTTAATATAAACTAATGTTTTTCAACTTTCTTCGTCTGTTGTCATTTCTTTCTGTCCTTTAAGCTTCCTTTTCTCGCTCCTGATCCTTATTTTACCATTTTGTTTTGTCTATGTATCATTTATCTGCATTCAATCCTGCCTCGTTTTACAATTGAGATTATTAGTTTAGGTCAACAGTTTAGATCAGTAATTTCTTCTTGCTTTAATGTTATTACATTGTATTGAGCAGTACTGTATTATCTTCTATGTCTTTTTAAATATGTTAACAAATTAGACCTTCATATTAATTCATATTAATCCTTCCGACTATCCTAGTGCAAGAAAATTTAAGTTTTTTAGTTGAGTATAGATAGAATTTACATAAACTAAAAATTCAATTAAAACATATACCTATAATTAATTAATTAAAAGTAATCGTCGTATTAACGACCTATAAATTATTGATTCGTACATGCCGATACCTTCTTAGTCCTTACGTAGGTTCAACTTTTCAGACGTAAAACTTTTACGCCCTTCATGTGGTAACAATAGATAATTATTATGTTATAGCCTTGAAGTAAATAAAAATAACGATAAAAGGTTCTTAAAGTCTGTTTACACGATAAAAATAGAATGTTGTGTGTTTGTTTGGCTGTGAATAGAATATGTGTCAGTAAACTGAATTAGTTTAAAGATAAAATGATCGAATAAACACTGAGATATCAAATATGTATGGACAACTAAATCAATATCATATTATAAAACAAAATTAACGTTTTTAGTTCTTGCTTTTACGCAGTGGCGTAGCTAGGTAACCAAGAGCCCCGGTGCAAAAACAAATCTGGGCCCCTAACTAAACTGTTTAGGTTTTTCAAGTCAGATATAAATATATATAAATACTTTAAAGGTACAAAGCTATTAGTTTATCATCAGCTCTGTATCGTACACTGCATAGCACAGCAAAACTACTTACTGCATGTATGTGTATGTGTGTCTTGTGTGAGCTTTAGTGATCGCCTAGGTGAAGAATTTAGGAAAGTATACTTGGATTTATAATATTGGTATTAATCAATAAAACGAAGTAAATCAAAAGATGTATGCATGTATGTATGTAAAACATTTATTGTACATAAAACATTAATAGTATATTACAACACACCACTTTCGGTGCAGATATGATGTGGTGAAAAAACAATTTATATACAGATAAGGCTAATTTATCCCTATAAATGATCTCTTCCAGTTATTATATGAAAGTCAGACCTACCTATTATATTGATGTGTATACTACCAACAAAATAACAATTTTATAATAGTTTATAATTTTTTTCTAGCCTTAGTTTTCGCAAAAGTATCAATGACTTCGGTTAAATCTAGGCTTGATGCAGCTTTGTTTTCGACTGTTATTAGCGATAAATGACGGAGTCGAGTTTGGCCCATAGTATTTCTTAAATTATTTCAGCTTCTTTAAATGATATTTCAGCTTCTGCCGAAGTGACAGGGATTGTATGAAACAATAACATTGCTGTGAATACTCCTGTTAGGTCGCATTCAAGAACTCCATATTATCTCATTATTTCTTTACAGAATTGGTGAGAGTATTACTTCACGGTGAAACTGTTAAAATATAAGTTATAAAAGTCCGACGGCCCCCTGGGCTTGGGGGCTCCGGTGCGCAGCACCGACTGGGCCATACCTAGCTACGCCAGTGCTTTTACGAGCGCAGTTTTAAATGCAATACTTCTCCCTTTTACTGCCATCTATTAATAGACCACTGTCAAATTTTAAGCAAGGTGAAGTGAGTGAAGGAGAGGTGGAATTAAAGAAAGGGATAAGAGTTAGACCGCTATTTTGTAACTATTTAAGGTCCGTAAGGCCCAATCCAAAGTATAGGATCTATTTTATTGCTTATTTAAGTTCGGATGATAATTTTGGGTAAACTTACATATTCTACTTTAGAAAATACACACCTCTAAAAAATCGTAAAAAGTTACAAAAAGGGGCCCTTAGTGAAAGGGCCTAAAAAAGTGTTAGTTATAGTTGAAATTTAGTTAAGTTAATTTTTAAATTGATTTATAAAATATAATGAAGAATGTTGTGCCGAAAAAAATACACAATTCGAAATATACAAACATACCACTATTTATTTCACAAGTATATTTAACTTAATTTTGTTGGTGTAACAGATTTCGTCGGCTGCGCATACTATGCTGTAAATATCGTATTAAAAACTTCATAGTTATCGTTCTTCTGTTTGAGATGATTTCATATTACATACTACAGACTTTATTACGACACTCTGTCAGTATAACGGGCCATGTACGCGTTCGTCCGGAACGTTGCTATGTGTGTAGCGATATTACTCGATTTAACTGGAGTCGTAGCGTAGAGACGTAGCGCCGTAGAAGCGTAGCGACGTAGCAGTCCCTCATCCCCTCCGCTGTTTTATTTACTTGGTACACGTGATTGATTACCTATCAACAGAACGCACACAGTCCGAAACGCGTGGTTACTTGGTTACTCTGTGCTTCGGTTGTTTTTCTGAAGGGAATATAAAACTAAAAACCAGTATGGTGGTGGATATGAAGTAGTGGTGCTACAACTACAGGCCCGTTATGCTGTACGAAACTGCAAAGATAATAACAAGTTATTACTTTTAACTAAATATTTGGAAATTTTATAAATTTGTATTTAATTAGTAATTTAACACAATATAATAATTGTGCAACTACAATACAAGATATAAAAGGTTATGGGAAAATAATGTACCTCAGTACCTTATAGAAAAAGACATAAAACACATAAGAAGAACAGCAAGGTTTAGATTGGGAAATGAGGAAAAAAGAAACAGATACTGGGAAAGTAGTGAGGAAAGAAAGTGTAGAGTGTGCGGAGCGGAGGACGAAACACTGGAGCACATTAAGTTTGAGTGTAAGGAAAAAGTAGCGAGCGAAAGGAATATTGGCCAGCTATTAAAGGGAGGCAGTGAAGGAAAGAGGTGGATGGCAGAAATAGAAAAAAGGAAAGAAAAAACAGGACAATAAATAAGCTCGTGGCTGGGTTGCATAAGGAACATGAAGAGAGAGGAAGTACTAAAAGAGGCAGTGATGGGAAGCAGGAGAAAGAAAGAAGTAGCGAGGAAACAGTTAAACTTCAGCCCAGAAAAATAGACTAGGGAATAGACCAGTACAGAAGGAAGACTAGGGAAAACGAAGGAAGAGGGTCAAGAGAAGAAGAAGCAGAAAGTACTTTTGGAAATAAAAAGGTCTAGAATAATGTAAATTTAATTGTAAGTTGAAGTATATGAAATGTATTAAGAATGTAGATTGTAAAGCCGAAAGGCGAACAATAAACAATTAATAATAATAATAATATAATAATTGTGCATATTGTATAGATTTGTTGATTGTTATAGTTTATTTATTTACTAATTACTTGTTTTAGTAGCAATAAATGTTTATACTTACATTTAAGATTAATAGCTATCATGAACTAGATTCTTGATAGTATAGTATAGATAGATTATAGTTTTTTAACCCCCCCTGTCTCCATTTTTACGTCTTATCACACATTATGAACATCCTCCCCCCTTGTTGTGACGTCACACATTTGAAAAGAGATACATTTTTTTGTATTATTTAGTTTTTTCTCTTTCTTAGAAGCCGAATTTTAAGAGAACGAAACAAGAGTTTCCCTCCCCCTCTTGTCACGTTATGTTACAATTTGTGGGCCCCTTCCTCCATGTTTTGCATGTGACTTAATTAATGGATGGCCCCGAATTATAATGTACTACTTTTTATTTTTTTATTTTAGAATTTAAGGCGATTCTAACAACAAGGTCATACTCGCCTGAAGTTAATTAATTTTAAATAAATTCGGTTTATTATATTTATATCATTAAGGAATTCCAGCACTTTTTTTGAACATATTTTTGTCTGTATTGTCTGAAAGCATGCCCTTTAATTCACCACTGATGTTTTGTTTTGTTCTTTGCGTTTGATATTGTGGGCCGGTTACTAGGAGATGATGGACTGTTATTTGTGTCTGACAGTAGCTGCACTGCGCAGCTGTTGTTTAATGTACTATTTATTGAGTAACAATTCTAATTAATTCAGCATGATAAAATACCAGCAAGCTACACAAGTTTCTTACTACACCAAAAGGGTTAATTTTTCCATTTTGTGATAATATTCCGTTCCCAATTAATTTTAAATCAATCTCATTAAATTACTTTTAAAAATGCTGCATTAGGAAAATAGCGTTTAAAGTTTTTATCAACAAATTTGTTTACATACTATAAATTTATCTTGGCACTTGATAGAATTGAATCTGAGTTAAAATGACACGGCTATTGCTTCCTCTATCTTAATATGACTCACTCCTGCAAGCTTTGAGAACCGTTGGTATAAAACACGGGTAAAATATTCTGTAGAGAAATAAATAAACACGTAAACGGCTACCAAATTGTAATTCTATTTTTTTATTGCTTTTTTTCTTATATATACGAGTGTATAAAACTATAAGCACGAAATACTCAAATTCTTCTTCTTGTTTTCGTAAATCAATGTTTGTGACCAGAGAAACCCAGTCATCAGTATTCAATAATAATCCATTACGTTTCAAGTTTTTCTATGAAGTTACATATCATGTAATCTTAAAACGATTTCAACCAATATTATACATTCTAGTCGTGTTGCTGCAGAATGTCTCTGGTGTTTCTATTTGATATAGATACCTCCGAATTGCGTAAAGGGATCATATCCAAGAAAGCCAGGCCGTGAAAAATGTAAATAGAAGGATAGGCACTCTTATATGATGCAAACCCAATAAATATCGTTTGAAATATACGAGGTATGGCCGTAAAAGAAATGAGACTACTACTGTAAAACATTTTATTTTAAATTTATACCTATTTAATATAGACTCCTCTCTCCCACTACATCCCTCCACACGGCTTTGTCATTGTTTAAACAGGACTGGAAGTCTTCTTCTGTGAACTCGTTACTTTCAGAGCTTGAGTAATCTGAAATCTTATTCCTTTTAATGCAGATATGACCAGATATGTAAGGAGCAGATAATAGTCACATGATTAGGTGAATGGTTTAGGATGTTACACTTTGCCAGAAACGTGTTATCACACAGTGCAGTATGCGTCGGTGCGTCTTCCTGATGAAGAATCGATGACTTTTCCGCGAGGTTGATTAAGAATCTAAAGGTTGTATTGCTAATTAATAGTTTGACCTTCCGAAACACAGCGAATACAATGGATATCAAAAGAAAATAATCATCACTGCTTTAAGTTTTGATGTGCTCATTTCAGCTTGCGTTTGACTCGTTGAATTTGGATTCTTCCAATAAAAGGATTTACGCTTACTTTCTGCACCCATAAGTAAAAAACTTAAATTCACTCTTTTTAAGAAGTAGGTCACATTTTTTGACATGAATTTTTAACAGGTATTCCGCTTAATATATTTACGGGTATTAGAGGTTTATCTAACATAACATAAATTACCTGATACGTAAACGATGTTATTACCTAATTACTATAATTTGTGATGTAATTTACGTGCTTTTAAAAGATTAATATACCTTGTTGCCCAATAACATAAATCTTAATCTCATAAATCTTCTTTAGAAACACTCTTTTAAGGATTATAGATTCTTAAGTAAACAGTTTTAAGGATTAAAGACTTAAAATATCTAGACTATCTAGAATATAATAAATAAAATAATAAATATCTAGAAAGTAAGACTCATTTAAGACGACACAATGGGTGAGAACAATGAGCTTGAGCTCGATCCTGGTTAATAAATTAAATTAAAAAACAAATTAAATTGGTTATGTACTTATATAATCATAAACTTATTAGGTAGTGATCTAGTGCACATATTTGAAGCCACGATACCATAAATATCGTCAACTTAATAGGAGAGGAGAGGTGAATAATACTTACGTCTTATTAAGACTAAATTTTACTTCAGTAGCATATTTCATGACAGCTAAGAACACGGGGGGCAACCTCCGCCACTGGGTGTTTACAATATTTTCTTTTAAATAACAACCTCAAACTCACCATCACAATCTTTATCCTTTCACTATCTCAACCACTAAAACTTCGGGTCTGCACTTACACCATCCATATCTTAAAGATTTTCTTTTTTTTTTCTTTTGTTAAGACTAACCCGTGTTCGATCGAATATTGATGACATCACGGATTTATTTATGAGCACACTTAGCGAATCGCAATGCGTGAAATTGATGTGCTATTCACTGAATTATATATTCTTGTGGGAAATAGTATTTCCCCCGTAAATGGTTTTCGTTACAACCCGTCATTTGGACAGGACATTATTTTATATCAGTCTTATATTTTCGACACTGTTGTAAATATTAAATGTCTCTATCTTTGAAGTAATATTTACTAAGAGTGTAAGGAATCTCTTTCTTATCAAGGAGACTGCGCAGCCCAATCAATGATAGTCTACAAATACTCTGATGGAGAAGGCTTATCTTAAAGTAATGAAATACATCTCATCCGTCACGTTTCACGTATATGGCTGGATTAATCCAGATTGCTGGAAGATGCTATAATTCCAGAGTTTGCTGAAGAGTTCTGCTTTACTTTATGATACACATTTAAAAAGCTTAAGTTTCTTTGTCCTGGAGTACACTGTCCTATTTTTTAGATGCTTTCTTGTAAGTTTCTGTCGTAGACATTCATTATGAATAGTTCAGATACATACAGTTACAGTTGTTTTCACATTATTTTAATATACACAGAGCAGCGCGGAAACTTCCTTATTTGAACGGCGCGCCACGCAGCGGCCATTAATCCTTGAAGAGTGGGGATGTGCGCAGTCGAAAGAACGTAGTCTAATGTTTTTTGTACTGCTTGGTTGAGAAAACGAGAGAGAAGCGTGCGTTTGCCGTGGTGACTTACTTTTCCAACGGCCATTCGATCAAGAAACAATTTAGTATCGTGTCTACATGGTTGTGTTCCTGATCGGAAATCGATTGTTCAGAGCGTGGACACGTTTATGAATACTGGTAGTATGTTGAAAAAGAAACCAAAACCTTCAAGAAGCACCGGGACACCAGAAAACGTCAGCAGAAAAAGCAAGGCGGTTTTGAAATCCCCTACTTTACTTCTGAGCGTTATGTCCAGATGATTGAGGAGTTTCTTCTCTCGAAACTTAGTGAAATAATAAAGGAGAGACGTACGTATCTACGTAAGTCGTAGATGTGTTCACGCTAGTGCCGCTTTTAGTATCGTGGGCTCCATGTGTGGTGCTTACCTGTGCCCACTCCCGAAATAACCTAAAAACAAATATTTAATTTTTTCTTTCTGGCGCGAGCTTCCTTTGTATTGCCGACCCCTATGCACGTGCTATGTACGTACGTGGTATGTTGCCGATGATAAAAAGTGGCCCTGATTCACGCATTGTTTTACATCACAGAATTAGACATTGTGGATCATTGTCCAAGCTTAGTATATGAATTTTGATATAATTGGTCTCAAGTTTTTGTGTTTGGTAAATTAGTTACTGTGAAAGATGTACTGGCTGATAGGATGGAAATCACAACTGCGCACTGAAAACAAACTCCTGGTTTACAATGCCATTCCTAAACCTATATGGTCATATGGTTTCCTGCTATGGGGTATAACATCTAGTACTGACTCTAATATTGAAATAATCCAAAGATTCTAGTCTAATATGCTAACCATAGTGTCACGAATGCACCTTGGTTTGTACTTAATAATATAATACACCGTGTTCTGGATATACCCACTACTAGTGAGGAAATAGTACTTAGAACCAAACCCTACAAGAAGAGAATACTTAAACATCCAAACTACTTGGCCATCTGTCACATGTCCAAAAGAAAATATCTCGGGACCTATTAACCAACTAATCAGAATTTAGGATCTTTTGCAATTGAGAGATGAGTCGATGGGCACACCCCGCACAAGGCATTGAATGTCCTCTAAACAGGACAGATTGTAAATATCCTTGCAAACCAAATTTAAAAAAAAAAGTTAGTTTAAAGTTCGATTGAGTTTTTCCCATCGTCGTTTAGTTTGTTTTGTGTTATGTTAAGAATAGAAAATAATGTTTTGTGAAATATTTTGCAGTTTGAGAAGCTGCAGGAAACCATCCAAAAATGACTCACACCGCCAGGGTGTCGTCACATTGTGCTTTTGTTATAAAACAAACATTCCACTTGTGTAGGTGTTAGAAAATATGTTAGATATTAAAACGCAATAAATAACAACGAAATTTTTGCTATATTGAAAACCACCATCTGGGAATTTGATGGTTTCGTTGCGCTGTATAGATCGAACAAATTATTACCGATCAACAATATTTGAAAAGTTGGGGTTAGAGGTTAACCCCAAGAATCTAGCAAGGGTCAACAAAGCTGTTAGCGGTATGGGGTAGTCCAATGAATGAATGAGTTACTCCAAAAAAATAGGAAAAGAAATAAAGGAGAATGCAATATATCATGCTGTCAAAGCTGCATTCCTCAAACACCCATTCTCTCACCCCAAGATCCATTCCTCATATAACAAATGCTTTACAACCGGAAATGTTTCGTAGGATGTATCCATCTGTTTTCAATCTTTCTCTGTCTCATTTGTTTTTCATATTGTTGTATTTCTTTTCTCTTTCTTACTTTCTAGAAAGTTATATTTCGGTTAAAAACAACTCTTCTTCCATTATTTAAAATCAATTTCAAAGACAACGAGCTGAGAACTTATCGGTTGCCTTATCAATTAATTAATAATGTCTATAATCAGTTTTAATCATTAGACTTCATTGATGTACACCATACAGTCTGACGGCTTATTATGCACCGCTATCATTTAAGGTTTAATGGATTTTCCAACATGAGGTGTCATTTCAAATCAACAGTGATATTTTCAGATTAACCCAAAGAACAAACTCGGAAGTTAGTAAAAGAACATAATATCTGCCACATGTCACCGCAATGACGGCTGTATGTTCAAAACAGTTAAAGAATGGTGCCAAATTTAAAATAACAGCTCTTGTTGAAAGACTCATTATATTACGATTTTAATTTCACGTAAAAAACTATATAACTGGCCCATGGTATATATTTCAAAAAGCATTTAGGTTAGAAAGTTTGGAGTTTGCATACTACTGCATTTAAAACATAAAACTAAAATTATTCCTTTACTATTCTTAAGACTAAAAAATAGAATAAAAAAATGAAAAAATCAATTAAAAAAAAATTATTTTTGTATTAAGCCTTTTAATAGATCATGATTAAATAAAGACGACGATCCTTCGTTGCCAGCTCATAGACTAGTAGTTTGTGAATAATTTTGTAAAACGAAAAATAAACGAATCGAACTAAATGACTTGCGAAAAGAGTTTTAAACTTACAGGTTTACAAATATAAGAGTACATTCGTATTTTTCTTATTCAAAGAAGCGCAAGGGTATTGATCATTACCTAAAAAATTCAAAGTCTAGAGAATTGAGTAGCCTTGTTTTGTATGCCTGTAGTTAAAGACTCGAATGATTAAACCTTCGTCTGATATCCATCTCCGTCACCCTCCGCGTCCGGAATCCTGAAGGGCGATAATTGAATTAAAATAGAAATTCTGTAATCAGGGAAATACAATAGCATGTGACAGATCCTTTAGAATTAAATTAATCTACTAATACGCATTTACGTATGTGTGTGTGTCGGTTTGTAATTTGATGTATATTCATCAAGGAAACTATTTTATTCAACATTAAATTAAAACGCCCCTGCCCACTTATGGTAAACATTCTTGAACACATCTATACACGGGAAATTTTTCAAGGACATATTAACAATTATTGCCTTTATTATTAAATTAAGTATGCCCTTTAAGCACGATGACTTAGACTCATGTCATGCCTTAGAGGAAGGCCGGTAATTATCTTAATATATATAAATTACGTGTCACTGTGTTGTCCGCTATGGACTCCTAAACTACTTAACCGATTTTAATGAAATTTGTACACCGTGTGCAGTTTGACCCAACTTGAAAGATAGGATAGCTTACATCTCAATTTATTTATCTTATTGCTAATTATTTGTCTATTAATTATCTGTATATGACATATGACATCGGGTGACGATGATGGCGACATCTGTTGACTAGATTGAGTAAATATTCTGTTGAGTAAATCGAAATCTGTTGACTAGATTGAGTAAATATTCAATAGATGGCGCTATGTAATGTAATATGACAAAAACGTTAGTCACAGCAACGCGTGGCCGGGACAGCTAGTATTATATATTTTACAGTTAGGGCTGTTAATAAAAACTCCAAGTTATCTAACACGGGCAACGTCGGCGCGTGTTGCCATCTTGAAAAATGGCGGTAAAAAACGGTTTTTTGGTAATATCTCGTTACTAGTGCGTCCTATTATAAAAATAGTTATTATCAAACTTATAGAGGACACAATTTCCTACAAGTTCTATTTACGGTATTTTTTTGTATGTCTTACAAGGACGGAGCTACGTCTCTACAAAGTAGGGACACTTCTATGAAAATTTTAAATATTTCAGTTTTGAACTCAATTTTTTTATGTTTATTTGTTATACATTATAAATGAACTACTAGAACTAAGAGCTAGTTATAGCCCTAACATATCCAACAATTAGAACTACCGACCCTCATGTAAGGTAAAACTGTAAAGTTAAGGTAGTTGGATCGTGGAATGACTTTTCAAAGGATTTTAATAAAACTTCATTTAATTGCTCTTTAATTAATTATAAGACATATTGACCTCAGGTCGATTAAAATTTACCACTCCATTATTGAGAAAAACGATATTAAAGTTTTGTTATTTTAACACAGGCTCTTATGGGAAATAGTAATTTCAATGTTATTTTTATCGAATAAAATAAAAACGATTCAAAGGAATTCAATAAAAATTTAATATATTATAGAAACAGTAGTTATTAATCACATAAAAAAAAATGGAAATTATTGTCCACGCCATTACAGAAATAAAATTTTGTAAACATTGAAAATACGTGTATATACGTATATGTATGTGAATATACGTGTAGATACTATTTACATGTAGTGAGAACAGTGAGAATACGTGAATGTATATACGTGTATACGTGTATGTATGTGTAGATACTATTTACATGTAGTGAGAACAGTGAGACTGTACTTTCACAAAAGTTTTTAACGAGACTATTTGACACTAACGTTCCAGCTACATTATAATTTTAGGTTGCTGAGTTATACTTTTGAGCATGACTATCTCGGACCAACTACCTTAACAGGCTATGTACCGCAAATCCCTGAAAGGTTCCAACCGGACAATCCCAGTCAGGTCCCGACCAGGCAATCCCAGTAAACAAATTAATTTCATGAATTCATCTTTCTTTATAATTGGTTATCTCAAAACTCAACTCTATGTATGATCTAATTATATGCAAATTAATTATCTAATTATATGTATGAGAAAATATAATGCAATAGCTTAATATTAATTTTTAAAAAGCAATTTATGCAGAAAATATAGCTGGATTTAATATTTAATATTAATCACTACCTTTTTTTCGTATGCGTGAGAGCTACTCAATAAAAATAGCTCCCATGTGAAGAAAATCAAATGTATCTAGTCACAATTGCTTTACTCCGAAATAAATTGTATCTAGATACAATGGCATTCACCGGTACGCATTCCCCAAGCAATGGTAAACCTTCTTCAAGAGTAGGTCAGTCACCTTGCATATAATATTTTCACGTCTATAATGTTAAAAGCTTTGTTTCATTTATGACACATATGTTTTACTAAAAATGGCAGAGACAAAAATATTTAAAGTCGTTATATATGTTTATATCTAAACAAAATATTCCTTTTAGGGAATTTATGACAAAAATTGTATCAAAAGAAAAGAAAAGAAAGAAAAATTAGTTTATAATCCCAATACATTTTAGGATTTTCATGTACCATCCATCTTGTTTGACATATATATGAAATATAATCAATATTTATGTATTTATTTAAAATCTTTCCAGGTACGCTCAAGAAGTTTAACTCACCTGGACTGTTTGGATCCCGCCATGCTCGTAAAGCAAACACCTACGACTACCACTCCCCCAAAAGTAAGAGATAAGGGAAACTGATAAGCCATTCATTTAAAAAATAAATAAATTACATTTTTATTTGAAAAATTTCAGCTTAATGGTGAATTACCTTTGAAGGACAGCCGCTCGGAACCTGATTGCGCAGGCGCGTTATCCGAGCGAATGTTGTTTGTTCCGGATAACACTGGACGACCTGCTTCTGAAAAGACAACGCCATCTGTTGGTCATAGTTCAAGTTTCAGAAGACAGAAGTTAGCCAGAAGTCAGGTCAGTGAGAACTACTTCTAGTTTGGAAATTATATTTCTGCTACAGATTGAGACAAAATGCGATGTCAACTGGGTGGATTTCTTAATCTTAAACTTTATAAAACTATAAACTGCCTTTGATGTGCACAGAAATCATAACCGTGATAAAAAGAGAGCGAAAATATAATTTTAAAACTATATAATTCAAAATCAATGTACTAACTTAAGGTGAAACGATACTTGACCATTTTTGACTCGCGAAATATAGATGGCGATACTATACAGCAGGTTAAACATTATCAAAAAAAAAAACATGTTTTTTATGTTTAAATCGATTTATGTAAGTAACTATAAACGCGAATCAAAATCTAAAGCTACAATTAGTTACATGAATAACGTATCTACATTTTAAGCTTACTGCTATATAAGAATATTGCTATATTTTCTAGTTAAATTTCAATCTTTATATGACTGGTAACATTTCTAAGGATCATAAATTTTATAACCTTTATTATGGTTCTCAAACTTACGCTTAAAGCTTAAACATATATAGAGTATTCGATAATATCCCAGTCATATAAAAATTGAAATTTAACTAGAAAATATAGCAATATTCATTTATAGCAATAAGCTTAAAATGTAGATACGTTATTCATCTAACTAATTGTAGCTTTAGATTTTGATTTGCGTTTATAGTTACTTACATAAAATGATTTAAACATTTAAATAAACATGGTTTTTTTGATAATATTTAACGTGCTATATAGTATCGCCATCTATATTTCGCGAGAAAAAATGGCCAAGTATCGTTTCACCTTAAGGGGTTAGCCTACTCTGAGACTTTCAGTAAATATTTTAATAGCTTTGTAACATAAGCCTTTACCCGAGCCGAAAATTAGTGCATCAATAGGACATCTAGATTCTCATTTTATTTTATGTTATTCCTTAATTTTACGATTTTATAGTATCAATAGCGTTTAAAGGTTCGTAATTGAAAATCTATTTGATGACCTACCTACAATTTAGCGCAGGAATAGCACATCAGAGGCATATTTTTCAAGCACACTTTAAAATAGCGTTTCAATAGGTTCCTGAGACTGAGAATATAACTTTTCATTTTTCACAAATACATCTACCAGATGATTTTAATAATAACGAAATATAATGTTTTATAAAAATCCAAACACCAGCAATGTTCACCGTGATGATGTTTTCAATTTTTCATGTCGTAGACATGATGAAATGAAGGATAAAGAAAACGTTGTGTGTGGAAAAACATGTAATTTTCCCATTCATTGCGTTTTCTTCTCTTTTAAACACTGGTAGTCGATTCAATGTTACATCAATTTTCTGATATTCAAATATTGTTATTTTGATCGATTACTTTTTTCTACGTACAGGTGTCAAGCTCGGAGTATTTCTCTGTTGCATTTGATGTTGGAGATTGCGGTTCAAATTTGGGCTTAAATCAAACACGGGAAGAGTTTATTCAAGCCCAGAAAGGAGTACTATTAGTGTAAGTCCATCAGCTTTATTTCATTTTGTAAATTTATGCGCTCATTTCTAAGATATTTTAACACAGGTTTTCAGATAAGCTACAAATTTGCTTGTGCAAACTAAATATTCTGTTAAGACTGTTTTTATAAATTAATCTAAAGTATATCTAAAAATATAACATTAAAAACTTAACGATTCTGATCAGCATTGTTTGTAGGATGGAGGGTCCATTTTAAATACCTTTTTAGACGATCAAATCAGATGTTCAAACAGATTTTTATTTATTACTTTTTTAACTATATACACAATATTTTGAATTACAAAATATCCCTAGTCTAAGAATCAAGTCAGAACGTCCATTCGTAGTAAATATAATGTAATTCTTTGAAATCATTGTTCTATTGTATAAAAGACCATTGTTAAAATGATCAAAGCTAGTAGATTTTCCCGATCAAAAAACAAGGTAGCTACAAAAGGATTTATCTCACTTGTCGGCAAACCCTCTTTAAGATTATTAGTGTCTATCATTTAATATATAGAATTATTTTTTTTTTTTTTTTTTTAATATTTATTTTTCAGTGCATCAACTATTAGTAGTTATTAGCACTTTTAAATCAATATTACATTTTATATACATTTTTCTTATAACATATAACTTATACAATATAATATAATTCTTTCTTTTTCTATGTTTCAGCTTCTTTCCTTATTCCATTTCAAAGTACTCCATTGGTGCTTCATCAATCACCTCCTCATTCAACCTCAAGTTCCTCATTCTTTTCCTATTTCAGCATCTCGATATGATACAGCAATTGCCTTAACTATGATGTTCCCATTTCCATCCAATCTCTTCTTTATCCGCTCTCTTCAAGCTGGTCTTTTTCTTCTTCTTTCATTTTCTTTTTTTCCTTCTCCTATTTTCGTTCTCGAATTTTTCTTTTTTTATGATCATTTTTTTTTCAATATTCATTTTTCTATGGTTGCACACAACCAATTAAATCTTATTTTATCAAACCCAGAATATATAATATAGAATTATTAAATCTATTAACAAGGATTAAAATATAATACATACTCGTATGTAACGGTAGTTACGGTAAAGCCTGATTCCCACTCACTGTTTTGATATTTAATTTACGTTTTTATTTAATATTTTCATCTAGATTTCAGGTTTTCATAATGGGCTTTTGTCCTATTTCTTAATTTCTATAAAACTGTACTATATATTGATAAAGTGGGTTACTAGAACCTCAAATGTTCAATTATTTTTTAATAACTCCTTATATTTTAAGAGATATTAACAATTAAAAAAGTCATTTTGTCTCTTTAATTATTAAAGGGATTCAACGTTGTACACATTCCAAGTGCATGTGACATCACAATCCTTGTGTAAAGTTACCAACCTTACAGCTCATAAATCTCTGCTATATGTATTTATATATCAAAATATCAAATATTATTTACAGCTATTTCAATGAACAATCAAATTTCAATATTATGTCAGCCTTAGCAGGGTTACATAAAATAAAAACTTATTATTCTTTGATTTAACTTGATTATTTGACTACCAGCAGCTACGAAACATTACCACAGCACTGACCTACTCAACAAATAACTGACGTTAAAATGCATTTCACGTCATACAAATATGGCCGACCATTTCTAGCGCTAATCTACAATTCAAATTTTTAATTGCTATATCAACATTTAGATATTTAATAAAATAGACACGTCAATACACATTTATTAACATCAATTTCAATCAACAATTGAAAAATCGAACACTAAAAAATGAGGACACAAGCCCATTCCTTGTCACATTCGTTTTTTAATTAAAGTTCAGTTTTTAGATAATGTGTATACGTCTTTAGTAACATAAATTTTGAAAGTTCGACAGTTAGACAAAATTTAATGTGGAATAATTAAAATTACTGTTTTTAATAATAAATAGTAATAGAAATTATTTTTATTTCTTTATTTTTGACAAACTGACATTGAACTTCTTTTAAAAATAAGGCCTGTCTCAGTATGGCACCGTATTTAAGCGAATTTCTGCCGGACGTATACGGGCTACTACGATTTACCTATCCGAACCCTATAAATGTAATGAGATCTCTCTGGAGCTCTCAGACTGCAAGCTACAAAGCAGTCCGAATACGGGCGGCACTACCTCGCACATTAGAACCGTATAAAGGCGAATTTTATCCAAGCGTTACCACTACTACAACGATATCCTATCCGAACCTTTGTAAATGCAAACAGCCGCCTCAGACTGGAGGGGATACCTAAGATCGCTTGTTGTTACGCTGCAATACGGTTCAAATGAGATTTATCGGCGACATCGCTTGTGACGAGTATGTTCTGCATGCAGTTTATGTTTGTATTTCAGTGAATCATGGACACCGATACCGATACCGATACGATAGAACTAAATTTAAATTCACGACAACCAGAACACAGATATATAATAAATGCTAAAGTCCCTTTAATACCAGTAGTGTATCGATAAAAATTAAAGTTAAAGTTTGCTCTCATAATAAATTATATTAGTGCTAAAGAATGTAAATTAAAAATGGTGCAGGTGCAGACTACACATATTCCCATATACTATATAACTTAAATTAAATACAAATTTAAAGCAGTGAGTGGGAATGATAATTGATAGAATAAGCTTAAAATTAACGTGCACATTTACTTTAACAATTTGTAATTTCCAGTGATGCGCTGCAAGTGGCTTGTGAAAGATACAACATCGACTTAAATCAATGTGCGGTTATCGCTGACATTCATCCTAATATCCTAAGTCCTCATTCAACGGACACAGGAAATCTAGCGGGAAAACATATCAAAATCACATGTAAGTTTTGTTATAGAAGAGATGTGTTCCTAATCGAAGTCGACTTGGATTCCCAACAAATGAAAACACTAATTTTGTATTAATTATGTTTCAGCAAAGGAAGGTTTAAAGAAGTCTTCATACCAAAACCATGCTACTCTACAAAAGTCATCATCAGCAGTAAGTTATTACACATTTTATAATAGGTTCTTGTCGATCAATGCAAACTCATTCAGGAAAGTGGTCTTTCCTGATGTCTAATTGTCAATTCATTTATTTATTTAATGTTTTTTACGTTACCAGTTACCTTATACTACATAAATTTAATATAAATTACACTCACAAGGCTTAAAACTAAAGAACACCTGCTGTCTCTCCTATCCACTTCTTATATCCCTCATTCTGCCCATTTCTCCACTCCTTAACCATGTTCACCACTCTACTTCTCCTCCATTTCCTAGCTTCATTTTTTTACTTCCATCATCCACATTTTCGAGCTACAAATTGCTAGCTACAATAAACAACTATTGATTGATACTCTACTACTGTTGCTAAACTATAAAATCAAGAAAACTGTCTCCTCGCCTCCCCATAAGATCTAAACTAAGTAAGATACTTTCTCCAACAAGTTTGAAGTTTATGTTCTTTTATAGAGTTACAGAGGGCGCCCTGGGCGGTTCTTCAGCTCTAGCACTGAAGATGCGTGTGCAGGGCCAGAAATGGATGCCCGGAAGGGCA
The DNA here is from genome assembly GCA_963678705.1 of Panorpa germanica. Classification (NCBI taxonomy): domain Eukaryota; kingdom Metazoa; phylum Arthropoda; class Insecta; order Mecoptera; family Panorpidae; genus Panorpa; species Panorpa germanica. Next base: position 11,161,034 of record OY783210.1, read on the forward strand.
GGCAAAGATGGTCCGGTTTCTTTAGTAACAACAAGGTATTAACTCTCAAATACGCGTGTTATTTATAGTCTCATTAAATGACAATTAATGTGTTTTTATATTTAAGGACACAAAAATAGAGCAGCTCACCGAATTGCTGAATAATTTTTCACGTCATGGTGTTCAAACAACACCTGCAAATTTGGGACCACCTCATGCTCCACCACAGCCCGCTCCTGAAGCTGAAGAAGCGCTGATAAACCTGGAGGAGAACTGGCAGGACATTATAAACACAACCGCCATGAGCGAACCGGAGCGGCAGTATCAAACTGCATTGTGGGAGCTGCTAACTACGGAAGCTGCGTACATTAGGACCCTCAGAGTTGTCACAGACGTATGTCCATTCAAAATGAATTGATGCAACCTAATAACAATATTACCTATCAATTTTATGACTTTCAGCTGTTCCTGGCATGTCTGGAAAGATTACAAGACTCAAATATTTTAACAGAGATTGACCAAAATAAATTATTTTCAAATATTTACGAGATTTATCAATCGAACATGACGTTTTGGTCAATGTACATGTATCCTATGTTGAGAAACAGTCGTGAAACTGGGCAACCTCTAAACTGCGATTACTTCCTTGACGGTTTTCTTCGGTTTGAAGAAGTTTTCGAGCCGTATGTGAAATTCTGCGCGGAGCAGAGCACTTGCCAACACTATTGTAGAGAAATGCACACACAGAATGAACTTTTCACCGTTTATTTAGCGTGGTGCGAGACGCAAAAAGAATGCAACAGGTATAACTAAGACTTTATTAATAGTACTTCTAAGAATCTAGCAGATATATAAACAAGAAGTGTCCTTATAAGGATTGTTATTAAAATAATAGTATTTCAAGCAAATATTGTCAACGATAGATATTCGCTTGTGTGCTATTAAACAACAGCAATAGGTTATTATGTAAAGCCTTATTATGTAGCCTGTTCAATCTGCAACCAGTATCTAAGTATTGTCTTCCTTTATTTTCAGATTAAGACTGGCTGATATTCTGGTGAGGCCTATGCAAAGATTAACAAAGTATAGTCTTCTTCTTCAAGCAGCTAAGAAACATGCAATCGAGCCACGCGATTATGAAGGGTTGGAAAACATGGTAAGCATAACGAGGAAGATAGAAGCGGTAATATTGACAGCATCTAATCGTGTTGCTATATTTTAGAGTCGTTCAGTGGATGATTTCGTGGCGAGTGTCAATGCAACACTTCGGCAGCGTCAAGAAAATGAACGACTTAAAGGAATAATGGCGAGAATAGATTCGTACGATGCTGTGGAAGCGAAAGACGATGAGTTGGAGAAAATGATAAAGAGTCATAGTGAGCTAGATCTAAGCGCTCCTATGGCGGGAACGTGTCGACAGCGCCACCTTCTCATGGAAGGTGATCTTCGGTTTCGTGACACATCTAGTAAAGTAGACGTTCATTGTTTCTTGCTGACAGATATGCTGTTAATTTGTAAACCATCCACCAAACGAGGGGGAGCGACGGTTAAAGTGATTCGGCAACCATTTCTTACTGATAGATTAGTTGTTAAAGAACTTTCCAGAGATCCACCGGCCTTGGCGTGTGTTTACTTGAACGAATATAAAATGGCGGTAGCAGCTTTTACATTAACGTGTAGCGAGAGTAAGGTTTTAAAGGTAACTCATTTGTTCAATAGACGGGAACAGCCTAAAAAGTTCCCAGCCTAACAGGTAAATTTATTAACAGAACAATGATGACCTTTCTTTTTGCAGAGTTGGTCAGAGTGTCTTAAAAAAGCTAGTCATCTGTATGTACAATGCAAACAAAATAATCCTCCAGCACCTCTTCATTACACCGGAGGAGTACACGCCGATCAATGGGGAACCGGTGAAGGAGATCAATCACTGTCCTGTGATTTGGATTATGATAGCCATGCAGCTGCTTTAGGAAATCTTGCAGCTTCAGGGTGTACAGGTACCTTAATGAACACGCAAAGATCTCCTCTGGCTGGAAGTTCCAGAGGGTCAAGAGTTTCCAGTCTGGCACATAGTCACAGGTGAACCATTTAACATTAATCAATCATCTGATGGTTTTATTCATCAATATAAAGTATAATCCAGTAATTTAAATCTATCTTTTCAGTGGCTCCGTGGAAATGAACGACAGCATTTCCAGTATGAACCCCACGAGTAGAAACATCTCGATAGAACAAGACTTGAGAACGACTTCTATTTCCAGCGACGAAGGAATTCCTCCACTAGCACAGGAACTGCCGAAGAGCACGGTGACGACAATCCATGAGAACGCTCTTAAGTTAACAGTAGGCAAAACTTCACCAGCTTTGAAGAACAGAGTGAAAATTCCAACTCCGAACACGTTATCTGTCCAGCCATATGGAAGCCTGGGGCAAAGTTTGCCAAATCTTACCTTGTCGATGCAGAAGTGAGTAACTACTTTAGTGAGATAAAGTCATTACATTTTAATAAACCATCAATCGCATCAAACAACTTATTTTCACGCTGCCTGCATCTAGTGCTGGGACATACATGCAGTCACTCGTGTCGCCGCACACATTGCGGGTTCCTCCAGGGGCGCACGGAGGTGGAGGGACGCACGTCAGCCATGGTGGTACTCATCTTTTATCACCCCATCATAGGGGCACGTCATATCCCCCACCATCACCCACTCGGTAGGATGTCGATAAATTTGGTTGATTTCTTACTTTGTTATTCCTTTCTTTCAACACACTTAATTTTCTATGCACGGAAAATGCTTATTTTGGTGATTCCAAATTTCACACTTTCTAGATTACTACAACCTAATCATCTTCTACCTGGGGTTAATCTTTCATATAATCTTTAGTCGGTTGATGCTTATTCTTTGTAAAAAAAACTAAAATGTTATTTTGAATGTTTCAGTGGTAGCTTAAGACGAGGCTTTGCGTTCTCTGCGCACAAGAATCCACCTCTGATTAAAACCCGACACATAACCTCCCATTCAGCCTCCATCGCAGGACCCTGCTCTACATCAATCGCTAATACTTCTATCAGTAACCAAACTGCTAGCGCAACTGCAGCCTCTGGACCATGTACAAGTGGAGTAAATATACCACAAACCGCCCCATTTTTACCTTTAGGGGGTGCTACGAAAACCAACCCCAGAGAAGTATCAACTCCAGCTGCTGTTAATGTTAAACTTCTGGAAAATTATGATAATGGTTAGACTGTTTCCTACTCTTCTAAAAATACGATTTATACTCTATTTAGATGCTAATTTTTTTGTTTATTAAATTTCGTTTTATTTTATTTTCATTTTTTTATTTGTTTTTTTTTTTTCTTTTCAAATAATTTTTTGAATATTAGTGCGGGCATGCAGACAATATAGAAGACATTACACCACTGGTGATTTGTATGATATACGAGTAAGTATTTTAATAATATATTTTTTTTATATAAAGGGAGGCAATCCTATTAAACGTGGACACAATTTTAAAACATTTAAATAAATTATTGAAATGGAGGTTAGCTTCTTTTAAAACGAAAACAATCATTCGTTGAGCGATTTAATTTATTGTCCCTTTCGCTGCTACAATCTCTATAGAGCAGATAACTTTTATTTTTTAACTTATCTTTCCGTTTCCGTTGCCATTACCGCCTCCTTTACTTGCTCTCAAGATCTTTCTCCTCTAATTCATTCTCCCTCCACTTGCTTCAATGGGCTTTGTCCTCATTTTTTAGTGGTCGATTTTTCAATTGTTGATTGAAATTGATGTTAATAAATGTGTATTGGCGTGTCTATTTTATTAAATATCTAAATGTTGACGGAGATATAGCAATTAAAAGTTTGAATTGTAATTTTAGCGCTAGAAATGGTCGGCTATATTTGTATGATGTGAAATGCATTTTAACGTCAGTTATTTGTTGAGTAGGTCAGTGCTATGGTAATTTTTTATAGCTGTTGGTAGTCAAATAATCAAGTCAAGTCAAAGAATAATAAGTTTTTATTTTATTTAACCCTGCAAAGGCAGAAATAATATTGGAATTTGAGTGTTCCTTGAAATAGCTGTAAATAATATTTGATATTTTGATATATAAATACATATAGCAGAGATTTATGAGCTGTAATGTTGGTAACCTTACACAAGGATTGTGATGCCACATGCACTTGGAATGTGTGCAACGTTGAATCCCTTTAATAATTAAAGAGACAAAATGACTTTTTTAATTGTTAATATCTCTTAACATATAAGGAGTTATTAAAAAATAATTGAACATTTGAGGTTCTAGTAACCCACTTTATCAATATATACTACACTTTTATAGAAATTAAGACATAGGACACAAGCCCATTGCCATGCTCTTTTCTCAATGTAAATATCTTACCCTGAAAACAACTGATCACAATGAATACTAGACCACGACTAATAAGGTTGCCTTCTTAATAAAATTTTAAAAAATTTCTAAAAATATTTGAATTTTTTTCTTCATTTATTTATTAAGTATTGGCTTACTCAGCCTCCTCGCTATAAAGTATATATCATACAATTTTATTATAAAATTTGTGTAACAATATTTTCTTTATGTTGCAGAGAAATGACAATCGGGATCATAATGCATATAAAAGGTTTTCTTGGAATATTGAAAATTCGAGTACGAATCACGTGACAACGAATTATCAAACACAAACGCCATTTTGCATAAAGATGGCAGACATAAAGGACCAATCATTGAGCAATATGAATACGTCAAATGAACCATTAGAAGAAGATGTATAAAAATAAATTTTAAAAATATAAACTTCTTTTATTTTGAGAAATAAGTAAACATATTCAAATGGGGCGTTAAAAAGTAATAAATATTTTATTAAAAAAAATTAAATTACTGTGTTTAAAGCAGAGTTCAGAAGTTGAGCACAAGGCAGCGAAATAAGTTTAAAATATATAACTCAAAAGAAAATAATAATATTTCTTTCGAGAAAACGACTAATATGTATTGAAATTAAAAATAAAATACATATTAAAATATTTATATCCAGCGTCAAAAGATGCTACAATATTACTATAATAATTATAAATAAAAATAATATATTTATCATAGATTCACAAGAAAGCTTATTTATTTACAAATTAGATGGATTTAGACATGATATTTAACTTTTAAAATAAATTTAATTTATTTTACAAGTAAGAGACAATCTTGAATGGATTTATATCAAGAAATATTATTCAATTAAAATATACTGTAAAAAATATAAACATTTTTATTATTTAATGAAAGAGGAATATTATTTTAAATTACAGTTTCATTAAACATATTTATTTCTATATTTTATTCTGAGTTGAACGTATAGTAATTTATTTAATACCCAATAACTCTTACGCATAATTCTTATTTCATTTACATTATATTTTTACATAAAATGCTGATATTGTTATGTAAAAATGTATGGACATTAGTGAAAAATTTACTATCTGCATTTTACTACGTTTTGTATATTATACTTGTTTGTATGTATTTTGTTAAACGCGGTTACGTTTCTTGCATTTCATCCTTAAAATAATGTTCTTAAGAAGTATTATAATTACATTAATTTTTCAGTCGAATAGGTTACGAAACGTTGTATATTAGGTATAACTTTTGTTGTGTTGCATTATGTTATGTAAAATAAAAGTAGCTGTTTTTAGCGGTAACATATATAGTACATAAAAAGAATTTATTATATTTAGAATTTTCTAACATTCCATTACAAACTCTTTCACAGTTTTACAATAACATTTGTAAAGATCATGTAATCTATAAAAGTAGATATTTATTTATTATAACAAATAAAATTAAAGTTCCAACTTGCTGCTATTTAGTTTTAGTTTTATGTTCTAATATAAAGCTGAAACTTTTCGTTAAGGTTAAAAGTAAAACATAAAATTCAAACTAGAACTCAGTAAGTGGGAGAGGTACTTAATATCTCCACATAAAAATATTTAGAAATAATCTTAATAATAGTAAGTAATAAATTGCACAAATAAATTTAAAATCTATGAAGTCAATTTAATAAAGTTTAGCTAATTAGCTTCTTGTATAGGAGTAGAACGTTGGCCGGCAAGTGAAGTCTAATTTGCATCCTTTACCTATGGATATGGCTTTTACATACAGGCACATATGTATCTTCGTTTGTAAGACACTAGTTTAATCGACTGACAGCTATATTTCTAAATATTTTTATTTGGTTTATAAAAACATATCGCGCAGATGGAATAAGCAAATAACACACCGTGTTAAATAAATACATTGTTGTTTCACTTCTGCGCTTTAATTTGATGATTTTTTATTATTTTAATAAAATACATTCATAATTTTTATTTAAGGTAATATTTTTTTAAATATTTATATAATATAGAAAGTTAATAAATATTCAAAATATATAATGTACATAATGAAATAAAAAACATGGCCTAAGAATAGTATAATAATATACTTATTTATCAATATTTAAATCTAGTTTAAATTAAATAATTAGATTATAATAAATAAATTATATATTAGATTTATTAGAAATTTAATATTCTCAAACATTTATTATACAATAATGATGATTTCTATTATTAGAAATCAACTAGGGGAAAAGAGATATTATCTAAAATAAATTAGAAAAGAAAATAATGATATTATAAATAGTTTAATTAAATTAATAATAGAGGAAAGGCAAAATTATATTAATAGTAATAAACTAATTATACTTATGAAATAAATGCAACTAAATATTGAAACAGTTCTACACTTATTCAAATGGGCTTGTGTCCTCATTTTTTAGTGGTCGATTTTTCAATTGTTGATTGAAATTAATGTTAATAAATGTGTATTGGCGTGTATATTTTATTAAATTGCTAAATGTTGACGGAGATATAGCAATTAAAAGTTTGAATTGTAGTTTTAGCGCTGGAAATGGTCGGCCATATTTGTATGACGTGAATGCATTTTAACGTCAGTTATTTGTTGAGTAGTTCAGTGCTGTGGTAATGTTCTGTTGCTGTTGGTAGTCGAATAATCAAGTCAAATCAAAGAATAATAAGTTTTTATAATATTTAACCCTGCTAAGGCAGACATAATATTAAAATTTTATTATTCCTTGAAATAGCTGTAAATAATATTTGATATTTTGATATATAAATACATATAGCAGAGATTTATGAGCTGTAAGGTTGGTAACCTTACACAAGGATTGTGATGTCACATGCACTTTGAATGTGTACAACGTTGAATCCCTTTAATAATTAAAGAGATAAAATGACTTTTTTAATTGTTAATATCTCCTAACATATAAGGAGTTATTAACAAATAATTGAACATTTGAGGTTCTAGTAACCCACTTTATCAATATATAGTACACTTTTATAGAAATGAAGACATAGGACACAAGCCCATTCAAAGTCTATGGACTGAGATCCTAGGAAACTGTCTAAAATATTATTTTAAAAAATTCATACTTATCAACCCTGAGCTGCTCTCTATTATTAAAATAATGTAATTATAAATAAATTAATAATAGTAGCTCTAGTTTTTCTAATGCTATACAAAAATAAAACACATAACTTTGATAAAATTAATTAAGCGCTCAGTAGTTATAAAGAAAATTATTTAAACAATTGACACAAATAAACAAATAATTTAACACCTATGCAATAAAATCAAATAAATAAATCAATTATATAAAAAAGCAGTGGTAGCGTTGAAGGAGATATAAAACTAAAACATATGCAAGAAATAAAAATTAAAACTAAAACCGTGGATGATAAGGAATGATATTTTACCTGCAAATATAGAACAACAATAAAACACAATAAATATTTGGACCACATACAATTTTCCGTAATACTTTTTAAAATAAGATGACAAAAACGAACCAAATTCTATATTCAACGACTACTTCTCATCGAATTAAAATGAAAATTCACATTTTCTTTTTGTTAATTAAATAAATTTATTGAACTTGTTTTAGATGTCTTGTATATAAATTGTAAAATTATTTTATAAACAAAAAAAAAACGATGTTTTGACCAAATTTGTAGTAAAATTAAGAATTATTAGACATAGTTGCAAATTGAACGCTTTAGATGAATAGAAAACGAAATCGGTGCAGCAGAAAATGGGAGGACATGTTAGAAAGATTAGAGCGTTACATATTCCATTATTGTTATTCCATACATGTTATTTTCAGAAATGACAACAATTTTATACAATCCCGTTACTTCATTTCCACATGAAGTGCAACAGATAACGATAATCTTAATATATCTATAAATTACGTGTCACTTTGTTGTCCGCGATGGACTCCTAAACTACTTAACCGATTTTAATCAAATTTGTACACCGTGTGCAGTTTGGTCCAACTTGAAAGATAGGATAGCTTAAATCTCAATTTATTTATCTTATTGCTAATTATTTGTCTATTAATTATCTGTATATGACATATGACATCGGGCGACAATGATGGCGACATCTGTTGACTAGATTGAGTAAATATTCTGTTGAGTAAATCGAAATCTGTTGACTAGATTGAGTAAATATTCAATAGATGGCGCTATGTAATGTAATATGACAAAAACGTTAGGCAGAGCAACGACTGGCCGGGACAGCTAGTCTTAATATATATAAATTACGTGTCACTGTGTTGTCCGCTATGGACTCCTAAACTACTTAACCGATTTTAATGAAATTTGTACACCGTGTGCAGTTTGACCCAACTTGAAAGATAGGATAGCTTACATCTCAATTTATTTATCTTATTGCTAATTATTTGTCTATGAATTATCTGTATATGACATATGACATCGGGCGACGATGATGGCGACATCTGTTGACTAGATTGAGTAAATATTCTGTTGAGTAAATCGAAATCTGTTGACTAGATTGAGTAAATAATCAATAGATGGTTAGGCACAGCAACGCGTGGCCGGGACAGCTAGTCTACTATGTAAATATCCCGTTGTTTATCTTTCATCAAAGAGTTTTTTGATAAGACTTATGTTTTTTTATTTGTTTATATTAAAAAGTGTAATTCCTACAATTGGATTATGAAGTATAACAGAATAATGATGATTCATGGAAGACAAATGTATGAATGGTGTTGTATTTCTGAAACTAAGATGGCTGCTGCATCAAACTCTTCTGGGGGTTCTTCATAGAGTAGAACATTGTGGTCAAGATATTCACATTGGCTCTCGCTTAAAGAAAGAACGACTAAAACATCTACCAAATGTTGTTTATAGTCAAACCAGCGATCACATGAATATAAACTTGGCGTTGATTTGGAATTTTTGGAAATAATCAGGTAATTAGAAAATCGAAAAATGAGAAATTATATATCTTTCTCGTTTGTTCTCAGACTATGCATATATGTGCTTCTCGCTCACTAGCATATAACAGATATCAGTTGCAATAAGGGCAAATGGAATTATATTGACACAATGTTTGTTAGAAAGTAAAATGATTTCCTAAAATAATATCGGCCTACAAAATACAATATGGAATATAGGTAAAACATGTTAAATATTAGAATAATTTAGATAAGATCCTGATCCTGATCCTGATCAACCTAAATCCAAGTACGAGTATCTTATATTCACAAACTAAACTTGAGTAACGACATTTTCTATACGTTAACTACATAGTCTGAATAACATTAAACATGCGTTAATGAAGGAAAATTATTTCAAAAATTAATAAACTTTAAAATGAATATTGTATAAACTAATATTTTAAAAATATATACTGCAAAATTTTTGATGTTGTTTTTACTGTAGTTTGTAGAAACCATTAAAATGCTTATAGAGCTTCTTTATAACTAAATGGACAGATTGTATATTACTTCAGATCGGCAACAATCCATCGTAATCGTATAAGATATCTGATTCATCAGACGATGACACTAATGAATAACTTAACTTCACTTCTTCTTTTCTATGACGCTTCTTCCAATTTCCACTTACTCAAAATATACTCCAGCTTTTCCTTCTCTTGCTCGAATATACTACATACTCTCTCTTTCTCCAATATTTATTTCCTCTCTCTTGTTACCTCAGTTTGAATCTTACGAACATCCTGATTCCTTTCTTTTCCAGTTTTGCCTCCTCTATCTTTTGTCGCAAGACATCTTCATCACTTCCCTCATTATTACCCGAACCTCTCTTCCATTTTGATTCTATCACCTCCAACTTTCCCTTTTTTCTTCTGGGCCAATGCAATAGCAAACTGAACCATGTATTCCATGAGATAGGGATAGGCTTGGTAAATATCGGCTCTCGTAATTAATTATTTATTTAATTCCATGTCCCGTTGTTCACTGTACTTTATGCAGACACTTCAGTAACGTAGTTCTCTCTGGTAGTTTGTTGTCCATCACATTCAAAATGAAAACCTTCACCGTTTTGATGATCTTTGGAGCTGTAATAGGTCTTGGTAAGATATGTTGCTTTACTATTGTTTAATTATTAGTTAATCAATGATAATAGCAGTAACATCTAATAGAAAGTGACCAGATTTTAAAATTGGTGGAACAAGAGTATTAAAATTATATTATACTTTTTTAAATTGTTGCAAATTTCTTGTCTATGATAGGACTATTGCATTTTTCTATTGATTTTAATTGATTATTAATAAATATATATCCTCCTACATTATATTGTTCCAGGTATATATTTATGATCTTATATGTTTGATAGTGAATTTTGTATGGTAGCTCGAAAACGGCTCCGTCAATGTTTTTGAAAATAGCCTATTTTATAGAAAAAAGTATTCTAAGACATTTGGCGTCTCCGGATTTTTCCTTAAAATTCCTGAAAACCCGTAATTTTGGAAAAACTGAAAAAAAATATGCCTTTTTTGCTGTATAACTTTGTATTCGTTAAAGAAAGAAAGGTGAAATTTTGCGTGTGTATTATAAAATATTATTTTATAAAAGGGGCGCCGAGAAAATTAGGGGGCCCAGTAGGAAACTTTGGAGAAAGCTCAAATTTTGGATTTTTTAATAATTGAATATCATATTATAAAAATATACTTTTTTAGTCAGTTAATATGAAAAATTATTTGTTGTTATATGTAAAATTAATATAGAACGAGTTAAATGTTTCAATTCAAAAATGGAATTAAAATTTGAAATAAAATTCAATTCACATACAAAGGACAGTCGTCGCTTCCGACGGGGGTAAACTCTAGTATATTATATACTGATAATATACTTAAACAGATTCTAAAGTTATCTAATTTTTATGTGATATATAACAGATGTCAGTTTCATGTATTGATAAAATTCAATATCTTAGCCTTCAGATTAACCTGATTACAAATATAAACCTTTAAACGATGAATTTTAATCAGTATTTTTTTTTAATATAGATTTTTGGGTTTAATCAGTATTTAATTCTTTAGTTTGTTAGAAACACGTTGATTCTTTTTTTAAATATAATCATGAAAACTTTTACCATTTTAATGATCTTTGGTGCAATTTTCGGACTCGGTAAGTTAAGTCACTTAAAACATCATATGAATTATGTTGTGTATGTAACGGTTGTTACAATAAATTGCGGATAGTATCATTTGCGGAAGTCTTTTGATAAATATGAATATTAATTTGAATATGAATATAAATATGAATATGTATTTTACCGGTAGTTAATAATAACTACTTGTATGGAGTTGATATACTCGTTTTTAGTAAAGAATTGTTTTTAGTATTATTTTCTACTATTACTAAGTGTACGATTATGTGTGTACGTAATCAATTTAACTTGATAACAACCAAACCCAGAAAATATAACTTTGGTCCGGGAATAGACCGTGAATATACAGCAGTTAGCGTCATGCATGTTTATATATGTATAAATTATTACTTCATTTGTGTAAAGTTCGAAATTTTCACAAAATAATTTTTGATTGGCAAAAACTATACAGCACAAAGACATTGTTCGTGGCCCAGTCCAATCTGGTGTTTTGTTTGGTGTTCCATTTGTCGCGTTTCGCAATGTTTAGATCGTACATTGCCGAAACTAACAATTACCAAAGATCAGTAACGTATCGTGCCTTAGACGGGCCCCGTATCAAAATTTGTTGGGGTGCCCAAGTGATGGGTAAAGACTTTTCACAAAAGGAACAAAAACGCTCGCATTGAATTATAATAATTATACGTTATTACTTTCAATTAATACTCCAAGGAACTAAGCTAAGTTCGACCTAAGAGTTTAAGCGAGATTGTGAATAACATTTTATGAATTTTTGCTTACACACATTTGGGGCGTCTGTAGCCCGGGTGATAATGTAACTTATTAATAATTATCGATTTATGTGATACATTCTTACTAATCCTACTCTTGTTAATTCAATGGCAAGAAATGGACTCCAAAGGGCGGTGCTACAGACTTCGCAGACGCTTCCTGTTAATACCGCTTTTTTGATTGAGAAACCGAAATTTATAACTGCAGTAGCCATGAATAGATCATTCTTGTTGTCCGGGTTTAATATATAAGAAGGCAGAATAATATTAGGGGCGATAAAAGGCTACGTGCCTACGAAGCCCGAGAAACTATATCTATATACTCTTGTTAATCACTTTAGCCTTTTTGTTAGATTACTTTTCATAACGGCAGGCTATTATTTACATTATCTGATATATAGTTTAATCATAACATACACATATCTCTTAGGCATGTCGCACACTGCAAGCGTAATGGGCTTGTGTCCTCATTTTTCAGTGTGCGATGTTTCAATTGTTGATTGAAATTAATGTTAATAAATGTGTATTGGTGTGTCTATTTTATTAAATATCTAAATGTTGACGGAGATATAGCAATTAAAAGTTTGAATTGTAGTTTTACCGCTAGAAATGGTCGGCCATATTTGTATGACGTGAAATGCATTTTACCTTCAGTTATTTGTTGAGTAGGTCAGTGCTGTAGTATTGTTTTGTAGCTTTTGGTAGTCAATAAATCAAGTCAAGTCAAAGAATAATAAGTTTTTATTTCATTTAACCCTGCTAAGGCAGATATAATATTGGAATTTTATTGTTCCTTGAAATAGCTGTAAATAATATTTGATATTTTGATATATAAATACATATAGCAGAGATTTATGAGCTGTAAGGTTGGTAACCTTACACAAGGATTGTGATGTCACATGTACTTGGAATGTGTACAACGTGGAATCTCTTTAATAATTAAAGAGACAAAATGACTTTTTTAATTGTTAATATCTCTTAACATATAAGGAGTTATTAAAAAATAATTGAACATTTGAGGTTCTAGTAACCCATTTTATCAATATATAGTACACTTTAATAGAAATTAAAACATAGGACACAAACCCATTAAGCGACGACGAATTCGAGCCTAAATCACCTGTGTTCTTTGCATGTGTTGTGTCACAATACATACAAACCACGTACCGATACGACAGAACGTCAAGTCAAACTTGTGTACTGTAGGGTGTATTGGAGTTGTTTTGCACTAATATAATTTAACATGAGAGAAAACTTTTACATTCATTTTATTGATACACTACTGTTATAAAAGAGACTATCGCGTTCACTTCCAGTCTGAAATGGCTGTTGCATTAACAAGGTTCAGATAGGTTTAGCGTTGTAGCACGTATTCGTTTGGTTAAAAGTGTCTTAAATACGGTTTTAAATACGAGTGTGAGAACTACGTAACGCCCGTATTCGGAAAGCTTTGTTGCTATTAAAGTAAAGCATAGTAGCGCATACACGTCCGGCCAAAAATCGCTTAAATAAGTCGTTTAATAAACACATATATGAAACAAGGTACCTGAGCAGTTGCACTTATCTAGAAGTTTACATATTGTACACATATGATGCATAATATTTTGTTAATTTGCATTAAAGTACACCCTGTGTTTTAACAAATTCTGCGAAATTGAAATGAACAGGTTATTCCCTGTTATCAAATTTGTTTGTTATCACAAATGCTGATCAAATCCTGAGAAAACATTTCTTTTATTGTTTCCATTTGTATGAAATGTTTTTCCCATTAATAGTTGGCTATCTGCAAATATGTTAAGATTATCATTGTCAATTGGAAAGAACCTAAGATTAAAAAGAATGGATAAGTAATGTATTATTATCTACAACACATTTATGCGGCTTGAACCTATCGATAACAATATTTATTGTGTTTCAATATTGAAGTCAATGCGGTAAAGCGCTGTTATTCACTCTGTTTGGAATTCCGATTACTGAATCCGAATTTCAAAATCTTTTGAAATTGCAACTGAAGTATGTAACGAAAGCGTGGAATACTGAATATTCGGTGTTTTCCCATTACAGAGCACAATACGACTTAGTGCCGCACTTACTTTTAAATCTGTACCTTCAACTAGTTCAGATTTACTTTAAAAAATTGTTTAAATTTACCTCAATTTTATACATTTTAAATTTTATGTAATAAAATAGTTTTTTTTAATTAAATAAAATAAAAATAAAGACCGTGGTCCTAAGAAACCCGTGAATTTTTAATAATAAAAAAAAAATTAATAAAAATTATCATTAATGGTATTAAATCATTTCTTAGAATGATATTGGAAATAGTAATCAATAGTAACTGTCAACAATATCAAGAATTTCTACATTTTATTCTAATTAGTTGCTATCAATTGCGCACATAATAAGAAAGCATAACTTTTTAAACTGGTCAACTCTGTGAGGTTGTTTTTTTTAAATATAGTTTCTCGGGCTTCTTAGGCACGTAGCCTTTTATCGCCCCTAATATTGTTCTACTTCTTCTTACACTGCTGTAGTTGGAATATTCAATGCTGAGCACAATGCCGCATTATGCGCTCTGTGTGTCGTAATTGAAAAATGTTTTTCATTTCCGAACTTACCCAGGTAGAAAATTGTCTTGGAGTGCAGGGTTGAAACTTGCAGGTAACGTTATTTTAGCTTGGTTATAATAGCTCAACGTGCAGCATTAATTAGTCTAAGACAGGTAAATATCAAACAAAAACACGCGGTATGCTTGCAATATATTGAGCGGTTGCTTTTCAATACATTTTGCATCAGGCTCGCACACGGGTCGGTGCGATAGTGGTGCGACGCGACTTGTACGCGGTATGCGGGCATACATATTTTCTATAGACTTTCTGATAGGTACTGGCATAAAATGTCGTCGGCATACAGATACCGTATGCGAGACTGGCCGGTAAAGCACCATTAAGATATTTATCGCATATTTACTGCATCGAAACCCTACCGACTTGTATGCGAGCAGACTAAGTCAATTTTGGAATATACTGCAGTGAAATACCAACTGTATCCGTATTTATACATGAAACACAATAAATATTAAAAATCATAGAAGTGTATTTCAGTCCATTGTTTAAACTGCTATTGCAGAACATGTTTTGAAGAGGACTTCAAGTTTACGCTTTACTAAAACAGAAATCTGCGTGCCCTTCCACCACAGTGACTTCCAACAATGATTCAAAAGTAAAATAGAATCATTACTGCTTCGATTCATTCTTTCTCAAAAAATTTTCATAAGCTTTGTCCGTTTCTTAGCACGCTAGATGTTATATTAATGTGAGATTTTATGTTTCAGGGTTGTCCCTCAAATGCTACACGTGTTCAACTGGTGCATGCAACTCACAAACGACCTGCACTGGAAGCAATCCCTTCTGCATCTCGGCTACCATACATGGTACAAGATACTTACAAATAATTGTTAAAAGTTTCATTATAACAAATCCTTATTTCATTTACAACAAATCTGTTTTCAGTGAATGCGTCCAACAGAACTACAAACACACTCGACAGGCAATGTTATACTACTGCTGGAGCAAATGCAACAGCAGACCAGGTATGCTCTAGTTATACCAATTCTATTTCAAATACCTCAAGTAACTGGACCATCACCGCCAGAGACTGCAAAGCTTGTCAAAAGGACCTGTGCAACAGCGCAACAAGCACTTTTGCTGGAGTTGCAGTTACAATAGCTGGAATTATATTAACAACATTTTATTAAAACAATAAAAACAACCAAAATGAACTCTCATTATAAAGTATCTTACACAGCAATTGCTTTACTTTTTTTAATTATAGGTTTAAGTTTAAATGGATTTAAAAAAAATTAAAGTAATGATTTTCTACACAAGTTTTAATTTTAATTTTAGTTTGTATTTATAAGACAGAGTTGGATAGTTGATGGACTACATTAATTCAACCAACGAATGGGATTGTGTCCTCATTTTTTAGTGGTCGATTTTTCAATTGTTGATTGAAATTGATGTTAATAAATGTGTATTGGCGTGTCTATTTTATTAAATAACTAAATGTTAACAAAAATATAGCAATTAAAAATTTGAATTGTAGTTTTAATGCTACAGATGTCGGCCATATTTATGACGAAACATGTAGTGGAATAGGTTAGTGCTGTGGTAATGTTTTATAGCTGTTGGTAATCCTCTGTATCGAGAACACATGCCTTAGTTAGCAAAGAATAATAAGTTTTTATTTTATTTAACTCTGTTACAGCAGATATAATATTGAACATAACGTAACAGATGAAATTCAGTTCAATACAGTTAATTTAAAATCTGTTTTATTTTTTTTTTTTTTTTTAAATATAGTTTTTTTTTTCTGGCTTCCTAGGCACGTAGCCTGTTATCGCCCCTAATATATTCTGCTTCTTCTTATATTTTGTATGCCGACAACAAGAATGATCTATTCATGGCTACTGCTGTTATAAATTTCGGTTTCTCAATCAAAAAGCCGGTGCTTCAAAATCTGTTAAAATAACTTTGTTTTAACCTGTAGTCAGAGTTGTTTTAACTTGCCAGAGTTCTGTCATAAATATGCTATCTCTTTTACGCTCTGTTGTATAAAATCTTGGAAGGTTCGACAACGTTGAATCCCTTTAATAATTAAAGACACAAAATGACTTTTTTAATTGGTAATATCTCCTAAAATATAAGGAGTTATTAAAAAATAATTGGACATTTCAGTTTTAGTAACCAACTTTATCAATATATAGTACAGTTTTATAGAAATTAAGACATAGGACACAAGATATTTTTATTAAAATATTTACAAAGATAGTAATCTATTTATTTCTAACATGTGAATGTGGTAGCAGCAACTACGGATACTAACAGAAGAAATCCAACCGCAGGAGCTGAGGCCGAGTTGCAGAAGTCTGTGTTGCATAAGGTGCATTCAGATATGTCGAGGCTGGTGTAAGTTTGACTGATTCCCTTGCATACGATTTCCTTGCTTAAGCTTGGAGGGGTGTAGTAGATGCACCCTAAATCTAATATGTAAAAACCGTCTTCAGTATCTGTAAGGAATTTAAAAGAAATTTAAACATCTGCCTAGGATACTCTCACTTTGAATGAAATTTGTGGACACGGAAAAAGAAACTTTTAGCGATTCTACGGAATTATTATATCTTCTATGAACTAAAATTCTCGGCGCCTTTACAAAAGAAGGGAATGAAGAGGGACCCGTTCGACTCTATTCGAAACTTTGTTATTTTAAAATACGTTAAAATTAAAAAAAAAACTCGACAGCGTTACCTCGGTATATTTGTAAAGAAGGGGGGTGCAAAATTTCAAAAGGATCGGTGCATCAGATTTTGAGCTGTAACTGCAGCAACTCTAAAAAAGCTATGTGTGAGAAACCGCATTTAAAAGTTTCAAAGTAACACGAAATTAGACCAGAGAGGTGAAGACTTAAAACTCTATATCTCCAACAGTTTTACTCCAATCGACTTCAAATTTTCACACAATCTCCCTAGTTATGTGTCTAAACCTGTGTTTTATAACAGTAACAACAAATATGGTATAGAGAAACATGATTTTACCAAATCCTTCAATCCGCATACAATAGACTGCCTTAGGAATTTCATCGTTAAGATCACCTAAATTTAAAATAGAAGCGGTGTGATTTTGTCCAGGATTTTCCGGGCACTCCAGTTCTTGTTTTATTACTTCTTTATTTAAACTTATTCCAAATGTAAAACATTTAAGACATAATCCTGAAATTATACAATTTTTTAAAATAATACTACATTGAGAAAAATAAATTTATTTATAACAAAAAATATCAAGACCCATGGGCATTGGACAACATAGCCTTCGATATTTTGAAAAATGTATTTATTTATGGTCCAAGAGCCAGAACACAATGAACAACGATAATAATTTTGTTACAGGTTATATTTACAAGCAAAAATAATTAAGAAAATAAGTGGCTTACCAAACTGCAGCATTGCACTAAAAATCAGCAAAAACTCGCAAAATAAATACATTTTATAAATATTTTTATATAATATTTAGTTACTCAAATGCAAAAGTTAGCCACGTGTGATGCAATTATATTGTAAATCAAATCATTTACAGAAATTTTTACGCTATGAGTAAATAAAGTGGCAGATAAGAAAGTTAGTAGTTTGATTTCAATTAATTCTACTTTCCAATTTCTTTGATTATAAAATGGCTGACAGAGCCGGTCCGAAAGAATGCTGGGTATTCAAAAATTGAATTTATTGCATTTACCTATTTATTACATTAGATACTATTTTATTTATTTATTTATTAAGATTTATATTGTACAACATATTAAGTTTATTGTGCGAAAATTTGAAGTCGATTGGAGAAAAACTGTTGAAGATATAGAGTTTTAAGTCTTCACCTCTGGTTTAATTTCGTCTGACTTTGAAATTTTTATACGCCTTTATCTCATACTTAGCATTTTCAGAGTCGGTGCCCTTTCTAGCTCAAAATCTAGTGCTCCGATCCTTTTGAAATTTCGCATTTTCTTAACAAAAGGTAAAGGGGGGTAAAAGGCTTAAGTACCGAGGTAACGCTGTCGAGTTTCTGATTTTTTCATTAGAAGTCGGTATTTTATCTTCTAAGTGCTGTAAAAAATTGAAAAACAATAAAAAAAACTCGTCAGGGTTACCTGCAGAAACTTATTTACTAATGAACTCATTTTGGGTTTTCGATTTCACAAAATCCAGTGACGAATTATGAGTGGCGTATTTTTGTGACGTCTACGAAGTCAATGCCTTGATATTTATTTATGAGAATAATCCAAAATACGAGAATGGATGAATAAGTTCAATTGCCTTGCTATGGGGAAGTCTTCCATCGTTTTTTTCCATTTTTGATAATATTTAACCTGCTGTATAGTATCGCCATCTACATTTCGCTAGAAAAAATGGCCAAGTATCGTTTCACCTTAAGAAAATGTTGCTTTTCTTTGTTAGTAACTTCAGCAAATTCAAAGATTGTTGAGTCTTAGACTTTTTAAATAATGTATGTAAATTTAAAATAAGCATAGAATAATAGGAAACAATATTCTTAAAATGAATAAAAATATAATATATTTCGTAGATTTCAATGTAAGTTCACAGTGGTGTTATTTGGGATGCATTCTATCATGGCGTTGTTATACGTTTGCCATCTGTTGATCAAATAACGAACTGCTTGTATATTTATTCTTCTCTTTAATAGATGTCGCTATAAATTAAATTCATTGAAAAAACATGTTTTTATAAATGTTATGTATTAATTAGTAGAAATTCTTACTGTTTACTACATTTAAACAAAGCTATCTATTACAGTATGTTCTATGCTGGCATTCAGTTTGTCGATAGAAATAGAAACAAATGAGTGACGTATAATGCAAACTATTTTCAAATGTCATTTAAACTATATAGTTGTATTTCTTTTATTTAATGTTTTTGCCGACATGCATTACATTCTTTTACATCAATTCTACTAGTTGCATTGCCTTTATTTTCCATTTAATCTATTAATCCATTAACCTAATCCATTTTCAACTACACAAAAATGTTTATTCTTCTTCTCATGTCACCCTTCTCCTTGTCGAGCATTGTACTGTCAAGTGTACCCTATTTTTAACTCCGTGGTTTTTCTCCATACATCTTCCTCCTTGTCTCTGATCACTTTTTTTCACTGCCATTCTTAATTTCTCTACTGCTCCACCCCCAGCTACTCTTTACTTTCCTCTACTTCCTTCCTCTTTCTCTGTAATTCCGCCTTCCACCTTTTCCCTTTGTTGCATCGCTCTCAACAGTTTTTTTATCTTTTTTTCACTGTTCATTTTACATTCGTATATCTCTTTTATATATTCTGCATAATATTCCCTCTCTATTTTCCCAATATCTACAACGTTTTTACAGCGCATTTTTTAAAACCATATAACAAAACCTTTCTTAAATTTATTTTATCATATATTTTAACCTATCACATTCATTTTAATGGGATTGTGTCCTCATTTTTTAGTGGTCGATTTTTCGATTGTTGATTGCAATTGATGTTAATAAATGTGTATTGGCGTGTCTATTTTATTAAATATCTAAATGTTGACCGAGATATAGTAATTAAAAATTTGAATTGTAGTTTTAGCGCTAGAAATAGTCGGCCATATTTGTATGACGTGAAATGCATTTTATACGTCAGTTATTTGTTGAGTAGGCCAGAGCTGTGGTAATGTTTTGTAGCTGTTTGGATTCGAAATAATCAAGTCAAGTCAAATAATAACAAGTTTTTATTTTATTTAACTTTGTTATGGCAGACATAATATTGAAATTTTATTGTTCCTTGAAATAGCTGTAAATAATATTTGATGTTTGGATATATAAATACATATAGCAGAGATTTATGAGTCAGAGTTCTGTCAAGAATATATCTCTTTTACGCACTGTTATATAAAAGAGATAGCCACATAGTTGACGTGAAGTCACATGTTCTGGAATGTTATACAACGTTGAATCCCATTAATAATTAAACAGACAAAGTGACTATTTTAATTGTTAATATCTCCTGAAATATAAGGAGTTATTAAAAAATAATTGAACATTTGAGGTTGTAGTAAACAACTTTATCAATATATAGTACACTTTTGTAGAAATTAAGGCATAGGACACAAGCCCGTTGCTTTCAATCTTTGGAAGTCAGTGATACACTAACAACTATTAACGAAAATATGTATAAAATGATGACAAATTTCACATTTTTTGGTTAAATATAACCCTCCGTATCGTCCATTTCTTAAAATAAAAGTAGTAAAATGAATAATACGTAGTATTTGTACATGTTTTGAATATGGAACAAGTGCCATAAAACATAAAAATGTAGTAGTGTTTTTATAAATTACAAAACAAAAGATGTGGATACATCGAATAATTACCATAAAAAATGTTTATTAAAAATATATACATACATTGAAAGCACTACTACACATTTTCGTTTTGTTTTAAAAACAGAGCAAAGAGAAGTTGATGAGTACCAAATAAAGCGATGAAGTTGGTAAAGTAGCCGGGGCCGAATAGAGGCCCCCTCGGGGAGGATCTACTGGTATGATGCCTGGTGGTTCAATACACTTATCTTGTTCACAAATGATACATGTCTTCACGTCTAAAAATCTAGGTCGTTCTAAGCTATGTTGATATCTTACACAATTGCATACATCGGTGTCATTTCGGACATCTTTGGTCTTTTTATAACAACCCCTTCGTACGCCTGTTCCTAGAATAACTGACCTTTCGAGATCTATTTCATCAGCAACACCTAAAAGAATTCTCCATTGTAATATATTTCAAACTTCAGACCTGGAAAATTTTAAAATAGTAACAAATTTATAAGTTATACTTACTATGATTCTTTAGAACGAGTTGTCCACTTCTAAGCTTTTTAAACTTATCTAATTTCCAACAATCTTTTATATTGAATCTAACCGCTTTTGTTGCGGCAGTTGCAGGTTCAGTTAACTCCTCAAGATATTCTTCTTCATGACCAGAAGGAGCTTCTTCAATATTTGTTCCGTTATCATATTCTATAACTGTAAAAGGTAAATATATTTAATCACTCCGAACCCACTAGTCCAACTGCAGTCAGCTTTATTTTCGAGCAGCCACCCAGTGCTGACCCCAAGTGAACAACACCGAATCAAGTAAATACATCATATCTACGCAAACTGACACATAACCTCGAAACATACCATCTCCAAAGACTATATAACAAACATGTTGTCTCTTTCCAAAATCCTCATCACGTATATGTTTCGCATTGGATTTTGGCGGATCAGCTGAAGTTGATTCCGTGGTTAAATTCAATTCAGCCGAAGGTGCCCCTGTTGCAGATGTGAAAGGATCAGAGCAATTTGTATAATCATTATATAAGCAATTTGGATCCTCGCGAAAGTCGTGAATACTACACTCCCAACATAAGAGGGAGGCGCTATAAGTAATTAAAGTAAAGTAAATACAAAATCTCAAATAATTCGAGTACATTGTAAATTTAAATAAAAAGTTGTAATTAAAAATTTGTTCATTCAAACAATTTTGTTATCACTTACTGGGCCTCTATAAAATAAAACAACAAATCATGACATACTGGGACACAATGGCCCGATGGATATTAGTCATTAGATTGACAGTAGGAAAATTTTAATGTACGAGTATAATATTATAACCTTTACCAGCTAAAAGTAGACGCTCTAATCAGGAAATGATATAATATATTATTAGCAAAGAGTATTAATCGAGCACGCGTATATATAATTTTTAAATACAATTATATAAATATAAATTTTATATAATGGGCTTGTGTCCTATGTCTTAATTTCTACAAAACTGTACTATATATTGATAAAGTGAGTTACTAGAACCTCAAATGTTCAATTATTTTTTAATAACTCCTTATATGTTGGGAGATATTAACAATTAAAAAAGTCATTTTGTCTCTTTAATTATTAAAGGGATTCAACGTTGTACACATTCCAAATGCATGTGACCTCACAATTGCTAGTTGCTATCTCTTTTATACAACAGAGCATAAAAGAGATATATTCTTGACAGAACTCTGACAAGTTTACGGGTTACCAACCTTACAGCTCATAAATCTTTGCTATATGTATTTATATATCAAAATATCAAATATTATTTACAGCTATTTCAAGGAACAATCAAATTTCAATATTACGTGTGCCTTAGCAGGGTTAAATAAAATAAAAATTTATTATTCTTTGACTTGACTTGATTATTTTGACTACCAACAGCTACGAAACATTACCACAGCACTGACCTACTTAACAAATAACTGACGTTAAAATGCCGACCATTTCTAGCGCTAAAACTACAATTCAAACTTTTAAATGCTATATCTCCGTCAATATTTAGATATTTAATAAAATAGACACGCCAATACACTTTTATTAACATCAATTTCAATCAACAATTGAAAAATCGACCACTAAAAAATGAGGACACAAGCCTATAAAGTACATTCGAAAGTGCGGAGCCTAACGTTTTTTGTACGGTTAGTTTAGTAATGACTGCTACCCAGGGTGCAGTGTGTGCATTCAGGTAGAGTTCCTGATCGAAAATCGATTTTTCAGTTAGTGGACACGGTTATGGATACAGGTAGTGTGTGGTAAAAAAAACCAGAACCTTCATAAACCACCAAGCCACCAGAAAACATCGAGAAAGTAAGACAGGCTGCACGTAAACATGCAGCTGCTCTTACAATTTTCAAAGACCCTGTGTGAGCTGAAGAACAACATTAGTGCTGCTACTGCCAACATACACACGGACATGCGGACAAAGTGGAACTGACTCTCCAATGTATTGACTAGAGAGGAGGTCTCTTTCTAGATTCATTTTGAGGAATTAATTAAAAAAAAAATTAAATAAACCTCTGTATAAAGAAAAAGGAATATAACGGATACCTTGTTTTATGATTTTTTTAAATAAAGAAGTTCCAGACCGCATCCTGAATTACCATTACAATATTACTAACTTCTGTTGTGTTTTTCCTATTTAAAATGCATCACAGAAGATTTGAAAGATATTCCAAGAAATTACAAATCTAAACCAATAATAAAAGAATAATGAGCTTGTGTCCTCATTTTTCTGAGGTCGATTTTTCAATTGTTGATTGAAATTGATGTTAATAAATGTATATTGGCGTGTCTATTTTATTAAATATCTAAATATTGACGGAGATATAGCAATTAAAAGTTTGAATTGCAGTTTTAGCGCTAGAAATGGTCTGCCATATTTGTATGACGTGCTATGCATTTTAACGTCAGTTATTTGTTGAGTAGGTCAGTGCTGTAGTATTGTTTTGTAGCTTTTGGTAGTCAATAAATCAAGTCAAGTCAAAGAATAATAAGTTTTTATTTCATTTAACCCTGCTAAGGCAGATATAATATTGGAATTTTATTGTTCCTTGAAATAGCTGTAAATAATATTTGATATTTTGATATATAAATACATATAGCAGAGATTTATGAGCTGTAAGGTTGGTAACCTTACACAAGGATTGTGATGTCACATGTATTTGGAATGTGTACAACGTGGAATCTCTTTAATAATTAAAGAGACAAAATGACTTTTTTAATTGTTAATATCTCTTAACATATAAGGAGTTATTAAAAAATAATTGAACATTTGAGGTTCTAGTAACCCACTTTATCAATATATAGTACACTTTAATAGAAATTAAAACATAGGACACAAGCCCATTAAGCGACGACGAATTCGAGCCTAAATCACCTGTGTTCTTTGCATGTGTTGTGTCACAATACATACAAACCACGTACCGATACGACAGAACGTCAAGTCAAACTTGTGTACTGTAGGGTGTATTGGAGTTGTTTTGCACTAATATAATTTAACATGAGAGAAAACTTTACTTACATTCATTTTATTGATAAACCACTGTTATAAAAGAGACTATCGCGTTCACTTCCAGTCTGAAATGGCTGTTAGCATTTACAAGGTTCAGATAGGTTTAGCGTAGTAGCGCATACACGTCCGGCCAAAATTCGCTTAAATAAGTCGTTTAATAAACACATGTATGAAACAAGGTACCTGAGCAGTTGCACTTATCTAGAAGTTTACATATTGTACTCATATGATGCATAATATTTTGTTAATTTACATTAAAGTACACCCTGTGTTTTAACAAATTCTGCGAAATTGAAATGAACAGGTTATTCCCTGTTATCAAATTTGTTTGTGTAATTGAACATTTGAGGTTCTAGTAACTCACTTTATCAATATATAGTACACTTTTATAGAAATTAAGACATAGGACACAAGCCCATTCAAAATACGAGAATGGATCAATAAGTTGAGTTGCCTTGCCCGGGGGAAGGCATCTGTCCTCACCACTGTGAAGTAACAAATTAGTTTGTGTTACTGTGTACAAACTTATGATCTCTATATCCTTTTTGAATTATCGCAGTATTGATCTGATTAGTAGGACGATTTGATTGAGTTCGACTTCATCAAAAAATAAGGTTTTTAAGAAGATTACTTAAGACAATACTCAACATAACTACGCAACATTCACTTGTTGACTTGACTTCAAGAATAAGACTTCTAGAAATTTGTTTCGCTTCTTTGTCGATTGCATAACAGCATTACAATATAACTAGCAACTACGTGTATATATAAATAACATTTATTTAAAAAAAATATACATAAATTAGCACTACTACACATTTTCGTTTTGTTTTAAAAACAGAGCAAAGAGAAGTTGATGAATACCAAATAAAGCGATATGGTAAGCGGTATGGTGGCCGAGATTGCTTGGACGCCTTCTCGAGGAGGCTCTATTGGAATGTAGCCTGGTGGTTCAACACATCTGTCTTGTTGACAAATAAAACATATCTTCACGTCTAAACATCTAGGGTGTTCTAAGCTCAGCTGATATCGTACACAATTGCATACATCGGTGTCATTTCGGATATCTTTGGTCCTTTTATAACAACCTCGACGTACGCCTGTTCCTATTATAATTGGTTCTATAAAATCTTCGTTTTGATCAAGACCTAAAAGAATTCTCCATTTTAATATATTTCAAACCTCAGACCTGGAAAATATTAAAATAATAACAAATTCATAAGTTATACTCACTAAGATTCTTCAGAGCGTATTCTCCACTTCTAAGCTTTTTAAACTTATCTAATTTCCAACAATCTTTATAATTGAATGGACCACTTTTTCCATCTTCTAAATCTTCAAGATATTCTTCTTCATGATCAGTAGGAGCTTCATCAATATTTGTGCCGTTATCTAATAATATAACTGTAAAAGGTAAATATATTTAATTAGTTAGAACCCACTGGTTCAACTGCAGTCAGCTTTATTTTCGAGCAGCCCCCCAGTGCTGATCCCAAGTGAACAACACCGAATCAAGTAAATACATCATATCTACGCAAACTGACACATAACCTAGAAACATACCATCTCCAAAGACTATATAACAAACATGTTGTCTAAGTCCAAAATCCTCTTCAGATGTATTTTTCGCTTTTGATTTTGAATTGTCGGGTACGGATTCCCCAGGCGGAGTGGCCTCTGTTGAAGATATGAAAGGATCAGAGCAATTTGTAAGAAAGTTATCTATGCAATTTAAATCATCGTGAAAATCGGTTTGCGCACACTCCCAACATAAGAGGGAGGCGCCATAAGTAATTAAAGTAAAGGAAATACAAAATCTCAAATAATTCGAGTACATTGTAAATTTAAATAAAAAGTTATAATTTAAAATTTGTTCATTCAAACAATTTTGTTATCACTTACTAAGCCTCTATAAAATAAAACAACAAATCATGACATACTGGGACACAATGGCCCGGCCCGATGGATATTAGTCGTTAAATTGACAGTAGGAAAAGTAGTCTTAATTTTTATAAAAGTGTACTATATATTGATAAAGTGGGTTACTAAAACCTCAAATGTTCAATTATTTTTTAATAACTCCTTATATGTTAAGAGATATTAGCAATTAAAAAAGTCATTTTGTCTCTTTAATTATTAAAGGAATTCAACGTAGTGCACATTCCAAATGCATGTGACATCACAACCGCTACCAACCTTACAGCTTATAAATCTCTGCTATATGTATTTATATATCAAAATATCAAATGTTATTTACAGCTATTTCAAGGAACAATAAAATTTCAATATTATGTCTGTCGTAACAGGGTTAAATAAAATAAAAACTTATTATTCTTTGATTTGACTTGATTATTTCGACTACCAACAGCTACAGAACATTACCACAGCACTGACCTACTCAACAAATAACTGACGTTAAAATGCATTCACGTCATACAAATATGGCCGACCATTTCTAGCGCTAAAACTACAATTCAAACTTTTAATTGCTATATCTCTGTCAATATTTAGATATTTAATAAAATAGACACGCCAATACACATTTATTAACATCAATTTCAATCAACAATTGAAAAATCAACCACTAAAATATAAGGACACAAGCCCATTGCTAATTAGACAATAAATGGTTAACAACTGAATACAAGTAAAACAAAAGAGATATCTACATAGTCTTAAATGTGTATTTATCTTATCTTAATTACTAGATTTATAATATTACTTAATAAAACAAATATTAGATGAACCATACTTTCTAAATAATAAAATTGTGTTACACTGAGATAGATTCTAAGGGCAGAATAGTCAGTTAAACTTGAACTGTGGCATAGTTAAAGTAACTTAGGTATTTCACTTGGTTAAGCTACAGTTATGTCCGACTAGAACATAAAATAATCAATGAGATACAAATTGAATGACTATTGAAACATCGGCAATAAGTTTATTGCGGCGCTGCTCATCTCCGTCCTTTATTTATTACATCTATCTTTGTGTATATTATGTCAGCACAGCTGAAAGCACCGCCACAAGAAGCAGCAAAGCGCCACTTGCAATCGAAGTTGCTGTGTTGCATAAATCTCCGTGGCATACATGGCATTCTTTGACATCTCCCATATCTTTTCCCGCATATTTGCATATTTCACTATCAGACATTCCCTTTGGTGCTGTGGCAACGCAGTCTCTAAAAGTTGCTGTGGAACTACCATCTGAAAAACAATAATATTTAATTATCTATTCAATTTAAAAACTGCTACGAATAAAGTATGTAAGCTAAGGGTTACTGACCAGCTACAATGATTTTAACACAAGAAGAATCAGACTGCGAAGTTGCAGCAGTGCAGTTGGTTGGGTTGTATGTTTTACATTCAGGGTCACTGTAGCCTGCACATTTATAACATTGAAGTAATTTTCCTGAAATAAAAAGGTAATCAATAAATATCCGCTCTGATAAAGCAATATGTTTTTAAATAAATTAGTATAGTTAGACAATTTCTATCTTTCTACTTAGAGATTCTTTTTTCTAATTTCTTTGTATTAAAATGACAATACCATTCAATTTTTAATGTACGATGGCGTTAAAAAAATTATTCTTTTATTTAAATTATTTTTATCATCGAATTTCATTCAACAAAGTCTTTGGCGATTTTTCCTATTTCTTTTTCTTTTGGAGATACAATTTTTTTTCAATTTTTCATTAATAGTTTTGTACATACCGGTTTCTGGTTCTTCTGTACCACCAGTAGGATCTTCCGTCGAAGGTGCTGGGGTATTGTCAGTTTCTTCTCCGTTGCAGAGATTGTCTTTACAGATTTCACATTCTACTGTATCGTCTCCATTCTTCAAATTATTACAAATAACTTCTTCAGTTAATCCTTTAGGCGTTGAGTGAGTACAACTTCGCTCAGTCCGGGTAACTTCGTCTTCTAAAATTAGTGAAAAATCATTTAGATATAACCAGAAAGTGAAAAAAAGACCGCAATGTGTAAATATTGATATGGATAAGAAAGCAAATATTTTTAAATAATTCTTTGCTCTTTTTAGCAAAGGGATCATCTATAAATTACACCACACAAATATAATGAATCTTACAACATAGATATTACAACTACTTTCTGGTTAGATGAGCTTACATATATTAGTTATAGCTACTTTCATTGTAGTCTGTGCCAACGGCAAACACAGTTAATATCTGGAGTCGACAGAGCTCACTGTGCATAATGTTAAGTTATTATAAAATTAGTTAAAAGGAATTAATAATTTAAATAGAACCTAAAGATATTTAAATTGCATCGATTCATATGACTTTATTCTTTTTCTTTCTTTCGATCTTACATGAATAGCTGGTAATAGTTAACCTGTAAAAAGCAAGGATAATATATCTAAATATAATGACGTACCAGTGATAGTTAATTTTGAACAAAATACGTCGTAGTCCTCAGCAGCTCTTACTTGTCCATCTGCTGCGATGGGCTCCCAAGTACAAAATACTGGCTCATATTTTTCACAAGTAGGATCAGCTGCATCGCATTCGAAGCATTGCAGAGGCGGATCTATTGTAACATATAACAATAATGTATTTGGTTAACAAATGAATTTTTTTATGAATGTTAGAACTCTTATAATGTACTTACCGACTGCGTCCTTTGGTTTGTTGCACAAACCCGTTGAGCAGGTATCGCAGGATTCTACAGATACTAAATCGCCCATAGATTCTTTTAATGCTTCTTCATAATCAGTACAAACTTCAGTTGATGTCTGGTCTTTTTTCAAGTATGCACATCCTCTATATGTAAGACTTATGATATTACCTAAAAATAAAATAAATCAATTATTTTTCTGCTAAAATATCTCATGGTTTTTCAACAATGGGCTTGTGTCCTATATCTTAATTTCTATTAAAGTGTACTCTATATTGATAAAGTTGGTTACTAGAACCTCAAATGTTCAATTATTTTTTAATAACTCCTTATATTTTGTCTCTTTAATTATTAAAGGGATTCGTTTACAACGGGAACGTTTTACAACATTCCAAATGCATGTGACCTCACAACCGATAGTTGCTTTCTCTTTTATACGACAGAGCGTAAAAGAGATATATTCTTGACGGAACTTTGGCAAGTTTACAGGTTACCAACCTTACAGCTCATAAATCTCTGCTATATGTATTTATACATATATCAAAATATCAAATATTATTTACAGCTTTTTCAAGGAACAATAAAATTTTAATATTATATCAGAATAGGCAATTCTTGTCACATTCGTCTTTTAATTTGAGTTTAGTTAATTTAGCTGGTTGGCATGCGTCGGTAGTAATATATATTTTGACAGTTTGACAATTGGACAAAATTGAAATTGGAATAATTAAATTTGCTGTTTCTAATAACAATTAGTAATAGAAATTGTTTTTATTTCTTTATTTTTTAGAAAGATACGTGGAACTTCTTTAAAAAATAAATCCTACTGCATTTTAACAGATAGTCACATTTTGGAGGTTATAATATGATATAGTTTTTTCTTAATTTAGAAACATTGGACCTTGAAACAAAGAAAACGTAAATTAAATTCTAAATTAAAATTGGCACAGGAAATGACACAGCATATTCCGACATGTTATACAATTTAAATTAAAATTAAAAAGGGAGTGAGAATGATACCTAATTTATCGGAACCACTATTTAACGTATGCAGTCAGACGTTAGTGCAAGCAAGAGACCATTACACGTGCATGTGAGTTAGAGCGAGTTAGATTACCGTAGTATTCACAATTCGATATCTTTATTATGTGTTATCAACTGAATCATATCAATATGTATTTAATTGTGAGATAATTTGAAATCACTATTCAAATATGAATCATTTAAACATTTTTATTGTTTGAGATCCTTATCTAATCTTGCACATGTCTTAATTTTGTTAAATCACTATTAGTTGCGATACTGGGTACTTTGTACTACTACGCACATTAAGGGAAACATATGTCATGTAGGCCTATGTCGCACAGCGGAATCTTTCCGTGCGGTTTTAATTCCATATAGTAACTCGCGCTAACGGGCCTGATCATCACGTGTCGGCACTGATATGTGCGTAAAGACCTTTATATAACGTTACGTATGTTTTGAAATACCTTTGTTAAAGTTATGATTATTTTCTTTTGACAATTTACCGATGTCACATTAAGCTTACTTTATTTGTCCAACATTCTGCCTACCGAAGTTGAAGTTGAAGTTGAAGATGACAAAATCGAAGTTATAATAAAATGGAATCTTTAACTATAACCTCAAAAATTGTTTGAATTTTTAAACTTAATTTTATAAATTTAATTCTACTTCTAATGTTATGTAAAAAATATTTTTATGATTTAAATAAAATAAGGATATTGGATCATTGAATGTAATTTTTTGGAATATTTGGATTAAAAATAGTTATCAATATGGTATCAAGAATCAAGTAGTCAACAATACTCAGCAGAATTTCTATATTTTATGCTAATTAGTTGGTATCATTTAAAATAGTTGATAATTTTTTAAAGTGTTCAATGTTGAGTATAATGCCGCATTAAGCGCTCTAGTACCCTAATTTGAAAACACCCATTGTGTTCCGTTACTAACTTCAGAGTTTGTACTTTGGAATAAAATAAAAATAACAACTTTTAATTAATACCGATGCACATAACCTAAAAGTTTCTATAAACCTCAACAGTATTTATTTTCATTTTACTAACTTACTGAATTTGGCTTCGGCTGTAATACAGTGAACCTCGTACTCCACTTCCGCTTCGCTTTTAAAATGTGCTAGCGACTTAAAACGGCTCAGTGGATTATTTCTGGTAGCTTCTGGTAGTTCCGGTAGTTCAGGTGGAGTGTCGGGACAAAAGACTGGTTTATATTGCTTACAAAGGTCCATTATATCTTCACATTCGTAACAAGGAAAGTTGAAGGATCCTGATAACAATAATTTAGAATTAACAGATAGTTTTGGAGATGCAATGAAATGTATGCTTGTTTCATATACGATTATGAAGCAGGTATCGCTTAAAATTAACATAAAAAAAGCATATTTTCGATAATGTTTTTTGACTACACAGTTAATATATAATTATTTCTATAATTACTACATGATAAAACGACATTAGAAGAATACTTTGTAAAATTTTCATAAATAAATGTCAAGAAATCAGGCATTGACAGCGAATCTCCGCAGACGTCACTAAAAAAAAGTAACATTGCGGTGCCACTCATAACTCATGACTGGATTTTCTGAAATCGAAAATTCAAAATGATTTCATTAGTTGATAACTTTCTGCAGGTAACGCTGTCGAGTTTTTCTCCGTTTATTGATTTTTCAATTTTTTACAGCACTTAAAAGTCAAAATTTTTCATGAAAAAAATCAAAAACTTTGTTATTTTAAAATACGTTAAAATAAAAAAATAAAAAAAACCTCGACAGCGTTACCTCGCCATTTATGTAAAGAAAGAGTGTACAAATTTTAAAAGAATCGGTCCAGTATATTTTGAGCTAGCCGCATTTAAAAGTTTCAAAGTAACACGAAACCAGACCAGAGAGGTGAAGACTTAAAACTCTATATCTCCGACAGGTTTACTCCAATCGACTTCAAATTTTCACACAATAAACTTAATATGTTTTGCAATAATATAAGTAAATAAAAAAAAATGTAAAAAAAAGTTAAAACCTTATCCCCTTACCTTGAAATTATATTATTTGAAGTTATTCTAAAACGTAACAATTTCGACTTACCACTTCCAGGCTGTTCTGTTGTGCCACCATTTGGGTCATCAGTTGTGCCACCATTAGGATCTTCTGTTGATGGTTCAGGGGTAATGTCAGTTTCTTCTCCGTTGCAGAGATTGTCTGTACAGATTTCACATTCTACTACTGCATCAGTTGTTATTCCATTCTTCAAGTTATTGCAAATAACTTCTTCGGTTAAGCCTTTGGGACTTGAGTGGCTACAACTTCGGACTGTCCGAGTAACTCCGTCTTCTAAAATCAGAAAGTAAAAATCAAACAAACAAAACAAGAACAATTTTATTTCTATCCCCAAATAAAATTATAATAAAAATAAACTTGTCTCTGGAATGCTTATAACTTGAATATTGATTTCTTTGTTATCTCAAAACATTTGGTACCAGTTCGCTACTGTGAATAATTGATCTGTAAAAAGCGAGGATAATATATCTAAATAAAATGACGTACCAGTAATAGTTAATTTAGAACAGAATAGATCGTAGTCCTCAGCAGCTCTTACTTGTCCATCTGCTGTGGTGGGCTCCAAAGGACAAAATGCTGGCTCATATTTTTCACAAGTAGGATCAGCAGCATCGCATTGGAAGCATTGCAGAGCCGGATCTATTATAAAATATAACGATAATGTATTTGGATGATAAATGAATTTTTTTATGAATGTTAGAGCTCTTATAATGTACTTACCGACTGCGTCCTTTGGTTTGTTGCACAAACCCGTTGAGCAGATTTGGCAAGATTCTACAGTTACTATATTACCAGCTGATTCTTTTAATGCTTCTTCGTATGCGTTGCAAGTTTCTTTTTCTGTCTGGCCTTTTAACGAGTATGCACATCCTCTATACGTAACAGCTACTACATTCACTGAAAGTCAAATAAATTAATTAATCTTATACAGAAATGCTTCAAGTTTATCAACAATCTTACTACCCTACAAACAGTTTGTCGTATCTTAGCATTCTCGTTTCAGAGAGCGGTTAGACAGTAGTCACACAGTGTTTGGGAGAGCATATGTGGTAGTACTGGGTAGTAGCACGACTTGCACCTCGGCAAACCTCGTTTGGAAAGTATTAGGAAGGCAATCAGAGGGGGTACGGAGCGTTCCGGCCGGTGCAGACATGCTGTCCAAAGCTTCATGTAATGTCTCACTAATGTCTAATAGGATTCCAATCACCATTCAGAGTGATACGATTCGCATCTAATTGAATTCCGATCAAAATTGTTTGTAGGGAGTGTGCGACAGGCAGGAGATTAAGGAACCATAAGATTTCTGAGGGGGTAACCATGATGTTGCCATAAAACTGGCTTAAAATGTAATCGTTATATAAAAAAATGTGTTTTTTCAAACTGCCAATCCGAAATTACGTTCGTGTAAATAAAGAAAAACAACAATTTTCAATTAATCGACCACCAACTTTCTTTAAAAGAAAATTCCAAAAATTACGCGGCCCCATTAAGGTTGACCCAAATAGGAATTAAGACACTTCAGGATGAATTGTCCATTCAGGATATTAGTGCCAAAAAAGCGATTTTTCAAAAAAAAATTCTGAGAAGACTATTAATTGTATTAATGTAAAAATTTGTACACATGTTATGGTAACTTTTAACTGTATTTAAATATTTTTATATTTGCAAAAATAATAATTGGGAAACTGCTATAGCTGATCCAGGAGCTCCTCTTAAAAAAGACATCTTTCGGTGACCACATATCTTTATACTGGATCATCCAAAATGAAAAAACCAAACGGATTTCGTTAAAGTAATGTATAATCTAGAAATTAATGCAAGGATTAAGAAAAATAATGTTTTTTGACAAAATGGCAGCTTCTCAAAAAAAAACATTGATTTTTGACCAAATTATTGGTCTTAAATTGTTTATAAAAAAAAATAATTATCGGTGAGATAAAACCTTCGATTAATTTCTTAAAAATATACTTAAGAAGCTTGTGTTAAAATTTGAGACTGATCGGTTCAGCCGTTTCCGAGTAATCTTGGTTTTTGAAAACACTAATTTAAGAAAAACGCTTTTAACGTTTCAAAAGCACTATACATACTCGTAGAGTATAAAAATTTTTGATTCAACTTACATAACTTCAAAAATAATCGACGGATTTACTTGAAATTTTCTGTGTGTGTACTTAAATATATGTACATTACGATTTCTTTTTTTAATTTTGACTGTGTATAACCCCTTAAATCGTTTGGGAAACATTCATGACATAGTATTACAAAAATTGAGATCGCTTTTAATTAATACGATTGCACATAACGTAGAATTTTCTAAAAATAGCAACTGAATATATTTGAAGTAGATTAACTTACTGAATTTGGCTTCGGCTGTAATGCAGCCAATCTCGTACTCAACTTCGCCTTCGTCATTTAAATGTGCTAAGGATTTAAATTGTCTCAGGGGATTATTTCTGGTAGCTTCTGGTAGTTCCGGTAGTTCAGGTGGAGTGTCGGGACAAAAGACTGGTGTATATGTCTTACAAAGGTCCATTATATCATCACATTCGTAACAAGCAACATTGGAGGATTCTGTAATCACAAATATTGTAGGGGTCGTTTTTTAATTGAAATAAATTTAAATATATTAACATTTTGTAATTTATTTTATAAAGTATGACTATATCAAATTAGAATTTTAGTCATGTCGCATATGATTAATGTAATTAATTACAATATAATTTATGTAATTTAATGATTTAAACCGGAAGAATGTAGTGGGTAATAGACCTAAACTATCCACGGCACATAATTCTTTCTAACTCAAATATGCTTGTGTCCTATGCTTAATTTCTACAAAAGTGTACTATATATTGATAAAGTTGGTTACTAGAACCTTAAATGTCCAATTATTTTTTAATAACTCCTTGTATGTTAAGAGATATTAACAATTAAAAAAGTCATTTTGTCTCTTTAATTATTAAAGAGATTCCACGTTGTACACATTCCAAGTGCATGTGACATCACAATCCTTGTGTAAGGTACGAACCTTACAGCTCATAAATCTCTGCTATATATATTTATATATCAAAATATCAAATATTATTTACAGCTATTTCAAGGAACACTCAAATTTCAATACTATGTCTGCCCTAGCAGGGTTAAATAAAATAAAAACTTATTATTCTTTGATTTGATTATTTGACTACAAACAGCTACAGAACATTACCACAGCACTGACCTACTCAACAAACAACTGACGTTAAAAGGCATTTCACGTCATACAAATATTGCCGACCATTTCTAGCGCTAAAACTACAATTCAAACTTTTAATTGCTATATCTATCTCCGTCAATATTTACGCCAATACACATTTATTAACATCAATTTCAATCAACAATTGAAAAATCGACCACTAAAAAATGAGGACACAAGCCCATTTCAACCTATTTTTGACAAGTTTGAATTACAGAATCAATGCTTACCTGAGTGATGCACTCCCACTAAAACTAGTAGCACACCGAATATAATCATGTTGGTTAATGATTCTGTTTTTGACAATATTTAAAAATCTATAGTTCCATCAATTTATATAAAAAAATTATCAATATTTTCGAGTTAATATTCAGTAGATAACAAATAAAATCTGATGGCTAATTTTATCAATAACAATTAAAAAAATCACCAAAACTTATCTTTGGATGTGTAACATGACTCATTTACAGTCCGAAAAACTTAATCTATTGGAAACGATTCACGTGTTACTACAGTTTTGATATTCAGGATGCTTAGATCTTAATTTAAAAGAGGAAGAACCAAATTAAACAGAAAAAATTGAATGATAAATATTTGTACATTTATGAAAAGTGTAACTGGTTTCGATATATCGTTGTTTTTTTGGTATAGCTATGATTACTGCAGTTATAGAACAATTAACGAATCAACTACCCTTGTACTAGCTTCTATATTGGAACCACCTATAAAGTCGAAGAAAATATTAATATTTCACTCTATTGAACGATACGGATATAATCTTGATAGATCTACTGTCGAAAACAGTTTAGCTTTGCCAAGAAATATTCAAGCTTTGTTCATAAATCCTTCGAGGTCCGTGTGTTTGAATATTGAAAGGATGTGTAACATGGTAGAATATAAAGTATAATGTAGTAATGTAATGTAAAGATAATTATGTTTAAACGACGAAAAAAGACTGTGGTTTCAAAATTGAATTTCGTCTCAGACATCTCAAGTGCTAAATTAGCCACTGAGTTAGATAAAAATAATAACCTTATTAATCATTTTAACAAGTCATGAATATCTACTTTATTATCTATAATGTGTTATCTAAAATGTTATTTACAGGAAACCTAGTAATATTACTATCTAGTCCGACCGAATCAAACTAATTGCAAGATCGATTTTTAATAAGTTTTATGAACATGCTAATACGCAAAAGGTTACATTTATTTTTCACAAAGGTGTAAAATAATTTACGTAATGGGTAACTTTTACTTTAAAGAAATATACAAGAAACTTGCTTGAAACATGCTTATTGCGAATATATGTTATGACACTTTCGAAGTAATTGCTAATTGGACAACAAAGGGTTAACAACTAAATAAAATTAAAAACAAGAGTTATATTTATATAGACATTAGTATTTATTTTATCTTATTAACTAATTTTAAATGATCACTTAATAAATTTATTAAGTGATCATTTAAAATTATTTGTTTAAACAGCCATTTGATGAACCATACCTTCTAACTCATAAAATCAGTTAAATTAAATTGTGGTATAGTTGAAGTAACCTAGGTATTTTACTTGGTTAAACTACAGTTATGTTCGACCGCAACATAAATCAAACATGAGTTACAAAAATATTAACCAAGGTTTAGATTGAAATATATTAACTAACTATTGAAAAATCGGCTTAAGAAAGTTTATTGCGACAATTTTATTGTAGAAAAAATACTTTAGACACCTCTTTCTTAGCCTAATGCTTCTTAGTTGAAAGGACGAATTTATATTCGTGATTTTTTTTGGCTGTGCAGCCTCAATCTAAAAAAAACGTCTCCAAAGTATTTTTCCGATCAATTTCTTTTACTATCGTTATATATTTTATGTCAGCACGGCTAAAAGCACCGCCACAAGTAGCAGCAAAGCGCCACTTGCAAACGAAGCTGCTGTGTTGCATAAGTCTTCGTGGCAGACATAGCACTCTTTGACATTTTTCATATATGTTCCCGCATATTTGCATATTTCA
Organism: Panorpa germanica; assembly: GCA_963678705.1. Taxonomy (NCBI): domain Eukaryota; kingdom Metazoa; phylum Arthropoda; class Insecta; order Mecoptera; family Panorpidae; genus Panorpa; species Panorpa germanica. The sequence goes on from OY783210.1 coordinate 11,198,725, forward strand.
CTATCAGACATTCCCTTTGGTGTCGAGACAATGCAGTCTCTAGAAGTTGCAGTTGTTCCACCATCTGAAAAACAACAAATATTTAATTATCTTTCAAATTTATAGACTGCTGCGAATAAAGTATGGCAGTTAAGGGTTACTGACCAGTTGCAGCAATGAGTTTAACACAAGAAGAATCAGACAGCGATGTTGAAGCGGCACACTTAGTGGGACTATATGTTTCACATTCAGGGTCACTACTGCCCTTACATTTATAACATTGAAGTAATTTTTCTGAAATAATAAGTTAGAACGTTAGAAAATTAGTCAGTATGATTGCAAATTAGAACAAATGTTATATTTAGGTCACAGGTTTTGTTCCATAAAATTAAGAACATCCCGAAAATGCCCTTAAACGTATAACTCGAAAACGGATACAGTTTTTTATTACCAGATTTTACATACCGGTTTCAGGTTCTTCTGTACCACCAGTAGGATCTTCCGTTGAAGTTTCTTCTCCGTTGCAGAGATTGTCTTTACAGATTTCACATTTTACTGTACCATAAGTTGTTAATTCATTCTTCAAGTTATTGCAAATAACTTCTTCGGTTAAGCCTTTAGGCGTTGAGTGACTACAACTTCGAACTGTTCGGGTAACTGCGTCTTCTAAAATTAATAAGAAATGCTGTAGAAAGTGACAAGTCAAATAAGCACAGTTAAACCGCAAAGGATACTGAAAAAAAAAACGAGAACAACTGCGTTCGATCGGATTAAAATATTCAAACAACTCAAAAATGCAGCCAAATAAAATTGTAAAGAAAATAAACTTGTCGCTGGAAATAAATGACGTACCAGTGATAGTTAATTTAGAACAAAATAGATCGTAGTCCTCAGCAGCTCTTACTTGTCCATCTGCTGTGGTGGGCTCCAAAGGACAAAATGCTGCTTCATATTTTTCACAAGTAGGATCAGTTGCATCACATTGGAAGCATTGCAGAGGCGGATCTATTATAAAATGTAACGATAATGTATCTGGTTGACAAATGACAATTTTTATGAATGTTACTATAATGTAATTACCAACCTATTGGTTTATTGCACAAATTCGTGGAACATACATCACAGTATTCCAAAGACATCAAGTCTTTTAATGGTGATTCTTCTAATGATTCTTCTAATGCGTTACAAAATTCTTCTGATGTCTGGGCTTTTAACAAGGTCATACACCTTCTATTCGTAACACTGATATTCGTACTTTCTGAAAGTAAAGTAAATAATTAATTTTTCTGCTCAAATGGGCTTGTTTCTATAAAAGTGTACTATATATTGCTAAAGTGGGTTACTAGAACCCATTATATTTCAGGAGATATTAACAATTTAAAAAGTCATTTTTTCTCTTTAATTATTAAAGGGATTCAACGTTGTACACATTCCAAATGCATGTGACATCACAATGGCAATCCACTGGCAATCTTACAGCTCATAAATCTCTGCTATATGTATTTATATATCAAATATTATTTACAGCTATTTCAAGGAACAATAAATTTATGTCTGCCGTAACACGATTAAATAAAATAAGAACTTATTATTCTTTGTTTTGACTTTATTATTTCTGTTGTAATTATAAGTAAATAATTAGTTTTGTATTCACCGCCAATTATAAATATATATGTGTTATCATAGTATAGTAAGTTACCAGTGTAGATATTATTGTAGATACCATCGTAGTACCAGCACTAGGAACACACGAGCCATCTGAGATTGGTAACATTAACTAATAGTACCGGGAGTGCTTCGTCATGTCGTACGAAGTTAAGTTGACTGGTTGAATCCAAACGTTATACAGACAGGACGCTTTTTGTGAAGCCAGTGCTAATACTACATATAGAATACTTTTTAATTAAACATACATCTTTTAATTCATTATCTTTTATTCAATCTCTGCAAGGATAGTTCCCAACAGGTTATGGGCCCAGATTACGATCTTCTGCAACATCGATTAAAAGATATATTACAAGATATCAGGGTTTTGAGAAAAAAGTGAGGCAGCCATCTTGAAGCAAACGGAGGTGATATTAATAAGTCCACATTTGTTTGTGAGACTATTTAGACATTAATATTGTGTTTGTGGTGAAGGAAAAGTGATATTAATAAGTTCATCGAAACTATTTTGAAATTAATATACTTTTTGGGCTGAAAACGGTAACATTAATAAGTCCACACGTGCTTGTGAGACTATTTAGAAATTAATGAAAGGATTGTGTTCGAACATCAAGATTAATAAGTCCTCGTGTGTGAGAGACTATTTAGACATTAAGATTGTGCTCGATCGACAAGATTAAGATGACCAACAGTATTAGCATCGTTAAGTTTGGTGGTAAGAACTACCAGCAATGGAAATTTCAAATGAAGTGCATATTGAAATCGAAGGGTGTGTACGAGTGTACAACAGGCACCGAAGTTAAACCGGGGGTTAACGCATCAGCTGATTTAGAAACGTGGATTCAAAAGGATGCAACGGCGATGTGCATCATAACCAGCTCGATGGAACTACAGCAAATAACGCTAATCGAAAATTGTGAATCGGCCAAGGAGATAATGGACAAACTTAGCTCTATTTATGAGATGAAATCAGAAACGAACAAGATGTTAGTACACGAGAGGTTTCATCAATACAAAATGGCACTCAACGAGACGATGGTGCAACATATTTCGAAAGTGGAAAATCTTGGCAAGCAGATACGGGAGTCAGGTGATACTCTCAGTGATACTGCAATCATGACTAAAGTATTGAGTACGCTACCATCCAAGTATCGTAACTTTAGGCAAGCATGGTTGTCAGTGGAGGATTCGAAACAGAACATGGCCAACTTAACTGGACGTTTGTTGGATGAACAGGCGAATCTCATGAAATATGAAGAAGAAGAAGAAGTCGCTCTAACAACTACTAGGGCAGTACATACAGAAAGAAGGCAGATTAATAAGAAAATTGTGACGTGCTTTAAATGTAATCGGAAGGGTCACTATGCGAGGGATTGCAGAACAGTAATGATCAGTAGAAGAAATAAGCAAAATGTCTCATGCTTTAAATGTAATCGTAAGGGTCATTACGCGAGAGATTGCAAGAGAATAACGAATCAATACGAAGAAGAACTACATCAAAGTAATCACGGCGCCTTCAACGCAGAAATATGCAACCAGACTATCAGTAAAGAAGGTTGGATCCTGGATAGCGGAGCTTCAACCCATATGACATATAAACGGGAATTCTTTAATACGTTTAGTGACTGTAAGGGACTCACCGTCAAACTAGGCAATAATGAAGAAGTACCTGTGGAAGGCATCGGCACAGTGAAGATTAAGAAATTAATTAAAGGTAGAAGCGTGGATGGATTGATTACAAATGTCTGGTATATACCCAAGCTTAGGAAGAACTTATTCTCTGAAGGAGTGATAACTAAAAAAGGGATGAAAATAGTTAAGCAAAACGAGACAGCTGAAATATACGACCGTGGAATGTTAGTAGCCAGTGCAATCCGAGAATCAAATAATTTGTATAAGCTACAAATCGAAACTGTAATTACCATGGAAGCACATACTACAGTAAGGTCAAATCTTCAAGTCTGGCACGAAAGATTGGGACATCTGAATGTTAAGACTCTTTGCGAAATGGTGTCGAAAGGGTTAGTGGAAGGAGTGGATATTGAAAATACCAATGAATTCTTCTGTGAAGGCTGTCAGCAAGGAAAACAACAGAAGTTGAAATTCGAGAAACACACCAAAACAGTGAGAAGACCTGGTGAAATCATACACAGTGATGTGTGCGGTCCAATGTCTGAACCATCTGTAAGTGGTTGTAGGTACTATGTACTATTCAAAGATGACCATACTGGTTTTAGAATGGTTTGGTTTATTAAACACAAGACAGACGTTTTATCATGTTTTCAAAAATACGTAAAGATATGTGAAAATAAATTTGGATACAGACCGCAAATTCTGAGAGTTGACAACGGGAAAGAATACTGCAACCGTGAGTTTCAAAGTTATCTTTCAAACAAAGGCATTCTAATGGAAACTACAGCACCATATACTCCAGAACAAAACGGAAGATCTGAACGTGATAACAGAACGATTATGGAAAGTGCACGATCAATGCTTTACGCAAGCAAGAAACCAATGTACCTGTGGGCAGAGGCTGTAAATACAGCAGTATACATACTCAACAGAACGGCAACTAGACAGATTACAGATTCAACACCATATGAAGCCTGGATGAAAAAGAAACCGAACTTGAGCCATAGCAAAACTTTTGGTTGTGACGCATTCATGCATATTCCAGATGCACTTAGAACAAAGCTGGAAAGTAAAAGTAAGAAATTAATATTCGTGGGTTATGAAAAGGAATCGACAAATTACAGACTGTTTGACCCAACCACAAAGAAAATCAAAGTATCGAGAAATGTGACATTCAACGAAAATAATAATTTAGACAGAGAAAACCCAACCCAGATGTCGGAAATAGCAATCGAAAAAGAAAAAGGGGAAATCGACAATCAAGAAGAAGTGATTGAAAATGAGACCACAGAATTAAGGATTGAAACTGAAGTCGACCAGGTAAATCGACCGAGACGTAATACGAGAAAACCAATACGTTATACCGAAGCCAACGTTGTTGAAGCAGAAATACCAAACTCGTATGAAGAAGCGATAAAAAGTCAAAATGGGACAGAATGGCAAGAGGCCATAAACGCAGAATTATCAGCATTACGTGACAATAATGTATGGGAGGTAACAAACTTACCACCCAACCGAGAAGCAATTGAATCCAGATGGGTATTCAAAATTAAGAGAGCATCAGACGGAAAAATAAACAAATACAAGGCTAAACCATGTGCAAAAGGATTCGCACAGATCGAAGGGATCGATTACACGAAAGCGGAGAGATTACTAACAGCAGTTGAAGAACTAACACAGACCAGTGAATGCAACGTACAGGAGATTCATTCTGTAGCTCAGGAACCAGGAGAGGAGCTTCTACAAGAAATAAGGTCTATGGGAAATATAGACTCTACAGGCTCGATGTCAGCCGTAAAAGGAGCTGTGGAACGACTTGCTAAACAGCGTGGAGAACTTGAGGAATTCTGGGACACAAGAAAAATGCGACTTGATTTATGTTTAAGGCTACGACTATTTGAACGAGATGCACTGGATGCATGTTTCCAACTGGATATGTGGACTAAAGAACTGCAGCACAGCGAGTTATCTCACAATGTGCAAAAAGCGAAGGAACTTCTCTTGCTACACAATGAAAGGGTCAGTCAAATGCAAAACACGACGTTCCAGGTTTTGCAACAGGGACAAGAACTTACGCGGCTTATTGAATCTTCAGGAGTTTGTGTCATTGCAGATACACAAACTATGGTACAGGTGCTGCTAGAACTTCTCCATGAACGCGAAATGAATATAGTAAATTTAGCCAAAATGAAGCGTGTTAAATTAGAGCAATGTATACAAATGAGTCAAGTTCAAAAGGATGCCGAGAAAATAATAAGGACCAGAAATCGAGAAGCTGTGTTACTAACAAGTTTCACAGTACCCAACAGTTCGCAAGATGCAGAACAATTTAGAGATGGTGACACAAATTATGGAATGTATACGGAAGATATCTCTGATGCTGACTACGCCAATGCCGGAGACGCAAGAAATGTCTTAACGTTATGCAAAGGAGCTAAAACGCGGAACAGCAAACGTCAAGCATCAGTAGGACCTACAAGTATTGAAATTAACAGAAGTGTTAAATGTGAAGGACAATTAAATATAGACAATCAAAGTGCCTTTAAACTTATGATAATATCAGTGATTTAATATGTGTCAAAGACTGTTTAGGTTTAAGGACTTTTCTATTTATAATGAGCTGTGAATATGGGGGCGTGTTGTAATTATAAGTAAATAATTAGTTTTGTATTCACCGCCAATTATAAATATATATGTGTTATCATAGTATAGTAAGTTACCAGTGTAGATATTATTGTAGATACCATCGTAGTATCAGCACTAGGAACACACGAGCCATCTGAGATTGGTAACATTAACTAATAGTACCGGGAGTGCTTCGTCATGTCGTACGAAGTTAAGTTGACTGGTTGAATCCAAACGTTATACAGACAGGACGCTTTTTGTGAAGCCAGTGCTAATACTACATATAGAATACTTTTTAATTAAACATACATCTTTTAATTCATTATCTTTTATTCAATCTCTGCAAGGATAGTTCCCAACAATTTCGACTACCAACAACTACAAAAGATTATCACAGCACTAACCTACTCAACAAATAACTGACGTTAAAATGCATTTCATACAAATGTGGCCGACCATTTCTAGCGCTAAAAGTACAATTCAAATTTTTAATTGCTATATCTTCGTCAACATTTAGATATTTAATAAAATAGACAAACCAATACACATTTATTAACATCAATTTCAATCAATAATTGAAAAATTGACCACTAAAAAATGAGAACACAAGCCCATTCCTCAGTTTATCAACATTCCCAATATATCCCTAGAAGTAAGTAAGTACTATTGCATTACTTGTTTACTGCGTTCTACAAATATTAATGTTTTAGCTGAACAGTGGAACTCCATCTAATGCAGGTGATACAAAAATGCATATGTACATGTATGTTACGAAAAAACAATTGGTTAATGCTCACTGAGATCAGAAGAGAAGGTTTACTAATGCATAGATAATGTTAACAGGGCAAGTACATCTACAGGATCATCTGACATATAAGAAAAAGCAAGTACAAGTAAAATTGAAACAGTTTCACTCACAGGTATAGCATTAGTCAACTTGGGTATATATACCGTGAGAAAAGAAGTGAGTGATTCGAGTGAGGAGTGAGAGTGTAGAAAAGGAGGATACTATGAATGAAGGGGAATGACTTCTAATGGGTTCGGAGAATGATGAGCTAAACGGTTATGGCAGTTTAGCAGCAGGTATAAGAGGTATAAATGTTTGTGGACTAGGAGTAAGGCGGAGTACGCAGAGAAACAGTGAACTAGACCCAGGCTGTTGACTGTAGAGTGATGAAGCACTAACTGAAAGAAAACATGCAGGATATATTGGGTTAGGAAAGAAGGGCTAGAACATATTAAGAGTAGGAGCTGAAGAGAACGGAGCGTGAGAATGGAGAGATGAAGGAGCGTGAAGAAGTTGTTGGAGAGGATAAGAAAAAAAGAAGAGAGATGACGAAGAGAATAGCAAGGCAACGGACAAATACGACTAGAGAAGAAAGAGAAGAAAAGTTGACAGTTAGTATTATAGAGAAATGTCTATTTAAGTTTAGTTTATTTTAGTCATTTATAATTAAAAAAATTAAATGTAATTAGAAGAATGTAATGCCAAGCGGAAACAAATTTTAAAATGAAATAAATAAGTAAAATAGAATGAAATGTTCATGACAAAGTAGGTATATCAGGAAAAGTAAAAGGAGAGAACTTTTAATTAATACGGTTGCTCGATTGGTTAAACCACAATAATAGCACACGGGCTGAAAAGTCCCGGGCCTAACACCCGCTAGTTTTATTGCAGTCACTTTTTTTTCAGTTAATACTAACTTTCAAAAGACAGCTGTTAAAATTTCATGAAATTCTATTCAGTAGTTTGTGAGTTATTGTGCTAAGAGTGACGCTACTTTTGTTATTTTCAAAACAATGGATCAGAAACAATTTCGTGTTTTAATTTTACACTGCTTCTTGATGGGAAAAAATACCGTTCAAGCGAAGCAATGGCTTGAAAAGTGTTATGGGGACTCCGCTTCATCAGAAACAACAATAAAACGTTGGTTTGCTGACTTCAAACGTGATCGTAGAGACACCGATGATGCAGAACGCAGTGGACGTCCAAATGAGGCGGTAACACCAGAAAATATAAAAAAAACCACAAAATCGTTTTGGATGATCGAAAAGTGAAGTTGCGTGAGTTAGCTGACATCGTAAAGATATCAAAAGAACGTGTTGGCTTTATATTGCATGAGCATTTGACTATGAGAAAGCTCTGTTCAAAGTGGGTGCCGCGTTTGCTTACTGTTGACCAAAAACGAGAACGTGTTGATGATTCTGAGCAGTGTTTGGCCATGTTTAAACGTAACAAACCGAAATTTTTGCGTCGATATATGACAATGGATGAAACATGGATCCATCACTTCACTCCGGAATCAAAACGATCGTCATCTGAGTGGACAGCAACTGGTGAACCTCGTCCAAAGCGCCCGAAAGCACAACAATCGGCTGGAAGGGTTATGGCCTCGGTATTTTGGGATGTGCGTGGTGTAATATTCATCGACTATCTTGAGAAAGGAAATACCATTAACAGTGAATATTATATAGCGTTATTGGAGCGTTTGAAGGCCGAAATTGCAAAGAAACGACCGCATATGGCAAAGAAAAAAAATTTGTTTCATCAAGACAACGCACCGTGTCACAAGTCAATCAAAACAATGGCAAAACTACATGAATTGAACTTCGAATTGCTCCCACATCCACCGTATTCTCCAGATTTGGCTTCCAGCTACTGCCTGTTCGCAGACCTGAAAAAAATGCTCGCCGGTAAGAAATTTCGCACGAATGAAGAGTTTATCACTGAAACTGAGGCCTATTTTGAGGCAAAAGATAAATCGTTCTACAAAAGTGGTATTGAAATGTTAGAGCGGCGCTGGAATGATTGCGTTGCTCTTGAAGGAGATTACGTTGATGAATAAAGCTAATTTTGAACCAAAAAAACTGTGTTTTCTTTGTTAGGCCCGGGACTTTTCAGTCCATGTGTTATATATTTGAAATATATTAACTTACTCATTTTGGTTTCTGTAGTAACGCAGCGAACAGCGAGCTCGACTTTGTTATTCAAATTTACCAATGATTTAAATCGGGTAAATGGATTATTTCTACTAGCTTCCGCAATTTCTGGTAGTCCATATGGAGACTCAGGACAAATTGCTGGTATATAGTTCTTACATGACATAGTTTCACATACATAACAAGATATTTCGGCGGATCCTGTAATAAAAATGATTTATAATTATTAGATTTATGAATACAATAAAATATTAGTTAGTTTTTTTTAAATTTTTAGGATATTCAAATTACTAAGATCATCTATTCTATATTACATATATTTATTATATCTATTTTATTGATTTAATTATTCTGATGAATTCTGTCTCGATTCTTTTGTACAGTAAGTACTGTACTGTACTTTTGTACAGATGGTTGTACAGTAAGATTAACATGTTACCAAATTTTTTATGATCATTGGTATGTTTTTGTATAAGTCTGGCAATATCTTTGTTACATATGCTCTTGGTTGATATGGGTTTTTAATTTTTCATATGCAGTATAATATTCATCAGGGTTGTGTTTTCAATTATCGTTCTTTACGGTTCTAAATATTAGCTTGTTCATTAAATTAAATATTAAATGAAAGATTTTAATGTGTGAAAAAATATTGTGATCACCATAAAAATTAACTATAATCTATATTAGATTACCTGTAATCTAGAATAAAAACATACATTTAATATGAAAACAGTGAGTGGGAATGAGGCTTAATATATAAATTTTTATTCAAGTACATACATAAGCAAATAAATTAACAAGTCTATAATATGAACAAGTCAGCGATACTCGAAGTAAATTAATTCAAAAACTATATAATTTTGTTTAACATTTGCAATAGATTCATCGTGAAATTGTTTTTTCTTTTACTTTTCTGTTGTAAATTATCAAAGAATTCTGCGATTTGAAATTTGGAATTGATTATATTCGTATATTCGAAGAATTCATCAGATTTACGTTGCCTTAAATCGTCTATTACAATTTCAAATGGTAAACTGTTTAGATAATAACAGTAATCGCTCTAATACGTAACTGACGCGTTTACAGATATTATCGACACTACATTGTATTTATTACGACGCACAATTTGTACAACCGGTAGCGTCGGATCTGATATCTCAATCTCAAATTATCTCAAACGAACCACGTGCACATACTTTATTGACTCAATTTCACTCAGTTATCGATCTTAAAATTTGAATTACAGAATCAATGCTTACCTGAGTGAAGCACACCCACTAAAATTAATAGCACACCGAATATAAGCATGTTGGTTAATGATTCTGTTTTTGACAATATTTAAAAACCTCTAGTACCTTCAATTTATATAAAAATCTTATCAACATATATGTTTTGTAGATGACTTTAAATAGAATATGATTGCGAACTAAATAGAGGACAATTAAAATATTGCAAAATAATTATCTTTCGATCTATTGCATGTTTTATTAATGGTCCAAAAATATTTTATCTGTTGAAATACCTTTGATAGACAGGATAATCGTAATCTTAATCTTAAAGAGTAAGTTCAAGTCTTGGAGAAAATATTATTAACATGTACGTTAAATAAAAGTGTAACTGTTGTCGAGATATGGTTATTTGTTGATATATATGTAATAGCTAGATTTGCTACAGTTAGAAAATAATAACCGACTTGGAGAGTTCTAAAACCTCATATATATTTCTCCTATAGAGAAAACATTGATATTTTCTATAAATCCGTTATCCACCAATATTTAATAAATCAGTCTATTATTTTAAACAGTGTTCCCATGAAACTCCATAAAAAAAAATTTAAATTGACTAGAATGTCAAAACTTCGCAAAACGCATCTTCAACATGATGGCAGAGACTCCAAAATGTACTTATTTGTAGGTATTTAGGTATTTCCTTGCAATGAATCAAAAAGCTAGTTAGTTATTTGGATATTATGTTGGCAGGAACAGTGTGCTATCGGTAAAGATTGACTGATTTCATAAATTCCGTATTTCAGTTCTTATCATTTATTATTATATTTATTATAATTTATATCTAACTGATATAATCAATAATGATTGTTTTTGCTTCATAATTCTATAAATATACCTGTGTTCAAATTCCACCAATGAAGTCATCCAATGATTTTTGTGATTCCAACCAAAGATAGCTTCTATTATTAGTTTATCACATTTCCATTTCTTTGTGCATGTTGTATAGCAAGACAAAGCAATACAACGATTGACATATAAATGCAGTTACGTAGCTGTTTTGATCTCTGAACTGTAGTTGCAAAGTGAATACTTGAATCGGCATCCTCCTCCCAACTACCATTGCCATTGCAGTTACTTATTTCTTCTGTGACGTATTGTGCATATATATAACATGCGGCAAAACCGAAATTGAACTCGGTCAAATTTAGGATATTTAAACAAATAAAAACGCAAATACACATTTATTAAGATATATTTGATCCTAAAAACGACCCAGTAAACAATTTGGTGAAGTGCCCTATTTGGTGAAGTTCGAGTCACTCGTACAATTCTATTCTAACGCTTTACAAGTTCTCTACCTGTCACAGATTTTGTGTTAGTTATTCTTTCTAGTATTCTTTCTTTTTCCAACATCATTCATTAAGTATTTCTGTTTCTTTCCCACATGGATATATTTTTTTTAAGTTCACTTTCATCTCATTTATTCCTAAGTGAGAGAGAAACGAGATGCGGTTAGACAAGTAAAATATATTTTTCACCGTTACACTTGTATACTTGTATAATATTTCGTTCAGTACAGTAGTTTAAAGTATATGCTATCCTTTTTCAACAAATATTTCTTTAATGGTAATAGACAGACGCTATCTCCCTCAATCCCCGAATATAATGTATATAAACGAAGTTAGCATCTAGCGATGGTAAGACAGAGGTTTTAAACCTAACGCAGACCTACCGATCGTGGATTTTTGAATCACCAAAACAATGTAAAAAACTAATATAACGAGTATTGTTGAAGATGAATAAAATTCATTAAAAAAATCACGATCCGTACTAAAGATTACATCTATTTATTTCTTCATTTAAATATTTATATTTTGCAGACTCTAAAAAGTAGAATTCCATTAAGTTTTATACCCCTGCTAGTATCAAGTTTATAACTCCGGTCATAAATCATAAACCGACTCCGATTTTAATTCAGCAGTGAACCGTCGTTGCAATGTCTGTAGCTCATAAAAAGGGCCTTTCCTATGAACGACTGAATAGAAAACGAACACGTTCCAGACAAAAAATTCATGATATGTAATAGAAATTAAGTAGAATTTACTCCAAAATGTTTACTGGGGAGTTCACAAGCCTAATGCTAGAGAAAGTCGTAAAGATCTTGATATTCGCTATCGAACTTTAAAATATAGGTTATGTTTTATATGTACTCATATACTTTAATCTATAAACACATATACATATACATTAATATGATATTTATTGTATTCATGTTATTGTTCTTAACATTCTTATCATCACTTATCACAATAAATGATACAAAAATACTGTCAAAGTTAGAAATATGCACGCGGGTGTCTTGGTACTACCGGCATTACAGAGATCTCCTTTACACACCGAACAGAATACTAACTTATCTTCTAATTCCTTGTCTAAATGCTTGCAGGTTGAACTGTCTGATGATCCAGGCAGCGAGTAGACACACCCTCGACGAACATGATCAACTCCATTATCTGAAACAATGATTCACAATTATCTTGAAACATATGCGACGTACTTTATAGATGGCTCTTTATAGTTTCATTTAAATATATATATTAGATTTTCTTTATTTACTACAGTAGACTACAATAGAGAATTTGTTAAGTATTGTTTAAAATTATTTATTATTGAGACCCCCAAAGGCGTGTTATCTCAAATATAGAAATAATAAAAGAAAAAGAAATAAAAGTAATTGCAGATAGATTGTGACTAGACACCATTGAATGGGCTTGTGTCGTATGTCTTAATTTCTATAAAAGTGTACTATATATTGATAAAGTGGGTTACTAGAACCTCAAATGTTCAATTACTTTTTAAAATCTCCTTATATGTTAAGAGATATTAACCATTAAAAAAGTCATTTTGTCTCTTTAATTATTTAATTCCAAATGCATATGACATCACAACCGCTGTCAACCTAACAGCTCTGCTATATGTATTTATATATCAAATATTATTTACAGCTATTTCAAGGAACAATAAAATTTCAATATTATGTTAAATAAAGTAAAAACTTATTTTTCTTTGACTTGACTTGATAATTCGATTACCAACAGCTACAAAGCATTACCACAGCACTGACCTACTCAACAAATAACTGACCTTAAAATGCATTTCACGTCATACAAATATGGCCGACTATTTCTAATGCTAAAACTACAATTCAAATTTTTAATTGCTATATCTCCGCCAACATTTAGATATTTAATAAAATAGACACGCCAATACACATTTATTAACATCAATTTCAATCAACAATTGAAAAATCGACCTCTAGAAAGGAGGACACAAGCCCATACACATGAGAACTAGAAAAGAAGGTTCACATAATGAGTACAGCTAGATATCATTGAATTAAGCTGGATAGCATTATTGATAACATTAATTAAGTGAAACAAATAGAATGGAAGACTCACAGTATACTTTAGCTGTCAAACACCTAACTTGCGTGTTTGAGAATCGTCTATTTACGTCATCAGCCATCACAGATTTTGGCACGGACACGTCGTTATTGTCCCAGAAACTCGTCTCACCTAGAGGATCTTCTCCGGGACATTCAATCTTCCGATATTCACTGCATGTTGCATCAGAGGGATCACTGCAAGAAAAACATTTGAGTTCAGAGGCTGGAGGCGGCTGCATATCCACTGGATCGTCATCGTTACATAGATCGTTTTCACATATGCTACAATATGACAGTTGTACATTGTAGTTCCTTTCTAAGAGACCACAAATTTGCGTCGGTGATAAACCAGGAGTTGCCCATAAGCAACCGCGATCTAGTTTGCCACTGCCTGTGGAAGACATAAATCTGACATTATGTTACAAAATATTTCAGTAAACCTCATGAATTAATATATATTACGTTGGCGACATTGCAAAATGTGATTGTGTCCTATGTCCTAATTTCTATAAAAGTGTACTATATATTGATAAAGTGGGTTACTAGAACCACAAATGTTCAATTATTTTTTAATAACTCCTTATATGTTAGGAGATATCAACAATTAAAAAAGTCAGTTTGTCTCTTTAAATATTAAAGGGATTCAACATTGTACACATTCCAAGTGCATGTGACATCACAATCCTTGTGTAAGGTTACCAACCTTACAGCTCATAAATCTCTGCTATATGTATTTATATATCAAAATATCAAATATTATTTACAGCTATTTCAAGGAATAATGAAATTTAAATATTATGTCTGCCACAACAGGGTTAAATAAAATAAAAACTTATTATTCTTTGATATTTCATGATTATTTAACTACCAACAGCTACAGAACATTACCACAGCACTGACCTACTCAACAAATAACTGACGTTAAAATGCATTTCACGTCATACAAATATGGCTGATCATTTCTAGCGCTAAAACTACAATTCAAAATTTAATTGCTATATCTCCGTCAATATTTAGATATTTAATAAAATATACACGCCAATACACATTTATTAACATTAATTTCAATCAACAATTGAAAAATCGACTACTAAAAAATGAGGACAACAAGCCCATTAAAAATCCAAAATTTGAATTTAATAGCGGCTTGGCAAAAGTACAAAGTTCGCTTTGGTTTCTTGATGCAATATACTTATTTTTCAAATTTCTCTGCTTAATAATTAAGAGATGGTGGAATATCCAGAAAAGCAAAGCACTGGTGGCACAAAAGTAATAATGGCAAACTTTTTTTTCTTTTTTATTTGTAAAAATACTATATTACTTTATATATACTTAGATAACTGATAGTAACGTTGGAATAGTTATCTAGAAATCGATATTATGCCGAAAATGCCGAGTGGACATAAATAGAACAGTTAAGAAACTTTTAGTTGCAAGAGAGCGGCGAAAACGGGAAGGGTAAGCGATCTAAAGAGTACACATGTGGGGACTAAAGAGAGAAACACGGCAGAAAGTAGAGGATAATCTTAAAGTAGGCTAGTCCTCTGCAAGGTCACATAACGCTAGGTTGATGATGGGATAGTTCTTGATGAATAGAAATATATAACAGAGAATTAGATGGCAATAATGGGACAGTGATTTAGATTTAAGTGGAAGAAGGTGAAAGATTTAAGGAAGCAACGATTTTTTTTTATATAAACTAACTAGCTGTCCCGGCCACGCGTTGCTGTGGCTAACGTTTTTGTCATATTACATTACATAGCGCCATCTATTGAATATTTACTCAATCTAGTCAACAGATGTCGCCATCTTTTAAAATCGTTTGGAGCTAACAGATAATTAGACAAATAATTTGCAATAAGATAATATTGCAATCATAAATTGAGATGTAAGCTATCCTATCTTTCCAGTTGGATCAAACTGCACACGGTGTACAAATTTGATTAAAATCGGTTAAGTAGTTTAGGAGTCCATCGCGGAGAGACAACGTGACACGTAATTTATATATATTAAGATAAGATTGTTAATATTAAAAGCTTACTGTTGGTCTTAGCGGTAACACATTTCACATCAGACATAGTAGATTCTTGAGATAATATAACATTGTCTGAAGCCGCGGACTTTTCAGTTAGCATGTCTTCATATATCGGAGGATTCGATGAACAAACTGTTTCCTCTAAACTCAAACAATTCTGCTGCATTGTGTTGTTGCACTTGTAGCATGATAGAGATATTCCTGAAAAGACGAATAATGGAATTTCATCAGCGCGAATTACGAATAAGATAAATAAATAGGAGCCATATTTTTACCAAAATCCCAAAGAGAAACCAACACAAATATCACTGCACACACGTTCATTGTAGATAGACATTGCAATTAGTACAGAACTAGGATTTCAATGATAAGAGAACTTGAGCGTTTTGCAGATAATGCGTTATATCTAAGAGGGAACAACATTCTCCATGGTGTCGTTCAAATAGGATTGACATCTTGTTTTTGAATTCTATGAACTCATTTTTGAGGGGTCGATTGAAATATTGGTTAATAAACGTATATTGGCGTTTTTATTTTATTAAATATCCAAAAATTGACGGATATACAGGGTGTTTGGTAGCAAGTTGCAAAGCCTTATGGGGATGACAGTTGAGACCATTTTGATCCATACATGTCTTAGTCGAAGTCTGATTATTTATTTTTTTACTAACTTTTAAAATTAAAAGTAACTGCACAGTTTATGGCATTTAGCCTCGATCGTTCAAACTTTTTTAAAATCATCCTTGGTTATTGGCCTTTCTTTCAAGGTATCTTTAAGCTGATATCTTACCTAAGACACCTTGCTACCAGACATGTATAGCTCAAAATGTTTTAAATGGTCTCAACTATCATCCCCTTAAGGCTTTACACCTTGCTACCAAACACCCTGTATATATATATATAGAAACTTTTAATTTTATTTACTGCGTAATATTCATGTTGTTATCCTAGTAGTTGATGGCGTCACGAATTGAAAAGAATATCATAATCAATGTAATTTATTTGCAATAAATCGTTTTACATCACGACATTATATTGAAACATTAGGATCGACATATTAACAGCATATCTTTTGCACTCCTCTTGTTTAACAGTGATGCTAAAAGTACATTCCATGATAAGGGGGCGTCCATAAATTACGTGAGGTGTTTTTTTAAATTTTCTGTTTCGGACGGCTTTGTAGCGTGCAGTCTGAGAGCTCCAGAGCGATCTCATTACATTTACATGGTTCGGATAGGTAAAGCGTAGTAGCCCGTATACGTCCGGCAGAAATTCGCTTAAATACGGTCCCATACTGAGACAGGCCTTAAGCATGTACAATCTAGATTAAATGGACCAAAATAGTACAATTTTTTTTTGTTTCAATCAGAAAAAAAATTGCGTGATATTTGCCGAGACCCCCCCTCTCTCCAACGGAAGATTAGATGAGATTTGACTCGACCCCCTCCCCCCCTTAAACATCTCACGTAATTTATGGACGCCCCCTAATAGAAAATAGAAAATAGTTTAAAGATTGTCTTCCTTTGAGTGGCAAGTCATTCTAATATTATAGGAAATGAATTCTAGAATTAAACATTATAAATCACTATGATCCTATATACCATTTCCGAGGACTGAATGACAAGAACAAAAACTGAATCGAATCAAAAAGCAATACAACATTTTCAATACTAGTTACTAAAAAAAACAGAAACGAAGAAAAAGCATTGACGAAACACAAAAATTGCACCTGAATACATCCTCAAGAGAAAACGAAAACCTATTTGGGACACTTGAAAACAAACACCTAACAATTGAACACCTACTACAACAAGAAATAAATTTCAGAATAGATAAATTTTACAATTAGGTGACAACATTACTGACATACTTTTGACATTAACATTAACTAACTATTACATTTTTTACGAGACACAAAATAAATAAAATATAAATATAAGACATATGATAAATGATCTTTGCAATTAAAATATACTTAAACTAAATTCAATTTAAAAGAAAACTAATTAACTTTAGTTTATTATAAACGTTTTATTTATTTGAAAATAATATTACAGGATAAATAAGCCAACGATTTGTGCAATTTAGTTCTTTTATTAATTTAATTCTACTTTAATGTAACATTGCTGTGAACACAGCTACAATTGTAAATAAGAAACCAGCTACCATGGTGACACTTCCGTTGCAGTATTCTTCATCTTTACATAGTTTGCACCTGTCTAACTTACCAGATGGGTCAAGTTTTTCCTCTATCGATTTACAGAAAGTTTCTTCCGTCCAGCTTGCATCGACGTTGACGCATCCTTTCATTACAACCTGCTTATCGTTCTCTGTAAGAGAGAAAATGATTTAAATAAACGAAGAAACATTTGGTTAGCAATAAAGTCATTCTTATATTTATGACAAAGCATAGAAAGTTATAAAAAGGTGGAAATACAAAATAAACAGAATAATAAAAGATAGAGATGATAGAAGAAGAGAGAGGATGATAAACAGTGACAAGATGAAAGATGGTAAAAGAAATAAGAAAAGGGGAAGAGAATGTAGCTGGATACATGTAAAGAGATAGAGAAGCTAACACGAGAAGATATGTGAAGAAAGGTATGTGAGTGAAGACAATCTAATCAAGAAGGAAAGTAAGACACAAAGACAAATGCCAAAAAAGGAAGATGTAGATGGTTACAGAAAAATGTTAATGGAAGGCAAGAATTGAAACGTAAGAGAGAAATTACGGTGTACATCTTGTGAGAATCAGAAAAATAAGAAAGAAGTAGGCAAAAGAAAAGAAAAACTTATGGCTAAGGTAGTTGGTGTTCGTATGGTGAGTCTTAAACGGCTCCATTTTTAAAACTCCATTTTTGAAACTCCATTTTTGAAAAGAAATTCTAAGACCTTTTATATTGCATACATGTCATATGTATGTGCAAATACAAAGGTATGTGCATATTTAAATATTGCCGCATGTGCGTTTATTTATTTCATGTATATACATTGTATATACAGGATATTATTTACACATCATGGAGCATATATGAATATCCAAGAAATAACTAATGTTATGTCGATTCCGACTTATTACTTAGTGACTTAGTAATATGGCATCAAGGTCGGATCCCGGATGCTGTATTATTGATGAAATACAGATTTTAGTGCACTTACCGGTATAATCAAGAATTTGACAGTAAGCTTCCTTGTCGTGATCAAGGGTGCACACGGCATCAGACTTCTCCAGGCATGTTTTATCATCAGATCCATCGCAAGTATAACACTTAAGAGTTGATTTAGGCGGGTCAGCATTACAATTTGTTGTGCTACATGTTTTACATGTCTCTTTTGGAACATCAAAAAGCCCGCAAACGGCAGTTTCGCTTTCCACTCCTTTTTCAGTAGTCTTACATCCTCTGGTTACAACATCAGCATTATTTTCTACAAATAAAAAATCTTAATAATCTTTTGTACCTTATTTTAATACTTTATATAACTAAAATAATAACAAGAGTGAGGAAAGAATGTCGAAACACTGGAGCACATTAAGTTTGATTGTAAGGAAAAAGTAGTGAGCGAAATGAATATGGGGCAACTATTAAAGGGAGGCAGTGAAGGAAAGAGGTGGATGGCGGAAATAGAAAAAAGGAAAGAAAAAACAGGACAATAATTAAGCTCGTAGCTGGGTTGCATAAGGATCATGAAGAGAGAGGAAGTACTAAAAGAGGCAGTGAAGGGAAGCAGGAGAAAGAGAGAAGTAGCGAGGAAACAGTTAAACTTCAGTCCAGAAAAATAGAGGATTTTCGGAAAGGAGATAAGGACAAGAGGTGGATGACGGAAATAGAGACAATAATAAAATAGTAAAGGAAGAGAGTCAAGAAGAAATAGTAAAGTAAGAGAGTCAAGAGGAAATAGTAAAGATAGATTGTTTATGCCTGTAATAGACATAAGTGTAGAAGGGAAAACGAAGAGAGAAGGCAGGAAGGATAGTGAAAAGATAATAGAGGGTTTGTAGAGAGGAGGACAAGGAAGGCAAGAGGTGATAGATGAAGATACAGGCAATAAGGAAGGAGAAGCAGAAAACGGTGTGAATAAAGGAGGAGTAGGGGACATGAAGAGAGAGGATCAAGAAAAGAAGAAACAGAAAGTACTATTCGAAGTAGTAATAGTCTAGAATAGTTTAAGTTTAGTTTTAACTTTGAATTTATATAAAATGCATTAAGAAATATAATAATGTAGATTGTAAAGCCGAAAGGCGCACAATTAATATAATAAATAAAAAAACTAAATTAATAATAAAACGTTTTGGTTACCCTTTCCAACAGCGTGGTAGCAGTATACGTTTGGTTCTTTAAAAGTAGGTGAGCATGTAACCTTTTCAGTTTCTTCACAGGTTTTATCATTTGTTTTACATTTGCGGCAAGTAAGTGGTTTTGGGTATTCCTCTTTGTCACACAAATTTCCTTCGCAAGCATTACACTCTCTATTAGTTAGCCCTTCTTTTATAATTCTATCACAAACATCTGTTAAACCGCTGTCGCCTTGGAGCAGTAATCCTTTCTGGAAGTAATCTTTGTTGTCCACTAAAATAAAAATAATATTTATATCATTAAATGAACTATTCTAAATTGTTGATTGTAAAAGTTGACAAATGGTAGCGGGGAAGAAGGTGATGAATCAATAGGCTTGGGTCCTCATTTTTTAGTGGTCGATTTTTCAATTGTTGATTGAAATTGATGTTAATAAATGTGCATTGGCATGTCTATTTTATTAAATATCTAAATATTGACTTGTAATATTGTTGTTTGAATTGTAGTTTTACCGCTAGAAATGGTGAAATGCATTTTACCGTCAGTTATTTGTTGAGTAGGTCAGTGGTGTGGTCATGTTTTGTAGCTGTTGGTACTCAAACAATCAAGTCAAGTCAAAAAATAATAAGTTTTTACTTTATTTAACCCTGTTAAGGCAGACATAATATTGAAATTTTATTGTTCCTTGAAATAGCTGTAAATAATATTTGATATTTTGGTATATAAATACATATAGCAGCGATTTATGAGCTGTAAGGTTAGAAACCTTACACTAGGATTGAAGACGTTGAATCCCTTTAATAATTAGAGAGACAAAATGACTTTTTTAATTGTTAATATCTCTTAACATATAAGGAGTTATTAAAAAATTATTGAACATTTGAGGTTCTAGTAACCCACTTTATCAATATATGGTACACTTTTATAGAAATTAATACATAGGACACAAGCCCATTACCTCATAAATTTATCATTCTTTATAAATGTTTATCCCTTTTATTATTAAAGGGAAAAGAATGACTATTTCAAGCGTTAATAATTTCTATAGTATTGCAGGTTATGACAAGCAAATTTACCAAGATACAGTGCAGTTTTATATAAATTCAGTTACGGTTCACAACCTATTTGATTAATTATAAGTACGTACCGGTTCCTTTTAAGGAATAACAATATGGAACAAAGTCGTCATCCTTTCCCGATACAATTGTGTCTGTCAGTTCTAGACAAGTTACATCGTTGGCATCTTTGCATTCCTTGCATGTTCTGGTCACAGCTTCTGTTACTTCTCTGTTACAGTTGTTAGTCTTGCAAGCAAAACATTCACCGCTTGTACCCATTCCTTCGCAAACTTGTTCGGAAGTACCTTCGGCAGTTGCTGCATAACATCCTCTTACGATTGTTTTTTTTCCCGCACCTGTTTTTTATAAAAACATAACAATTTGAATCATGAAATGAATTTATAAAATGCAAATTGTTAATTACCAAAAGATAGTTACCATCTGTTGTTGTTGAGGTGAAGCAATAATTGAATTTACCAGCTACATCAGTGCATTTTTTTAAAGTTTTTTCTGCGCATAGATTGTTAGTTCCGGTTCCATCACATGAGATGCATGTTAATGAACCAGCTCGAGAGCCTGGTGTCATGGTTGATCCTGTGAATCATTATAAGAATACAATTATATAAGAGGATCTTTCTAAATGTTCAAAGCGTTCTTACATATTGTCAAATATGTTCAGGGACGAAAGTAGAAGTCTACTATTTTAACTTTAATTTAATTTGGCCTTGACATTTATTCGTCATAGCCACCATCAAATACTTTTAATACTAGTATACGAGTATATACTTAATTAATACTAGTTCTCAACAAAAAAAAACAATATTATGAATACAAAATACACAATTCAAAAACACAAACAAGCTTTAATTTCTCGATTTATTTCGTTTATTTTCAGCGTTTGAAATTCAATCGTCAAAATTTATGGAGAAATTTTTAAAAAATTTATCTAATTTTGTTTTCGTTATTTCGACAAATAAATCATTGCATTCACCAGAGTAAAAAATAAAATAACAAATAACAAATTTTGCATGTTTTCGAATACGAATACATTTCAAAATTTAGAAATTCAAAATTTTATATAAGGTTCGCTAATAAAATTATGTAACTTTTGAGAAAGCTTAGATTTAGGATTTTGTAATAACTGAATATGATATTTAAAAAAAATCAAAAATTTTATTTATGCACGGAAACATGCAAAATATTAAAAATATTAACAGAAAATAGAAATTTGATTTTCAACACGCTATATGTTTCTAAATACTTGATGTACTAATTAATGCTCTATTTATAAACAAAGCTTGAACATTTATCTGACTCGTAAAGTTTATATGGTTTAAATAGCTCAATAGTGTGCAAAGTTATTAACGTTTTTATATTTGAAAACATGGAGTGCTAGTACAAATTTGTAAATCGATTGTTATTTTAGTACACTGTTGCCATCTATATCTAACTATATAACCATGAAGTAATGTTTCACCTTAACATGAAATTTATAATGGGCTTGTGTACTCATTCTTTAGCAAGGACCTGGGTTGACTGAAATTTCCATTTCATTGTCAGAAATGTCATGATTCAAGAAGAACATAACGTAATCAACGAACCTTTCTTCTTGGAACTTTTCAATCATGACATTTGAGACCATGTCGTACTACGTTACACAGAGGCGGTCGCATCAGACGGTGTAAACCAGCTATAATCGTATCACAATATGACTCAATTGATGTTTCCATATAAAGGAATTAGAATTCCATATAATTGATTACGCAATATCGAATTTAATCACACAGATGGTGTGAATTGATTGGTTCAATACATAAAGTTCCGATTCAGTAATAATCTCCAAATCATAATCTCAGAATAAGATAACATTAGATATTAATGTATAAAGTATTGTTATTTTTTTAGCCATATCTAAAAATATTAATTGCAAGGTGTTATCTTCTGTTTAAATGTTGTCATGTTACTTTAATCTTTTTATTTTATCAGGCGATCGTGTGGCGCTCTAACGCGAGTATTATCGCGCCTACATTCGAACTTACCTTTACAATGTTATAAGATTACTGTCTTCTATTGTTTCTCATATTAAATTATTTTTAAATGTAATCATTCAACTGATTTGATACTTATACCGCCATTTGTTGGACATAATCTAATTAAACAAATCTTAGTTGACAGGTTAAATATCTTAAGCTTGAAATTAAGTGGGGAGGAGAGGATAAAGACAAATCGATACAAAAAAACATATTTTCGATAATGCTAATTGACGACTCAGTTAATATATAATTATCTCTATAATTACTACATGATAAAATAACATTTATAGAATACTTTGTGAAATTTTCATAAATAAATGTCAAGAAATGAGGCAATGACAGCGAATCTCCGCAGACGTCACAAAAAAAGTGACATTGCGGTGTCCCTCATAACTCATCGCTGGATTATTTGAAATCGAAAAACCAAAATGATTTCATTAGTTGACCAGTATCCGCAGGTAGCCTTGTCGAGTTTTTTCTAAATTGATTTTTCAATTTTTTACAGCACTCAAACACAGAAGTCAAAATACCGAATTTTCATGAATAAAATCAGAAACTTTGTTGTTTTAAAATACGTTAGTATTAAATTAATAAAAAATACCGACAGCGTTACTTCGACATTTATGTAGAGAAAGAGTGTCCAAAAATTCAAAAGGATCGGTGTAGTAGATTTTAAGCTAGAGAGGACACCGACTCTGAAAAAGCTATGTGTGAGAAAAACTCGTTTAAAAGTTTCAAAGAAACGACCTCACTACTTCTTCTACTTGAGGGAAAATATCAAAATTAATATGATATAACAACTTGATATATTAACTTGAATCTTGATATAATTGAAATATTTCTTGAAATATTATTTTTACTAATTTAGAAAACATTTAAAAAATAATATTTACCAATTCCAAAAATGGATAATAAAACACAAACCGCTGTAGACACTTTCATTTTGATTTCGAATGGCTCAACTCCACAAGGTAATGTGGATCCTCCTATAGATTTGAATATATTTATACAAAAATGTTAACAAGAGATTAAAAAAAAAACATGCGCATTACTTCAGCTCGCTCTTAACATCAGAAACATTATCAGAATCTGTTTTAGATCTTCAGCGAAAACTGAGCTGTGGTGTTTATCTTCTTTATTGCTAATCATTGATAATATACTATTAGTCACAATTGATGTTTTACATTTGGGGTTTGGAGAATACCAGCTGACAACCTTAATCTTTCGGTTCATTAGGTCGAAAAATGGACAATGCGTATCTGATACGTATTTTCAACAGGTGGAGCGAAATACCCACTTTGCTCGGTGTGTCCTTTCTTTTAGTTTTCATCTTGGTCGAAGAGTGAGCACCACCATAACTGTCTACCTTGTTTGTGTTTGAATGTGTTTTCACCATTGCTTCTTTGCCCAATGCGCACTACTTCTTGTACCAAGGAAAGTCAGGCTCTAATGCGATTCCCTATTAAAATAACATTGAGACCACTAGGCAACATTTCAGCCTGAATCAAACACTTAATTAAAACGGGTCATTCTAACTATCAATTTATTACAAGTTAGTAATTTGTCTACTTACATGAATACGCAATAATCAATAACGCCACAATTAAGTGTACTTATAATGGCGTTATTAGTATTACCAAATTGCAGATACATTTGCAAAGGAATCTATAATTTTGGAAAATGAAATGAATGTGAAGTTACCTACATATGAAATTTATAGTTTAATTTAAAAATTTACCTACAAATTGAGGACCAAAGATTTCAGTGGCGGCCTTAGGGTGTGGCAAGCAGGGCAACCGCCCGGGGTTTCGCTCTTGTAGGGGTCGCGCATTCTCGTGCAACAACCCAAGTAGAAAAATTCATTACTATATATCATTTCATTATTATTATTCATTATATATTATTCATTACTATAATCTCGCGCCTCGCTCTTTCGAAATCCCACAAGAATCACTGCGTATATCTTTTAAGACATTCATGTACCCAGTAAACATTTTGGAGTAAATTCTACTTAATTTCAGGGGTATAAAACTTAATGGAATTCTACTTTTTAGAGTCTGCAAAATATAAATATTTAAATGAAGAAATAAATAGATGTAATCTTTAGTACGGATCGTGATTTTTTTAATGAATATTATTCATCTTCAACAATACCCGTTATATTAGTTTTTTACATTGTTTTGGTGATTCAAAAATCCACGATCGGCAGGTCTGCGTTAGATTTAAAACATCTGTCTTAGCATCGCTGCTTACAGTTTAAATGCTCGTATTCGTGTAAACACATTATATTCGGAGATTGAGGAAGACAGCGTGTGCCTATTACCATTAAAGAAATATTTGTTGAAAAAGGATAGCATATACTTTAAACATACTGTTCTGAACGAAATACTATACATGTATACAAGTGTAACGGTGAAATATATATTTTAGTTGTCTAACCGCATCTCGTTTCTCTCTCACTTTGGAATGAAAATGAACTAAACAAATATATATCCTAGTGTGAAAGAAACAACTGCTACTTAATGAATGATGTTGCAAAAAGAAAGAATATTATTATGAAAAAATTCTAACAACTAACACAAAATCTGTGACAGGTAGAGAACTTGTAAAGCGTTAGAATTGAATTGTACGAGTGACTCGAACGTCACTAAATAGGGCACTTCACCAAACTGTTTACTGGGTACCTTAGTTTATCATCATTAATATTTGTCGTCTTTGTTCTTGTTAACTTTTATAAAACTTCCAATATAAAATTTTATATCTCGTCAATTATCATCAAAAATACTTACAATTTACATAAATTATACAAAGAACAAGTATCTCGCAAAGATCTGTTATCCCGGTGCCTCGCCCCTGAAAGATTTCATTAATAAGAATCGGCTAAAAGGAAAGGATTATTATGTGTTGCTTCCAAAGGTGCTGTAATGAGCTGATGTTTAATTAAATATTGTATGGAATACCAATGGAGACGCTCCTCTAGATTGTAAAATAAATCGAGATGAGTAAGAATGTTTTATCAGCATTAAACAATGGAGGTAGTGAGTATTGATTATTACTTCCTCTGGATTGACATAAAGATATACCTTTATCAGTAAACATTATCGTAATTTGTCATCCTGGGGAAAAACTCTTAACAATTAACAATTAAATAATTTGATTGTGAATACATTGACATCATTTTGCAGTTTTTTTACTTATTATTATGAAACCTCATGAAAAGATATTAGGTTTGCCTAGCCTAGAGGGAACCAGTTGGAAATTCGCGGGAAATGACAATAAATATTCGTTTTCGTTACTCGGGAAAAATTCAAAATTATCAAGTTTACTTAAAACTCAATGCAAGATTATCTCTTCACACATGAGCGTTCGTCTATTCGTGCTCTTCGATATCTGTTACCGTTAGTAGAACGAAACATTCATGTTCCTTTACGAATGCATGAATGTTTACTTCGTTAGCACCATTATTCACACACGAATACACATGTATGGTAACAGCATTAGACGGAACAGTGTCTGAGAGCATTTATACTTCATTTAAAACTGCTATGCCTTAAGATTCTATCCCCGGACTAGTGTTACATTTTCTAGATTTATTCATTTTCAAAATTTAATTGATTATGAATTATGTGCTCTTATACTAGATGTTAGAATACTGTAGCTCTTGAAACTGTAGCAGAGAAATTCAATATGATGTGGACCTATTCGCAAAGAACAAAAATGAAGTGAAACAGAAGTGGCAGGGTATGTGGAACAATTCAGAGAAAGGAAGAAAATTTTTCAGTTTACAGTCTTCGGTGCGCGGACGTCGTTGGTGGTGGAAAGCCCAAGGTCCGAGAAGAGTGTTATCACTTATCTCGAGACTGAGGGTAGACCATACAGGGGCATTGGCACATCTTAAAAGAAATCACTTGGGGCAAGAAGATATGTGCAATTGTGAAGAGGGGGTAACAGATCCAGAACATTCGATCTTCCAATGTACAGAAACGGAGGCCTGCTGAAATTATTTATACAAAGTTTTGGTAGAAAATGGAGTGGTGTTACCAACGAGTATGCAGATGTGCTTAATGATAGACAGGATATGGAATATAGCGGGTTTAAAAGTTTAAGTGTAATAATAAATAAAATGTAAATATGCAAATGAATTTGCAAGGGCGAAAAAAGGACCGTGGTTTTAAATTTAATTATTAATAAATAATAATACACATAATCAATTTAACTTGTTAACTACCAAACCCAGTTAATATAACTCTAGTCCGAAGATCAAGCATGAATGCTGTCGCCCACGGTGTCGTTACTAATTATTTAATTTTTAGTTTTATCCCTACAAAATTTCACGGATAAAGGTGTTTGAGGGATGCCGTATGGCGCACTGAAGAGTGTATTTCCAATAGAAATGATTTTATTTTTAATTCTTTGTTTAAATAAGGGTGAACTACAAAGTTATAGTGATTACGTTAGACAAACAATCTTTAAATAGAAAGATTCAACCTGCGCATGTTTGTGATGGCAAAGGGTCATATGCTCTACGGCCCTTTTGTGTCACATGTGTTCCATGAAAATTGTCAAATTTTTCAGCATAACAACTAGATAACGTTCAATCATATAGTACAGACACTATTTGGTTTTGATTATTGATTATTTTTATCTTCTTTGTGGTTCGTATCTGATAATATGTGTGAGGTACAACAGTGTGTAACTTTGTACAATATTTTGTGAGTCATGATATTATAGTCTTTCCTTTTTTCGTATATCCCATGCTGAGCCCTATTACTACGACTTTGTACTACGTTGACAGCGTTTTGGCTTCAAACACCGCTGCCTAATAAGTGTACGATTATGTAGGTACATAATCAATATAACTTGATAAGAACCAAACTGAAAAAATATAACTGTGGTCTGGGAATCGAACTTTTTTTAAATATTTATTTAAGCGCATCAAATTTCAATATTCTTTAGCACTAAAGACAATATATACATTTGTAAACATAATTTATACCGAGATTTAATTACATTCATTGATAAAGTCAAGCAGATTTTTTATATTTTCTCTGCTTTCAAATATCTGCTTACATTCTTCAGGAATATTACAGTTTTTTCTGTGCGATGAGTACTTGGAGCATAAGTCCGTATTTAAGCGACGGCGAATTCGGACGTAAATCGGTGGGTTGGATGAGCAGCTTCTATTATCAAAGAAACCGACTGTGTGTGTGTCACAATACATACATACCCCTTACTGATACGACAGTACTCCAAGCAACTTGTGTACTGTAGGGGGTGTATTGGTGTTCTTTTGCATTAATATAATTTATCATCAGAGCAAACTTTTACTTTAATTTTTATCGATAAACCATTGGTATTAAAGAGACTTTAATTTTTTTTATATAGTTGAGTTCTGGTTGGTGTGAATTTTAATTTAGTTCTATCGTATTTGTTTGGTAATTTGTATAAACTGAAGCATGGTGAAACATACTCTTTCACAAAGCGATGTCGCTGATAGATCCCAAATGAACCGAATTGAAGCGAAATCCCCTCCAGTGTGAGGCGGCTGTTTGCAATTACAAAAGTTCGAATAGGTTAACGTGGTGGGGTAGTGGTAGCGCTTGGATAAAATTCGCTGTTAACGGTTCTAATGTGAGAGGTAAGTGCCGCCCGTATTCGGCCGGCTTTGTAGCTTGCAGTGTGAGAGGTCTCATTACATTTACAAGGTTCGGATATACGCGTATATGCCCGGCCGAAATTTGTCGAATTACGGTGCCATACTGAGACAGGCCTAAGAGTATAACATGCTTTACTGCTAGGACTATGATCAAGATTAAGATTTAATCAAGACATGTCTGCAATGTATTCTTCACTTGATCTAATAACAACTTAAAAACGTAATTACTTATTTACAATACAAATTTAATGTTAAATTAAGAATTGATGTTATCTTTTCAGAGCTGTAAATTAGAATAATATTCTATCTATCCTAGTTCTCAAATAGAATGGTTATTTTTCATTATATTACTGAAATTTCAACAGTTAGGTTAATTTTAATATAATAATTGTGTGTTTTTGTAGATTATATGTTTATGATTTGGTTAATAAAATATCTAACTGTCGAATGTGAATCCAAACATAACTGAGTGTTTAAGGCTACGACCTAACTACGACCTAGACTTCTTAAAAATACAATGAAGTGATTTAAAGAAAGTGTTTCCTTCTCCTGCTATACGATACAGATACCAACAAACCATGTAAAGCTGCAGTTTTTAGATTATGAACCTTAGTATTAATATGTACCAATTTAGTATTATAAAATAATTTATTTAAACATATACCATAATACATTACAAGTAGAACAAAGGAATCTTTTAAACATTTACATTTAAATATTAATGACACTGAAGGACTTAATTATTTCTACAACAGAATTCACAAAGTTTATTTTTAAATTTAATACATAATTGCTGTGAAGACAGCTACAAGTGTGACCAGGAATCCAGCAGCCATGGTAGCAGCTCCATTGCAGTAGTCTTCGTCGCACAGTGTGCATTTGTTGACTTTCTCAACAATTGCTCCAAGTGCGGTCTCTAGATCCTTACAGTAAGTTTCTTCAGTTGCTGAAGAAACCACGCTCACGCATCCTTTGTTGACCCTCCAATCGTCTTCAACGTCTCCAGATACTGAAACAGATAAACCCATTAAATGCGAATCTGTTAAATCAAATGAAAATCAATCAGAGTATTCGTCTATGACTCTATAAATCAAATTCTAAACGATTACGTAAAACATATCTCTGTCATGGTCGAATATGAATAGTAAACACGGTTACGTATATTTAAGGTTTATGTAACATAAAAACATTTACCTGTCAAGTAACATTTCTTAGGTTAATATAACATGTCAGATTACACAACAAAACTTATCCTTCGACATAACTTTACATTTTCTGACGTTAAGTTTATATTTGATTTTATGTAGTGGTACTCATTAGTGGTAAAATGTTGTACGAGTTTAGGCCAATGACATTAATCCCGCCAGAATACTTACAGTTGTAATCGAACGTGGAACATCGGGATTCTTCGTCATGTTCCGGAATGCAGAATTCGTTTTCACTCATTTCCTCCTTGCAATCCTTGTCGTCTGTATTTTTGCATGTGTAGCATTTAAGTTCGGACGGTTTTTTCGGCTCATTGCATCTTTCAGTTCTGCAAGCGGTACAGGCTTCTCCTGGATAAACTTCTTTGACTAATGCACATATATCGTTACTGGAAGTTGTCCCAATTGGAGAATAAAAGCATCCTCGCCGTAAAAATTCATCTGTTGTAAATAAATATAAATATAATATTAAACATACAGTTAGACTAGGACCTAATTGTCTTAACATGATATTATTCATACAACTAACCTGTTCCAGTTGCTTGGTAACAATTGGCTCGTGGCTGCGCCAATGTTGCATCAACGCAGTCGACTGTTTCAGTTGCAGCACAAGCTTTGTCTGTAGCTATGGTACATTCTCGGCATTTAATGGTCTCTGGGAATATTTCAACATTGCAAGATGCTTTATCACATGCTAAGCACTCCACATTAGTCATGCCCGTATCTGTTACAGTAGCGCAGATGGCTTCAGAAGATAATCCCTTTGTTGCAGCTCGGGCGCATCCTTTCTTCAAGGTTTTCACAGTACCAACTGAAATAAAATGATTAGATTAGATTAGGTCTTTTAGCACATTGTCACTTCTTGAAAATCATTAACAATGTTTGATGACGCTTACCTGTTCCTAGAGCCGAATAACAATAAGGAATTGGCAGATCATCCGTCCCAGCACAGGGAACATCAGCGGCTACTTCGCTGCAAGTTGTGGAACCTTCAGCACAGGCTTTACACTGAATGGTTTCAATCGGAATTATTTTGTTGCAGAGCGGTTCTTCACAAAAGTGACATTTGTTAACCACTTCTACACCTTGTTTGAGTTCCTCGCAATAAGTTTCCTTGGTTTTATCAGCAGCTACGGACTTGCATCCCTTTTCTATTTTTTGTTTTGTAACTCCTCCTTCAAGCACTGAAAAATCAAGACATTGTTTACTTAAATTTCTTCTTTTTTAATTAGATCTAAAATGTTGAACATGAATTTCACTGATACATCCACTAGCTTTATGAGCTAAGTGATTAATAGTTCTAAATAACGTTCTTTACCAGAGCCTTTTCAAAACGCGAAGTATACCTGCAAATAAACCTATCATAGCCTTGCATCATCCGACTGTATTTATGACATCAACTAATCCAAACATTCGCAGAAGCGTACTTCCAAAAAAAAGAAAGTTATATAAGTAAATTATTAACAGTAAGTGCAAAGACTGTACCAATGTAGAAAAATAAAGAAAAAATTCAGAGTTGAAGTAGTTTTACCGAAAGAAGGACCCTGATCCTAAGAAACCCGTCAAATTATAACAACAACAAAATAGCTACACAAATTTGTAATTTCTTTTTATATTGAAATATCCAATTGGATTTAATGAGAAAGGATCCGGCATCAATAAATTGATAGAAGAAAGTCTTAGTCCTAAACAATATAATACAGGTGTGCCTACCATTCACATCATCTGTGTAGCAAACTGCCTTCTGACCGTCAGCAGCTGTGCAAGATTCTTTCTCTGTTATTTCACACGTTGTATCGTCAGCATCTGTGCATTTATAACACTCCAGCGGAACTGGTGGTATCGTATCGTCTCCATTGCAGTAGTCTTCATCGCACAGTGTGCATTTGTTGACTTTCTCAACAACTGCTCCAAGTGCGGTCTCTAGATCCTTACAGAAAGTTTCTTCAGTTGCTGAAGAAACCACGCTCACGCATCCTTTGTTGACCCTCCAATCGTCTTCAACGTCTCCAGATACTGAAACAGATAAACCCATTAAATGCGAATCGGTTAAATCAAATGAAAATCAATCACTTGTATTCATTCGTCCATGACTCTATAAATCAAATTCTAAACGATTATGTAAAATATTTTTTAGTAATGGTCTCATATAAATAGTGTCTTAGTTCGTGTAATAGTTCGATCCCTAGACTGGCACTATATTTATATATAACCTTATTAAGGTAGTTCACATATATGAGGCCACGATACCATGAAAACTGCCAAAATAGTAGCAGGTCATCCGTAATAAGACCTAGTAGGATCGGAAATAGGCCGGCGTTTAATAAGTTATGGGAAGAAAATTAGCAAATACAATATATCTAAGGTTTGTGTAGCATAAAAACATTTACCTATCACATAACATTTCTTAGGTTAATATATTGTAAGATTACAAACCAAAACTTATCCTTCGACATAGATTTACGTTTTCTGACGTTAAGTTTATATATTTGATTTTATGTAGTGGTACTCATTAGTGGTAAAATGTTATACGAGTTTAGGCCAATGACATTAATCCCGCCAGAATACTTACAGTTGTAATCGAACGTGAGACATCGGGATTCTTCGTCATGTTCCGGAATGCAGAATTCGTCTTCACTCATTTCCTCCTTGCAATCCTTGTCGTCTGCATTTTTGCATGTGTAGCATTTCAGTTCGGACGGTTTTTTCGGCTCATTGCATCTTTCAGTTCTGCAAGCGGTACAGGGTAAACCTGTACCTGGATAAACTTCTTTGACTAATGTACATATATCGTTACTGGAAGTTGTCCCAATTGGAGAATAAAAGCATCCTCGCCGTAAAAATTCATCTGTTGTAAATAAATACAAATATAATATTAAACATACAGTTTGACTAGGGCCTAATTGTCTTAAGATGATATTATTCAAACAACTAACCTGTTCCAGTTGCTTGGAAACAATTGGCCCGTGGCTGCGCCAATGTTGCATCAGCGCATTCGACAGTTCTAGTTGCAGCACAAGCTTTGTCTGTAGCTATGGTACATTCTCGGCATTTAATAGTCTCTGGGAATATTTCTACATTGCAAGATATTCTATCACATGCTAAGCACTCCACATTAGTCATGCCCGTATCTGTTACAGTATTGCAGATGGCTTCAGAAGATAATCCTTTTTTTGCAGCTAGGGCGCATCCTTTTTTCAAGGTTTTCACATTACCAACTGAAATTAAATGATTAGATTGGATTAGGTCTTTTAGCACATTGTCACTTCTTGAAAATCATTAACAATGTTTGATGACGCTTACCTGTTCCTAGAGCCGAATAACAATAAGGAATTGGCAGCTCATCCATCCCTGCACAGGCAAGATCAGCGGCTACTTCGCAAGTTGTGGAACCTGCAGCACAGGCTTTACACTGAATGGTTTCCTTCGGAATTATTTTGTTGCAGAGCGGTTCTTCACAAAAGTGACATTTGTTAACCACTTCAACACCTTGTTTGAGTTCCTCGCAATAAGTTTCCTTGGTTTTATCAGCAGCTACGGACTTGCATCCCTTTTCTACTTTGTGTTTTGTAACTCCTCCTTCAAGCACTGAAAATTAGGATATTGTTTTCTTAAATTTCTACTTTTTTAATTAGATCTAAAGTGTTGAACATGAATTTCACTGATACATCCACTAGCTTTATAAGCTAAGTTATTAATAGTTCTAAGTTAAAGAATTTGATACATAAAATCTCGATCAGGCGTTGTCAAAACATGCCTTATGAAAAGCTGCCACACAGGATGCTAATCGGGTGCTCATAACAGTTGTCCCTTTTTAAAACGTGATGTGTATCTGACAATAACATTATCAGAACCTTGCATCTTCCGACTATATTTGTGACATTAACATCAACTATTCAAAGCAGAATTAGACATTTGTATACGCATTTTATGTGTTAAGTTTCAAGGGGTAAGTGCAGAAACTGTGCGTACTAATATAAAAATAAGAATAAAATTCAGAACTTAAGTAGCTTCACCGAATGAGAGCCCAGGTCCTAAGAAGTCCATCTTATTATAGCAAAAAACAAAATAGCTTCACAAATTTTATATTTCTTTTTATATTAAAATATCCAATTGGATTTAATAAGCAAGGATCCAGCATCAATAAATCGATAGAAGCAAGTCTTCTTAGTCGTAAACAATATAATAGAGGTGTGCCTACCATTCACATCATCTGTATAGCAAACTGCCTTCTGACCGGCAAGAGGCGTGCAAGATTCTTTCTCTGTTTCACACGTTGTATCGCCAGCATCTGCGCATTTATAACACTCCAGCGGAACTGTTGGTACATTAGTATTACAGTCTGCTGTTTTACAGGGACTGCATCCTGCTTGTTTAGGTTCCTCAACGGCTGCGCATATTGCAGCGTTTGTTGCTAGTTCGGTAGCAGAGGTAAGACATCCACGGCTTACGACATCAGCACCTCCAGCATCTGGAATACAAACAAAAATTCATCTAGTACAAGCAAGTTACATGTTAATTCATATACCCATTATAATGTAAAAGTTTACTAACCTTGTCCTCTAACCGAATAGCAATAGGAATGTGGCTTCAGTAGTGTGGGTTTGCAATCTGCTGATGGAAACAACGCACAAGTTTTATCAGTTGGGACAGAACATGTCAGACACTTATGAGCCGCTGGAATTACATTTTTGTTGCAGAGTTCGCCCTCACATGCTACACATAACGCATCTGTTAATCCACCAGTCAATTTTGCACAAACGACTTCTGAAGAAACACCTGCAGTAGCTTCTCTGTGGCAACCTTTCTTCAATGTACGTACTGTTCCCACTGAAATAAAACAAAATCATTTTAGCGAATTCTAAATCCCGTCGAGTCATCTTGTTGAAATTAGCCAGAAATTAGACATCGGAGCTAGATGCCAATTCAGATCACTTGCTTCGTATGCTAGTGATTTGCCATTGAGCTATCGCGGTACATGAATGTTCTTTGATTACTGTCGAATACAGCATGAGCAATTTACATAGTTCAAAGTACATATGGAGATCGTAGAGTTAATTTCTTAAATGGTTGCTTGTACCATGACAACAACTAGATGTTTCTACATATTTAGCTGATTAATTAATTCATTATTATTTCATGTTATTACCTGTTTCTAGAGTGGTGTAGCAATATGGGAATGGTTCTGTTTCAGTTCCTGCACACTCAGCTTCTGTCGGAACAGCGCATGTTGGGTCGCCAGCTGGACATCCGTGACATTTTGGAATCGGTGCAGGTACATTAGTATTACAGTCTGCTGTTTTACAGGGACTGCATCCTGCTTGTTTAGGTTCCTCAACGGCTGCGCATATTGCAGCGTCTGTTGCTAGTTGGGTAGCAGAGGTAAGACATCCACGGCTTACGACATCAGCACCTCCAGCATCTGGAATACCAACATAAATTCATCTAGTACAAGCAAGTTACATGTTAATTCATATACCCATTATAATGTAAAAGTTTACTAACCTTGTCCTCTAACAGAATAACAATAGGAAAATGGCTTCAGTAGTGTGGGTTTGCAATCTGTTGATGGAGCACCCGCACAAGTTTTATCAGTTGGGACTGAACATGTCAGACACTTATGAGCTGCTGGAATTACATTTTTGTTGCATAGTGCGCCTTCACATGCTACACATGACGCGTCTGTTAATCCAGTAGTCAATTTTGCACAAACGGCTTCTGAAGAAACACCTGTAGTAGCTTCCTTGTGGCAACCTTTTTTCAATGTACGTACTGTTCCCACTGAAACAAAACAAAAAATATTACAACATTTTAGCGAATTCTAAATCCCGTCGAGCCATGTTGTTGAAATCAGACATCGGAGCTAGGTACCAATCAAGATCACTAGTTTCGTGTGCTAGTGATCCGTCATTGAGATATCGCGGTGGATGAAAATTCTTTGGTTACCTGTTTCTAGGGTGGTGTAGCAATATGGGATTGGTTCTGTTTCAGTCCCTTCGCAATCAGCTTCTGTCGGAGTAGCGCATGTTGCGTCGCCAGCCGGACATCCGTGGCATTTTACAGTTGCACGTGTGTTTAATTTGGCAATGACAGATTCTTCATTACACAAATCTGATTTACAGGCTGAGCAACTGCTCAATTTTGTATCTCCAGCAGCAACTTGTAAGTCATCACAAACTTGATCTGCAGTTGCACCAACGGGTGCGTTATGGCAGAACTTTTGAACTAAACCTGCAACAGGCACAAATTAAGTAAATTTTCAGTAATATAGGTGCAATGTTGCCACAGAGGTGACACTGCACAGAGTTAATGAATGGAAATGTTAGCAAAAGTTCACTTACCACTGACACTTGCGATGGAGTAGCACCAGGAGTCAGTGCCTTCAACCTCGGTACATGTAAATTTTGACACTTCCTTACAATCTCGTGAAGGATCAGAGCACACGAGGCACTCTAAACAGGATCCTGTAATACAACAATAATATGTTAGATTTATAAATGTGTAAAATATTATCCTCTATTAAAGCGAAGTACTAAGATTTAGTTTAAATATTTGTATTATGTTTTATCCTTAAGTGTAAAAAAATTTCAACATTTAATTTATTAGGGCTAATTTATTTTAATTTTTATATTGTTACAAATTTAGCGAGGTACAGTTATCCTCTACAGCTTCTGACACCAAAGGTTACAAATTGGTAAGCGAGTGTAGGAATTAGAAGTGAGTCTAACTCTGGAACCTTTTCCAATACTATTGTGTTTTAGTCTGTAGCACATGTGTATATATTTCTTTAATGGTAATAGGCACACGCTGTCTTCCTAAATCTCCGAATATAATGTGTTTAAACGAATACTCTAAGCAGCGAGGGTCAGACAGAGGTTTTAAACCTAACGCAGACCTGCCGATCGTGGATTTTTTAATCACCAAAACAATGTAAAAAACTAATATAACGAGTATTGTTGAAGATGAATAATATATATTAAAAAAATCACGATCCGCACTAAAGATTACTTCTATTTATTTCATCATTTAAATATTTATATTTTGCAGACTCTAAAAAGTAGAATTCTATTAAGTTTTATACCCCTGCCATCCCTGCTAGTGTCAAGCTTATAACTCCGGTCATAAATCATAAACCGACTCCGCTTTTAATTCAGCAGTGAACCGTCGTTGCGATCTCTGTAGGTCATAAAAAGGGCCTTTTCTATGAACGACTGAATAGAAAACGAACACGTTCGAGACAAAAAACTCATGATATGTAATAGAAATTAAGTAGAATTTACTCCAAAATGTTTACTGGGGTTGCTGTAAAAGTTTACCAATATCTTTGTTGCCTATGATTTTAGTTAGAATGGATTTTAAAACTCCGTATGTGGTATGTTTTCAATACTCAATATCAAAATTAATATCCTATTTTTCATCATTTTGGGTTATGAAGGTTATGTATTAACCGTCCACCACACATAGTAATCTTCAATTAAACTTTTATAACAATCAGGCTGTTACGTAATAGTTAAAAAAAGATTGCTGACACGACAATTAATAATGGACTGCGGTATATAGTTGTTGTAAAACAGTTGACTGATTTAGAAAATATGAAAATGTTTTAAAAGAATATTTACCAATTCCAAGAATGGATAATAAAACACAAACTGCTGCAGACACTTTCATTTTGATTTCGAACGGCTCAACTCCACCAGGTAATGTGGATCCTACTATAGATTCGGATATATTTATACAAAAATATTGAAAATAGATAAAAATAAAAACCACATGCGCATTTAGTTCGCCTAATATCAGAAAAATGACGAAAACTTATTTTAGATATTCAATGATAACTCTGCTTATCTTTATTATTGGTTATTAATGATAACATATTAGTCATGATTGAAGTTATATAATATATATCTACCCAAAAAGTCGGTTTACTTTGTCTTAAAATGAACAATGCAAGGAGTTAAATATGAGCAACATATTACCCCAGTAAACAATTTGGTGAAGTGCCCTATTTGGTGAAGTTCGAGTCACTCGTACAATTCAATTCTAACGCTTTACAAGTTCGAAGCAACAACACAGAAACCAATTTTAGTTCAAATTTATTCCCTACCTGTCAAGATTTTGTGAAATAAAATCTGATATATGTAGTCTTAGCAAGTTCGTTAATAGTTCAAAAGTGGTACACAAAAGTCGCTTTTAGTTCAAATTCATTCTCTACCTGTCACAGATTTTGTGTTAGTTGTTAGAATTTTTTCATAATAATATTCTTTCTTTTTCCAACATCATTGATTAAGTATTTCTGTTTCTTTCATAAATGGATATATTTTTTTTAAGTTCACTTTCATCTCACTTATTCCAAAGTGAGAGAGAAACGAGATGTGGTTAGACTAGTAAAATATATTTTTCACCGTTACACTTGTATACTTGTATAGTATTTCGTTCAGTACAGTATGTTTAAAGTATATGCTATCCTTTTTCAACAAATATTTCTTTAATGGTAATAGGCACACGCTGTCTCCTTTAACCTCCGAATATAATGTGTTTAAACGAATACGAGGATTAGAACTGTAAACAGCGAGGGCAAGACAGAGGTTTTAAACCTAACGCAGACCTGCCGATCGTGGATTTTTGAATCACCAAAACAATGTAAAAAACTAATATAACGAGTATTGTTGAAGATGAATAATATATATTAAAAAAATCACGATCCGTACTAAAGATTACATCTATTTATTTCTTCATTTAAATATTTATATTTTGCAGACTCGAAAAAGTAGAATTCCATTAAGTTTTATACCCCTGTCATCCCTGCTAGTATCAAGTTTATAACTCCGGTCATAAATCATAAACCGACTCCGCTTTTAATTCAGCAGTGAACCGTCGTTGCAATGTCTGTAACTCATAAAAAGGGCCTTTCCTACGAACGACTGAACAGAAAACGAACACGTTCCAGACAAAAAATTCATGATATGTAATAGAAATTAAGTAGAATTTACTCCAAAATGTTTACTGGGACCTGAGCTATTAACGATAGACTTACATACAGAGATGTGCGTTTTTCAAATACATATACTCAAAGTGCAATTACAAAATAGTAAATACCTATTTTGTATTTTGTATTTGAATATCTTTTAAGAGTATAGAATTTTATATTTTATTTGACAATTTTTACCAACCTATTTTCTATTTGGAAAATACAAAATACTTTTTTCATTTTTGTTACTTCATAGTTCTAATTAGTAAACATTATTTTTTGAATATAAACTTAAAACTCCACCATCATTAGCACCATCTATGATCTAAAAGTATCTGCACAATTGTCTTAGAATTCTTATTTAAAATGATAGATGTGTCTATTATTTTATTATCCTTCCTGTTACATCTGATTTTCGTTTACATAAATTTATCATATTTTCTCGTTCATTATTTGTTTTACTACAAGACAATCACACTCCACTACATTCCTTACTGAAATTTATTTACATAAATATATATTATTTTACCTACTAACTTGTTATATATTATTTTACCTTAACACTTGTCCGCTTTAATCGCTAAACTACCCCAACTAAATATATATATTTTATCCTTCTACAAAATAAAAATAATTCTATTAAAACTACCTGCTTATACTTAGTTATCCATTATCTATTTTTTAAACTTAAATGGGTGCCGAAACCAAGCAAGGAATACGTAGAAGAATTGTTAGTCTCTGAAGTACGGAAAATAAAACAAAAAGATATGAAAACTGTATGTGATACAACTAATAAGAAAAAGGAAAACAACGAACCTTATTATATGTTTGTGGATGACTTGGACTCTTCGACAGCCACTGACCATGGTAACACAACCACAGAACTGGAAACATTGCAGTATTTAAAAAACAATAATACTGACACAGATTCTTTAATTAATTATCCATACATAAAGAAAATATTTTTAAAATACAACACCTGTTTGAATGGTAATGAGACCTCATCGAGGAAAAATGAAAGATAAATTATTTGAACAAATAGTGGTATTAAAATCCATGACATAAATAACATATATATTTTATGTAAATTCTCATAATTATTAAAAAAGTAACATTTATATTAGTAACATAAAGAGTATTCTATTTTCTCAAAAGTATATTTAAAATAAGTATTTTGTATTTAAATACTAACATGAAATTTTGACAAATTATTTTGTATTTAAATGCTTTTAAAAAGCATTTGTGCACATCTCTGCTTACAACAAAGATTGGATAAACAATTCCCTAATTACACAAAATTATTTACTGATGCTCAAAAGAAGCAGACGGAGAGGGTGCAGCAGTAGTAGATATTCATAATAGTAGAATTTACAAGCTACTGTAACCCGCGGGACTTTATTACCCGGATTTGTTCCAATTTCTTTCCATGTGGTTCCTTAAATTTCATAGTGTTAGATATATTAAAGTATACGAGGTTCATTATTTAAGTTAGTAAGTGGACAGTGGACACCCTTAGCAACTTACATAATGAACTCGACCTAATGTTAAGAAACACATGCGTTAATGAGATGGCACTACTAATTTCATAAAGCAGAGTAAGGGGTATAATTACACTCTCCCAAATTCTAAAAATCAACATATGTTATATAGCGTCTGTTGCTGGCATACTCAGACTAATTCGGATTATGAACGAAATATGTTGTTAATTTAGATTTCAGCGCGAGTCTAATTTTCTGCATCAAGCGATATACATCTGGAAGTTTGTCGATTATCAGGTCCCGAACTCCTGAGCGTCGCGCGGCTTCACATCACGTTTTTATACAATATTGCAACTCTTTGTTAGACCAATAATTTCGATTCGCGACAGTTATATAGTTAGTGCCAGATCGCGACCCGTAATTAATATTTCTTTATAAATTTTGCTTGATAATCTTATGTGTTTAGTTAACTTAATCGAGTACTGATACTGTTGTGTGTTGTGCAAATACTTCAAGATTTGTTAAGAATTTAAATATATATGTTATTACACAAGTGTGTGTTTTCCTGATATATTTTGACCGGTTGATTTAAATTTCCCGTGGAATGCCCTTTGACTTAAACCGTTGAAAATCAGATTGTTTTAGGTGCTTATTTCTACGATATAGTTCTCTTTTCAACTAATCAATTAACACAGCTGACACAATTTATACAGCTGAATTTTGTGCCATAGATTTAACTATGGATCTAATTATTACTGATGACAACACTTTAATATTATCCGACTAGTTACCAGTCATACAGTCTTTAAGCAGTAAGGGACTTAATACAAAAATAGACAACAAAATTTATTATGTCAAAGAGAAAATAAATAGTGAAATAAACAAGGGTCCATATATACATAAGGGAATTAAGGAAAATGAACAAGCCGACTAAATGGCCAGGCTAACTGCGTCATGTGGTAACTTTGTCAGATATGAGAGCAATGAAAAAATGAAATGAAATATTGGCAACACTAGTGAGATAATTCTGATAAAGGTAAACAATTCAAAGGTAATACAACCAGTACTGATACATACGCCATGGTTTTCCAAACTAAAATGGCCAGGAGACTTTACACGAGACGAGATAAGGAGAGAGTTTCAAAAATGTCGCCTCGTTCTCGTTAATTTAGAAAAAAATAGGAATCGTTTCAGTCTCGTTCTCGTCTCGTAATCGTTTGTCTGTGAGAACTTACTCCTAAGATAGTATTATGCAAATTAATTCATTATATTATTTCGGCTAATTATTTTTTTTATTCTAAATTTTTTACACACTAAGCAAATCGCTTTTTTCTCACCATTAATTGTATCAAATTTAAAAGAAAATTTAAATTTTGAAGATTTTTTTTTATACACAGTTGATCAACTGGTTCAATTTCACTTAATGCATCATCACTCTCATCTAATCTCGGTCCTTTTGTCAGGTTGACACTAGTAACACCTGCACTCAACGACATTTTTGCGGCAAAATGTCTTCAAACAATCGCATTGTAAATAATTCAAATATTCACATTTATTCTCTTTTATTTTCAAATATTCGCTTCCGTTTGGCCACAAAATGTTGTAAAAGACAAAATTATACAATAAAATATTTAAAAGATGTTTGTTTACCAGATTTTATATTTCGTAAATATACGACCTAACCTTTTTTGTAATAAAAAAGCTTATGTTACAGATAATTTATTTTTTTGGCAATTTTTTTTTTTAATAACATCAACGAGACCAGAAGCGAGGCTCTCGGTGTCTCGCCACATGTGGCCTCGGTACCGTCTCAATAGGTTTCAGAAATGTCTTGTCTTGTATCGTTACGCATTTACGAGACGAGAAAAGTGACGTGCTCGTGTGAAGCCCTATACGAAGCCCGAGAAACCATCAATAAAAAAAAACTATGTTATGTAGCATATATGTATTACTTAACATTATCTGCAACATAGCATGCCAGCACCAGTCTGTTTTCATGGAGGAGAGAAACACCCACGTGGCAGGGTGTGATCATTCATTTAGTTTTATGCTAACTAGAATTCTATCTAGACTATTATGTTAAATTCATGTATATACAGTCACAATGAAGCTTCTTTTCATAGCTCTTTACAAAATTATCATTCTACCTATCTACTTATATACGAGTATAATCAAATTTGAAAATGGTATGTTTGTTTCACATTATTTTCTAATAAAACCTGTGCAGAAGATTCATAATGATTCTAGTAACTGCTGGTTTTTTTATTTATATGTTACACAAAGACTATTCAAAAAGTATCCGACCTTTATTCAAAAAAGCTATCTAAAACTACAGGAAGCAGTGCTGGAACTCGTCTTTTAAGATGACATAAAAGTGACTCCTCGCATTAATTTGTTAATAATTAATTGTTATTTATGAAATTAATTTATTCAATCTTCTTGGTTGTCGAGTCTGGACCCACAAATAGCTGAGTGAGTTTGAGTCTACGACCTAACTACGACCTAGACTTCTTAAATATACAATGAAGTGATTCACAGGAAGTATCACAGGTACGTCACAAGTACCAACAAAGTAGCTGCAGCCTTTTAGATTATGGACCTTACCATAAATATGTACTAATGTTTATTTAGTATTATAAAATAATTTATTTAAACATACCATAATACATTACAAGTAGAACAAAGGAATCTTTTAAACATTTACATTTAAATATTAATGACACTGAAGGACTTAATTATTTCTACAACAGAATTCACAAAGTTTATTTTTAAATTTAATACATAATTGCTGTGAAGACAGCTACAAGTGTGACCAGGAATCCAGCAGCCATGGTAGCAGCTCCATTGCAGTAGTCTTCGTCGCACAGTGTGCATTTGTTGACTTTCTCAACAATTGCTCCAAGTGCGGTCTCTAGATCCTTACAGTAAGTTTCTTCAGTTGCTGAAGAAACCACGCTCACGCATCCTTTGTTGACCCTCCAATCGTCTTCAACGTCTCCAGATACTGAAACAGATAAACCCATTAAATGCGAATCTGTTAAATCAAATGAAAATCAATCAGAGTATTCGTCTATGACTCTATAAATCAAATTCTAAACGATTACGTAAAACATATCTCTGTCATGGTCGAATATGAATAGTAAACACGGTTACGTATATTTAAGGTTTATGTAACATAAAAACATTTACCTGTCAAGTAACATTTCTTAGGTTAATATAACATGTCAGATTACACAACAAAACTTATCCTTCGACATATCTTTACGTTTTCTGACGTTA
Organism: Panorpa germanica; assembly: GCA_963678705.1. Taxonomy (NCBI): domain Eukaryota; kingdom Metazoa; phylum Arthropoda; class Insecta; order Mecoptera; family Panorpidae; genus Panorpa; species Panorpa germanica. Next base: position 11,242,247 of record OY783210.1, read on the forward strand.
AGTTTATATTTGGTTTTATGTAGTGGTACTCATTAGTGGTAATATGTTAGGCCAATGACATTTCTGACGTTAATACCGCCAGAATACTTACAGTTGTAATCGAACGTGGAACATCGGGATTCTTCGTCATGTTCCGGAATGCAGAATTCGTTTTCACTCATTTCCTCCTTGCAATCCTTGTCGTCTGTATTTTTGCATGTGTAGCATTTAAGTTCGGACGGTTTTTTCGGCTCATTGCATCTTTCAGTTCTGCAAGCGGTACAGGCTTCTCCTGGATAAACTTCTTTGACTAATGCACATATATCGTTACTGGAAATTGTCCCAATTGGAGAATAAAAGCATCCTCGCCGTAAAAATTCATCTGTTGTAAATAAATATAAATATAATATTAAACAAACAGTTACAATAGCACCTAATTGTCTTAAGATAATATTATTCAAACAACTAACCTGTTCCAGTTGCTTGGAAACAATTGGCTCGTGGCTGCGCCAATGTTGCATCAACGCAGTCGACTGTTTCAGTTGCAGCACAAGCTTTGTCTGTATCTGTGGTACATTTTCGGCATTTAATGGTCTCTGGGAATATTTCAACATTGCAAGATGCTCTATCACATGCTAAGCACTCCACATTAGTCATGCCCGTATCTGTTACAGTAGCGCAGATGGCTTCTGAAGATAATCCCTTTGTTGCAGCTGGGGCGCATCCTTTCTTCAAGGTTTTCACAGTACCAACTGAAATAAAATGATTAGATTAGATTAGGTCTTTTAGCACATTGTCACTTCTTGAAAATCATTAACAATGTTTGATGAGGCTTACCTGATCCTAGAGCCGAATAACAATAAGGAATTGGCAGCTCATCCGTCCCTGTACAGGGAACATCAGCGGCTACTTCGCTGCAAGTTGTGGAACCTTCAGCACAGGCTTTACACTGAATGGTTTCAATCGGAATTATTTTGTTGCAGAGCGGTTCTTCACAAAAGTGACATTTGTTAACCACTTCTACACCTTGTTTGAGTTCCTCGCAATAAGTTTCCTTGGTTTTATCAGCAGCTACGGACTTGCATCCTTTTTCTACTTTTTGTTTTGTAACTCCTCCTTCAAGCACTGAAAAATCAAGACATTGTTTACTTAAATTTCTTCTTTTTAATTAGATCTAAAATGTTGAACATGAAATCCACTGATACATCCACTAGCTTTATGAGCTAAGTGATTAATAGTTCCAAATAGTTGCGTTCTTTACCAGAGCCTTTTTAGAACGCGAAGTATACCTGCAAATAAACCTATCAGAGCCTTGCATCATCCGACTGCATTTATGACATCAACTAATCAAAACATTCGCAAAAGCGTACTTCCAAAAAAAAGAAAGTTATATAAGTAAATTATTAAACAGTAAGTGCAAACACTGTACATACCAATGTAGAAAAATAAAGAAAAAATTCAGAGTTGAAGTAGTTTTACCGAAAGAAGGACCCTGATCCTAAGAAACCCGTCAAATTATAACAACAACAAAATAGCTACACAAATTTTTAATTTCTTTTTATATTGAAATATCCAATTGGATTTAATGAGAAAGGATCCGGCATCAATAAATCGATAGAAGAAAGTCTTCTTAGTCGTAAACAATATAATACAGGTGTGCCTACCATTCACATCATCTGTGTAGCAAACTGCCTTCTGACCGTCAGCAGCCGTGCAAGATTCTTTCTCTGTTTCACACGTTGTGTCAGCATCTGCGCATTTATAACACTCGAGCGGAGCTGTTGGTACATCAGTATTACAGTCTTCTGCCTCACAGGGACTGCATCCTACTTGTTTGGGTTCCTCAACGGCTGCGCATCTTTCAGCGTCTGTTGCTAGTACGGTAGCAGAGGTAAGACACCCACGGCTAATCACATCAGCACCACCAGCATCTGGAATACAAACATAAATACATCTAGTACAGGCAAGTTACATGTTAATTCATAGACTCTCTATAATGTACAAGTTTACTAACCTTGTCCTCTAACAGAATAGCAATAGGAATGTGGCTTCAGTAGTGTGGGTTTGCAATCTGCTGATGGAGCCAAAGCACAAGTTTTATCAGTTGGGACAGAACATGTCAGGCACTTATGAGCCGTTGGAATTACATTTTTGTTGCAGAGTTCGCCCTCACATGCTACACATGATGCGTCTGTTAATCCACCAGTCAATTTTGCACAAACGACTTCTGAAGAAACACCTGCAGTAGCTTCTCTGTGGCAACCTTTTTTCAATGTACGTACTGTTCCCACTGAAACAAAACAAAAAATATTACAACATTTTAGCGAATTCTAAATCCCGTCGAGCCATGTTGGTACCAATCCAGATCACTAGCTTCGTATGCTAGTGATCCGCCATTGAGCTACCGTGGTTGATGAAAATTCTTTAGTTACTGTCGAATACAGCATGAACAATTTACATAGTTCAAAGTACATAAAAGCAGTCCTAGAGTTAATTTCTTAACTCGTTGCTTGTACCATAACAACATCTAGATGTTTCTACATATTTAGCTGATTAATTAATTCATTATTAGTTCATCTTATTACCTGTTTCTAGGGTGGTGTAGCAATATGGGAATGGTTCTGTTTCAGTTCCTGCACACTCAGCTTCTGTCGGAACAGCGCATGTTGGGTCGCCAGCTGGACATCCGTGACATTTTGTAATCACTTCAGGTGCAGGAGGTACATTAGTATTACAATCTGCTGTGTTACAGGGACTGCATCCTACTTGTTTGGGTTCCACAACGGCTGCGCATATTGCATCGTTTGTTGCTAGTTCGGTAGCAGAGGTAAGACATCCGCGGCTTACCACATCAGCACCTCCAGCATCTGGAATACCAACATAAATACATTTAGTACAAGCAAGTTACATGTTAATTCATAGACTCTCTATAATTAAAAGTTTACTAACCTTGTCCTCTAACCGAATAACAATAGGAAAATGGCTTCAGTAGTGTGGGTTTGCAATCTGCTGATGGAGCCAAAGCACAAGTTTTATCAGTTGGGACAGAACATGTCAGGCACTTATGAGCTGCTGGAATTACATTTTTGTTACATAGTTCGCCCTCACATGCAAAACATGACGCGTCTGTTAATCCACCAGTCAATTTTGCACAAACGGTTTCTGAAGAAACACCTGTCGTGGCTTCCCTGTGGCAACCTTTTTTCAATGTTCGTACTGTTCCCACTGAAATAAAACAAAATCATTTTAGCGAATTCTAAATCCCGTCGAGCCATGTTGTTGAAATTAGCCAGAAGCTAGACATCGGAGCTAGATGCCAATTCAGATCACTTGCTTCGTATGCTAGTGATTTGCCATTGAGCTATCGCGGTACATGAATGTTCTTTGGTTACTGTCGAATACACAGCATGAACAATTTACATAGTTCAAAGTACATAAAAGAAGTCCTAGAGTTAATTTCTTAACTCGTTCCTTGTACCATGACAACATCTAGGTGTTTCTACATATTTTGCTGATTAATTAATTCATTATTATTTCATGTTATTACCTGTTTCTAGAGTGGTGTAGCAATATGGGAATGGTTCTGTTTCAGTTCCTGCACACTCAGCTTCTGTCGGAACAGCGCATGTTGGGTCGCCAGCTGGACATCCGTTGCATTTTGTAATCGGTGCAGGTACATTAGTATTACAGTCTGCTGAGTTACAGGAACTGCATCCTACTTGTTTGGGTTCCTCAACGGCTGCGCATATGGCAGCGTCTGTTGCTAGTGCGGTAGCAGAGGTAAGACATCCACGGCTTACGACATCAGCACCTCCAGCATCTGGAATACAAACATAAATTCATCTAGTACAGGCAAGTTTCATCTAATTCATAGACTCTATAATGTAAAAGTTTACTAACCTTGTCCTCTAACAGAATAGCAATAGGAATGTGGCTTCAGTAGTGTGGGTTTGCAATCTGCTGATGGAAACAACGCACAAGTTTTATCAGTTGGAACAGCACATGTCAGGCACTTATGAGCTGCTGGAATTACATTGTTGTTGCATAGTACGCCTTCACATGCTAAACATGACGCGTCTATTAATCCAGTAGTCAATTTTGCACAAACGACTTCTGAAGTAACACCTGTCGTGGCTTCCCTGTGGCAACCTTTCTTCAATGTACGTACTGTTCCCACTGAAACAAACAAAAAATATTACAACATTTTAGCGAATTCTAAATCCCGTCGAGCCATGTTGTTGAAATCAGACATCAGAGCTAGGTACCAATCAAGATCACTAGTTTCGTGTGCTAGTGATCCGTCATTGAGATATCGCGGTGGATGAAAATTCTTTGGTTACCTGTTTCTAGGGTGGTGTAGCAATATGGGATTGGTTCTGTTTCAGTCCCTTCGCAATCAGCTTCTGTCGGAGTAGCGCATGTTGTGTCGCCATCTGCACATCCGTGGCATTTTACAGTTGCACGTGTGTTTAATTTGGCAATGACAGATTCTTCATTACACAAATCTGATTTACAGGCTGAGCAACTGCTCAATTTTGTATCTCCAGCAGCAACTTGTAAGTCATCACAAACTTGATCTGCAGTTGCACCAACGGGTGCGTTATGGCAGAACTTTTGAACTAAACCTGCAACAGGCACAAATTAAGTATATTTTCCGTAATATAGGTTCCATGTTGCCACAGAGGCGACAATGCACAGAGTTAATGAATGGAAATGTTAGCAAAAGTTCACTTACCACTGACACTTGCGATGGAGTAGCACCAGGAGTCAGTGCCTTCAACCTCGGTACATGTAAATTTTGACACTTCCTTACAATCTCGTGAAGGATCAGAGCACACGAGACACTCTAAACAGGATCCTGTAACACAACAACAATAATATGTTAGATTTGTACTCAAAATACATCTCTTGTTTCCCGCCAAAAACACAAAACATTAATATTTCTTTATAAACATTCCAAGTTTATCGAACAAGTGCAATTTTTTTACATATAATATTACATAAATAGTTTAATTTACGTTAGAAAACATAAATTTATGTAAAAGGCTATTTTTTATTTACGTAACTTGATATTATACGAAGATATTATTAAAAATTGTCATTTAGCAGGTAAACTTTTAACGTTAAATAAATCTTAAATGCATGTAATTGTGTTTAGCAAGTACTTGAAATTTGGTAAGGTTTTAAATAAAAGAATAATTCTAATATTGTAGATAATATCGAAATACAGGTACAGTCAATTATGGTCGAAATAATTGCTGCCAAACCTAGAAAAACACGGTGAGATAAAGAAAAGTTTTAGTAGGATATGTGGGAAGGAAGTGGAAAAATTATAGGACATTAAAAGTAGGTGTAGGAAGAAGTTGGAAGCTGATAGAGATCTTACAGGAGAAGAAGGAGAGAATAAGATGTATGACTGAAATTAGGAGTAAGGAAAATGAAGCTTGATATGTTGCGCGTTAGTTTTAGAGTTGTTTAATTAATAAAATGAAATTAAATCCGTGAAGCTAAGGCGAAGAATGTGTTAATGTAATTGGTAGAATTAATGTTGAAGAATGTAAGCCCTAATGGCAAAAACGTTAAATAAATAAAATACAATAAAAAATACTTAAAACTTCATAGTTATAATGATTGAAGATCTAATGATTTAAAGGCTTACTTCAGAACAATAGGAAATAAGTAAATTTGCATTGTAAACTTAACAAATCGAGATAACGAGCCAATTCGTTATGACTAATTTAAAATGTAATTAATTATTAGGTAACGATACATCATAATGACCTCATAATTATCAAATAAATAAATTAATTAATTAAAATAACAACAACAGATGATTAAATGAGATTATTGCTAAATAAATTTAATTCTAAATAATCAATTTATCGTACACGAGTATTTTTAATATGAGATAACACGACTCCGCTGTTTGTATTAAATTGTTATTGATGTTATTTTGTCTATATCCTAAAATAATAATTGGAAAAATGTTATCTTTTTTTTTTTGAGTGCTATCATTTTTATCTAAGTATTTTTGATATTATCAAAATATGCATGGAAACAGGTTTGATATTTTTTTAATTTATATTGATCAATAAATTATTTGGAGTGGTGTAATCTAAACGGAAACATCAGTATATAGTGAAAATAAATTCTGATGCTCATTCGATTCGATGAAAAAATATTTTTAATCTGATTGTAATTTTGATTGTTACGGAATAATCGCCTGGCGCGATTGAATTGCGTAATGATTCCTGACAACGCCCAAAAACTTTTATTCGACATGTACTCAATTTTTTTTCAACTTCATCAAGTTATTAGCACTTAAAACAATATACACATTTATAAACATTTGCAATACGTATAAGTACGGGTATTTAAAATAAAGAGATTAAATTTGATTCATTGAGGAAGTAAATAACAATTTCTAAACTTTCTTTGCTTTCAAATATCTGCTTATAGTCTTCAGGCATATTACAGTTTTGTCTGTGTGATGATTACTTGGTGCATTGAAGAATAATATGCTATACTGTTACATGAGTGCTATTACATTAACATATTGGCTGTGGTTTTCTTTTGAATAAGTAGGTATGAATAAGATTTGTATGACCTATTATGGGTCTACATATTACTACTTCCAGCATTCTATTTAATCCGACTTGTAAGTCTTGCGTAATTATTTGTTTTAGGACTTGTTTAGACATAGAAAAAAAATAAGAATATAAGGTTCTAAATTAAACTAATACTACCTACATATTTTTAATGTATTTTGCATTTATTTAATAACTGTGCTAAATATTGTAAATATTATTATGAATGAAGAACAAATATCTTTTTAATTTTTAAAACTCCGAGGTCTACGATTACTTACATTCAAAATAATACAGTTTATCGAATCCACACTTATAAAGAATACAATCTTAAATAATAAAAGAATGTATTATATACAGAAAATCAATGGGAAAAGTAATGCTAAGTCTTGATAAAGCTATGTCTTTATTTCGTACAGTAATGGAAGTTTTTTATAACCTAGTTATGCTCGCTTCAACTTTATTTTGCAGTTTATTTATTAAAGTCAATTAGTCTTAGATAAATTTAAATCTTGCTCTTGAAATTTAACAGGCATTCTTTAAAATTTAGAAAATTGCAAAAGTTAGCTAACTTGGCCAATTAAAGAGAAATTAAATCGAAAATTGATTAGTAAATCATTCAGCCAGCCTAATAGCAGATAGTGGATCAACTGAATTTCAATTAATTAGACAGTGAGCAATCGTCACTTAATCTAACCTAGGTTCCTAGGTATAAAATTATCTTGCAATGCAAGGTTTACACTTGCTATCTTACTACTAGCTAATTAAAGTGTTACATTGTGGCACATTTCCTATCTGGGTTATCTAGAAAGACTCAAAAGACTTTTATAAAATGGTTTGGTTTTCTGATTTATATGTACACAAAGGCAATTTATAATTCTACTAATGATAATACAAAACAGGGAGCTTTATGTTTCTATTAACCCCAGAAATGATGACTAAATACTGATATTCCCTGTATATTCATAATGTGAAAATAATGTTATGTATATATAATGTATATACATGAAATAATGTTTAAATATGCACATATTTTGTTTTTGTACATACATACGACATACAGTGCACGTTTTATATCACTATATGCAATATACGTGAATGTATATATTGAAAAAAATTCACAAAAAAGGTAATTATTGTTATTCGTTTAAATTTAATAAGAGATTGAAATAAATTAAAATAAGAAGACGGTACTTACCAATTCCAAATATGGATAACAAAACACCTGCCACTAGTAAGGTTTTCATTTTTGATTTGTTTTCAATAATGTAACCTATAATACTGTTAATCTGGCACCCATATTACTTTTATATATAACATCCAAAAATAAGATAAAAATGTATCATGTGCGCAGCACAATCTCCTATCTTGTTGTAACTTTTATCAATTTAGATTTTTTTGATAAAAAAATATTTTTGACAATTATTAATTGATTTTATTTTAAAAATTCTTACTCATAAGTAAACGATTACATCCGCGAAATATTTTCGTTAATCAGAGGCTAAAAAAATATAGGTATAAAACCAAACCAGACGAAGAAGCCGACCGGGAAGGTAAAAGATCAACGATTCGAAGAAAGAGTAAACTACTTGCTAGTTGTTTCGCATTGGTACACTTTATCATAAGATGAAGCTTCTTACTACTTTAATGTAATGTAATAAAAGTGCATATTATACATCTGTATCGTTTTCTCCCCTCACCGTCGTTGAATACCAAGCTGTATGTTTCCATTCAAGTTCGGAAAAATACGACTAAGTGTAGCAGGTTTGGGCGGACATCTTCGGCAGAACAGAAACTTCGTATCATAAAAAATTGAGTTAACGATTACATCCTATTGAAAAATTCGGGGGTCGAAAGTAAACGGTTCCAGTGTGAAACTAACCTCATAGTAATATTACAGAAATTTGTTTTAGTTTTAGTGAGGATAAAAATATGTTAAAATGCAATAGTAGTCTAAGCAAATGTAAACTAAAGTAAATTTACCCGCAAACACAAAACAGGAATGTTACATTACATAAACGTGTGTACATACGTTACACAGACTGTTATTTAAAAAGAAAATTTCGGTTCACTTCTGTCAGAATGCGGGAATAAACAAATCGTAGTTAAAAGTAGTGTTAACCCCGAGAACGTCATGAGCAGCCCTGCTGTGTTATCCAAAATTGGCAAAAGATAGTTAAGGCAATTACAGTCACTTCTGGGCGTTGTGTTAAGATCTTTGAGGAGTTTTATTTTCCGAAACTTGAGGAAATGTATGTGAGGGACGTATGCTTCCAACATGATGGCACCACTGCTCACAGGGCATGAACGCTAGTAACTCTTTTGCGCGAACACTTTAATCGCTCGCCGGATTTAGCACTCTGCGATTACTTTTTATGGGGATATTTTAAACCGTTAGTCGATGCGTCAAAGAACAATATGCGTCCTGCTATTGCCAACATAGACACAGACAAGGTAGACCGAAACTTACGATTTCGAAAGAGCTGACCAAATGGCCAAGCTAGCTGCTTCCTATGATAACTGCATTTCATATTGTGTAAAATCAGATATAAAAGCAAGTAGGATAATTCTGATAAAGGTAGAGAATTTTATAAAATACAACCAATAGTGAAACGTAAGCCATGGTTTGCATAACTAAAATGGCTAAGAAGATTAATGACAATGACCTCAAGACTAAGAATGAATCATACTGGAGCTCCGAAACATCTAGCAAGCAACAAAATCATTCCAAACTCTAAATGCGAATGTTGTGAAGAGGAGGCAGATCCTGACCACATTCTGTGGCAATGAAAAAATACAGCAATGTTAAGAAATGGACTTCAAAGGGCGGTGCTACAGACTTCGCAGACGCTTCCTGTTAAACACCACATTGAGAAACCGAAATTTATGACAGCAGTGGCTATGAACAGATCATTTTTGTTGTCGGCATATAAAAAAAATAGTCGGAAAAGTAAAATTAAAGTTATAGCAGAATATTATTAGGGGCGATAAAAGGCTACGTGCCTAGGAAGTTCAAGAAATTATATGTATGTATATATATATATATATATATATATATATATATATATATATATATATATATATATATATATATATATATATACGATTTCGACCCTCCAAATGTAATGACTAGAACAGAATGTTCATCTATATAAAGGAAAAAGATTACAAATATTATCTCTAATACTTTTTGTTTTATGATTTTTTTAAATTAGGAAGTTCCCGAGCCGCACCTATATATGTCATAATATGTTGACTAATACGTAAAATCGTTTACGTAACAGGTAACTTTCGTTATGTGTAAAATTGAGTCTTTGAGGACAGTTTGAATACTCAATGGGAACATATGAAATGCACACAGTTAACAGTTATGACAAGTCTGTGTTAAAATAAAATTGTAATGTTGTCTGCTTTTGTTAAATGTGCTTTTTAAATTTTTATTATTATTTCTCGGGCTTCCTAGGCACGTAGCCTTTTATCACCTTTAATAATGTTCTGTTTTCTTCGTTAAATGTTTTCATATGATGTTGTTCCTATCTTTACAGGACAAGAACAAAATTGTTGTTTAGACAGTCGTGCTCCAGTAAGCGATAGCCTTTAGACCCAACTGCAGATGCGGATAAAATAATAATAAACTTAAGTTAAAAGTAAGGCAGAGTGTAGAGTTTAGAACAGACAAGACAATACATTTTTTTCATTTTTTATGAAGTTTTGTCCCTTTAATTATTCTTTAATAGATTACTTTAATTATACTTATCTGTAATACGACTATTTAAAAAAAAATCATATTTGAAATTCTGATAAGTAACTTTATCAGTATATATGATAGACTCATACATTTCTAGATGTTAAGATATTGTCCACAACCTAAAGCTTTGAAGAAATTAAAAATGTACGTGGCCCACTTCAGCAGGGGAACCCCAAAAACAGTCTTTATCAAATTTATACAGGACTATGGCAACTTTATACAGAGCATTAGCAGATTTATACTGAACTAAACAGAATTTATACTAGATAAAATAGAATGTAAGATAAAACAATTTATTAAAATATTTATGTCTGTTACAAATTCGCATTGGATAAAATAAAATTTGGCGATGAGGTCTTTTGCTTAGTATTTTTACTTTTAATTAAGTCCAAATATTGGTCCATTTGAATCCCGCTAAATACAGTTATGTATTTTTAAGGTTAATCTAACATAACAAAAATTATCTGGAACAATGTTACCTAATATGTAACGTTTTGTGAACTATTTTAAGTATAAAATCTGAACAGTAAAGGCTTTTTATTTAAAATAGTTTTAATAGTTAAAATAGTAATGTAATAATAAGGTAACCTTCTAAAATAAGATAACATGTAAAGACCTTATGTAAGATAAGAAGTAACTGCTTTACTGGCGTCCTTTAATTTCTGACGATTTTTGAAAAGCCTGTATTTTCTAAATTAGTCTACTTATACCAACTCCAAGGTATGAGATTAATTTGGCTCTTTATCTACGGTTAGTTAACAGTTTTGGATAAACTTACATTGCTTAATTTAGAAAATATAAGCCTTTGAAAAATCATCAGAAGCTACCGGACGTCAGTATAAAATAGAGGTTTGTGTTTACCGAATTTTTCTTGTTTCTACTACACACATCTCAAAATATCTTATTATTTAATTGTATGGATTATATTTTATTGTTTTTGCCTTTAAGACCTTACAAAGTTCGTCTTCCTCGTTACTTTCCTCTTCTGCCTCCTCCTTTCTTCCACCACCTATCTACTTTCTTCTCTTCTTTTGCAATTGTTCCTCACGACTCTCTGCTTAAAAAGTTTTTCTTCCTTCTCTCTTCTCTTTCTACTTACCTTCGTCATCCATACCCTTTCCTTACAATAACTCCTCCAAGCTTAATTCACTTTCCACTTTATCCAGATACTTATACTTAATGTGTCATAAGTTTTCCTCTTCTTTCGCATATGCATCATAATTTCTCTGCTACTGATCCAAAAGACCTACTGCCTCTATCTCCATTCCACAGCCTGAACAAGCAATCGTTTTCACATCCTTTTCTCCTTTGTTTTCCAGATACAGTGGCAATCCCTTCGCCCATAGCCGTATTTTGTGTTGTATCTTTCTTAGTCCATCTTCCTCTTCCTTTGCTGTTGTTGAATTTCCACATCTCTTTCTTTTATCATGCTTCTTACCTCTCTTTCCTCTGCTCTAAGTCTATCCTGCTATCTCTCTTTCTTCATACTACCTTCTCCTATCTTTCTCGCATCTTGTATTCCCTCCTTTCCTTATTTCTTCCGCCACACTTTAATTATTCCGCGTTCCGTTATTTCTGCGTTCTTATCTTTCTCTTCTCATCTCATCGCCCTCATCACTGCCTCTATTCTCAGGTTATTCCTTTTTACCTCCTCCATTACCAAGTAACTCCGAGTACACTTACCTACTCCAATATCCCATTTTATCCTCTTCCACCCCCAGATCTCCGCTCAATACATTATCATGCTTTCTACCAATCTATCGAACAATAATACCCTTTTTTTATCTCGATGCTAAAAATCTTTTCCCCCTATTTAATTTGGTCGGATTCAAATTACTAAAAATTATGTCGAATGTTTTTTTTTTAACTTCGTAATCTTGATTCGTACATCTAAAGCCATTTTAGGACCTAGTACATAATTCGGAGTCTATTTAAATTCATATTTATTAAAATCTATGAATTTTTGTCATAAAAGAGTTTGCTCACAGTCATTAATATGAAATGTAAGTGTTAAGGGATACATATTGCGAAACCACTTCAACTTTGACAATACAACAAAGATAAAGTTGATGCGAACTACAATAGACAACATCTCATAATCCGACGTTTTAACAAACTGTTTACTGTGGCAACTTGATCAATATCAAGTTCTCTTCAATATCTTAAGGCCAACCCAACGACCTAAATGATAAAATATTATTCACCAATCAGTAGTTAAATCGATTCAGCAACGAATGTCGACTAATTTAATTAAATGGTCACCATTAGTATTAGCTTGAAGCTCATATTACATAGCTGCCAAAATAATAATTAATATTACATGTTGAGAAATATTTTAGATTAGATAAATATCACCATTTCCTCTGATAAATAATAAAAAACATATTTGCACACATTTGATGCTATCTACACCATTAAACAAAAGCTCCTTATGACATATGCAAAGATAGTAACACACAAATTGAGTAATAGTAATTTATTATGTTTATTTTTAAGTAATAAAGAATTTCTTTATTGCGTTTTATCTTTAAAATGTAATTAATCAGAAGAACAATAAAAAGTAAATGAGAAAAGAAAGGGAGAATGAAAAACGAGACTAAGATAGATTTTAATTGTAAATTGCAATGTATACATGAAAGCGAATTGAATTGGAAATATATCTGTCAGAGCACATCAAGCGGGTTTCGGGAGAAAGCGGATTATGGCTGGAGGAGATATTTCAAGGAAGGAAGGTGGATGACGACAGTAAGATGAAGAGTAAAGAAAAGGAGGAGAACAAATATGAAGAAGCTTGATATTGATGGAAAGATGAAAGAAAGGTAGAGAGCGAAAATCAGATTGGAAAATTGCTGATAGTAGGCAGAAATCTGATCGGGAACGAAACAAGGAAATATAGAGAACGTATATGTAACGAAAAGAAGAATAGACCAAGAAAAAAAATACAATTGCTAGATTTAATTTTGAAAATTGAATGTCTAACGGCGAAAACGTTAAATAAATTTTAATTTTATTGCCTAATTAAATTTAAAAAATATACAAAAAATTAGGCGACCCAAAATCCAAATTCCTAAACCAAAGGATCCAAGAGATGATGAAAAAGAAGCTGAGGATGAAAAAGAAAATGAGAAAGACTTAGAAAATTAAGAGGAGGAAGAGGAAGGTGCTGAATACGGTGATAATGAAGAGAAATCAGAGGATGAAAGACAACAAAACAAAGGAGAAAAGAGTGACAGGAGTAGAGAATATGGAAGATGGTCGTTGTGACGCAGACGGTTACAGGATAAGAAAGATTACATCTAATTCAGGTCAAGATGTGTAGAAAAAGAAAAATAACTAGGAAACGATAGGTTAGCAGAAAAAATCAAGCGAGGAAATGTTTAAAACAATCTTGCAAGTTCGAAACTGTAAATTAATGTTATTATAATTTACAATGCGGAAAATGTGCCATGTCCCTAAGAACCACATCAAATTGTAATAAAAAAAGATTCATATTAAAAAAAAATATATAGACTCTGATATCATCTCTAATAAATAAACATAACTATAGTATGATTCACAGGATATTGTGATAAGGTTCAAAATAAGTGAAGTACTCAAACCATGTCTTATCAGCTTAAAATCAGATAAAGTGTTTGATTGATCAGAAAAATAATTGACTTCCAAGTTAAACTCGTTATCAAAAATATACATTTTCTGTAATATTGAAACCTGACATGTGATTTTCGGATTTGAAGTACCAATGACTGAAATATTCTAATATTGTTTTTACGTCGTAAGAATATCAAAATATTATGCAATTTGTTTTATTTATTATTTCAAACTAAAGTTTTTACATTTTTTAATTTAAAATTAATTTTTAAATTTAATTGTTTATGTTATAAATGTTACTTTAGTTTTACAACGTTCAACAAAAGAAAAGGGCGTTGATTTCTGGTCCTTTTATGCAGATATGCTACGCCTAATTTGACGGCAACAAGCAAAACCCCATCTTATGTTTTCAAGATATAAATGTTTCATGAAGATACACTATACCTGATTTAATAGCTAAAATCTTATAGAGCGAGCCAGTTGGAACGCTGTAAACAAATTTTTAAAACTATCTGTCAAATATTACAGAAACTCTTTACCATGTTTCACAGCGTTTCAGAAACCATTTGCACATCTGCATGAGGCAGACTCTAGTGTCTAGCTACTTCATTCCCTTGACAATTAAACTGTCTCTTTAAAATAATCTTTTTTAATATCTTCTATAATATTCTTTTCATATCTTCTAATCCTTAATATCTACTACAAAACATACATCTAAAAGCATCAGACTTCCGTAATTAAAAAATAATTTCAATTTGTAATCTTGATTACTCTATCAATGTAGTACTATTGAATAGAATTTAAAACTGAATACACAACCCAATTGCACAAACTAGTTGAAGAAATACGACCAATTATATAAGTTACTGTTAAAGGCTACTGGAATTTATCAAAACCTTATTAACAAATCGCCCTTGTGACATAAAATATTTATTGAACTTTTATCAATCTATGTTTTCAGAACTACGTCAATTACAAATTTTGCGTGTGCTTGATTTTAAAATCGATAATTAATATTTCGAAATATTCCAATGTTTATTCCGATAATATCAAGATGGTGTATATGAAAATCATGAGCAATTTATCTTAGTAAAGATAAATATTATTCCGGGAAAAGATAAACACAGGCTGAAACTTGTTTTGCAATGCAGCACCTTACTCTAATTAAAATATATTGTTAACGATAACCAATATATTAAAAGTATTAAAATTGATAAAGTGAACTTTATAAATTAAACTCAAATGAGAAAATTTTAAAAATTAAACTTTATTTATAGTAATAAATATATAAAAACATCATATAAAGTATTTGTATCCTATAATATTTGCTATGGCTAATTATTCTTTTTCTTTGGTATTGGAAAGTCTTTACATATATCTATTTCTTCTCTAGGTACCGCCCATTCTAACAGCCATATAAATATCCGGCATAAACTTACGACTAGTAAAAATGGCCATACTCCACTTATAAGATAACTGAAAGGAAAAAAAATATTAATAAACAGCAAAGTATGATTATTTAAAACATAGGAAAACAATAAAAAAAAAAGCAACCTGACTAGCTGATCTCCAAAAGGTTCTTCTGGCAGATTCGTTATGGTTTTATAAACATCTTCGGTTCTTTGAGTAACATTTTCCCAATTATAAAGCAACGACACTTGCTTGTTACATGCAAAAGGGCATTTGTAGCTTCCTTCCGTCCGATCTTTAATTGCTTGCTTTACTCCTGTAAAAAGCCAACTCAATTAGAAATTTTAAATATGTTTGACACAAATGAACAGATGAACAGGTGAGCTTAGGAAGCCATCAAAACTTTAGTTCTTTTAAAAGCACACGGTACACATTATTAGTTATATAAATTACCAACTAACAGAACTCATTATTACCCTTTACTAAAGATTCAACCGTAGGCTCTGTTAGATAAATTAAATCGGAAGGGAGAACTTCTGGAATACCTCCAACAGCTGTTGAAACTACTTGCAGTCTGTCAATATAAAATTTAAAAAGTAAATAAAAGCTTCTAGATTTCTATTATATTTATAAATAGTATGTCACGGATAGCATGTCATACCCACATGAAGCAGCTTCAACGATGGCCATACAATACGCTTCGGTTAATGACGTGTTCAAAAAAATGTGTCCCCTACGTAAAACTGTTTGTACCTAAAATAGGATTACTTAGATTAATTTATTACATGGTCCAATTTAATAATCTTAAAAACGGTTGAGTATGTTAGTGCGCAAAACGGTACTTTTACTTTTCAAAAACCGTTCAAATAAATCATAGAACGTTGTATATTAGGTAAAATCAAGTAACTTTTGTTATGTTAACAGGTAAGTAGCTGTGTTTAGCGAAATGGTACTTATAAACATTTAAAAATATGTGTTTCATAGTTTTAAATATTTCTTGGTTTAATAAGATACTCAAAAAAGAATTATTTTTATTTTATACAGGGTGTCCCAAAATTCAACGATAAGCGGGCACCAGAGGGTGGTCCTGCTCATGACTACACGAGAAAAAAAAAATGTATCTAATTTTTTTTAGAAATTACAAAAAAAAATAAAAATCTTTAGAAAATTGAAACCTTAAGATGTTTTTAACTACCATGACTGCAATTTTTCAAATATTTCTGATTTTCTTTTTGTATCGGCAACCTAAATAGCACTAAACAAACAAAAATTTTAAAGATTTTTACTTTCAATCCACTTTAACTCATCGTGGTGTAAAAAAAAAGTATGAACACTACTATGGCAAATTTTTTTAAAAATTGGCGCAACTCTTCAGGATTCCAAAATGGTGTAATGGTAAAATTTTAGGGAAAAAAATAATTTCGATTGATTTTTGTGTAAAAACTACTAGCATTCTGGGATTTTTAATGGTTGTGGTAGATAGCAGTGCTATTTACGTTGCCGATACAAAAAAAAATCAGAAATATTTGAAAAATTGTGGTCATGGTAGTTAAAAACATCTTAAGGTGTTTCAATTTTCGAAAGATTTTTATTTTTTTTGTAATTTCTAAACAAAATGAGATAAATTTTTTTTTCTCGTATAGTCATGAGCAGGACCACCCTCTGGTGCCCGCTTATCGTTGAATATTGGTACACCCTGTATATAATTTATTTAATGTCGGCCTATTTCCGATGCTGAGTCCTATAACTGACGAATTCCTACTATGTTAGCCATTTTAATGGCGCCGTGACATAATCGTTAAGTTGTTATTAATAAGTATAAAGTACAGAATGAGACCTGCGTTAACCGATATTATAAATCTATGTATGATAAATATTTACTTCAGAATGTCCAAGCGCTCCCAGTAATGTTATTTTACCGAGTCCTCTATTTTCTCTAAGTTCTTCTAAAAGTTGTCTCTTTGGTCCATCCCCCGCCACAATAAAATGAAGATTAGGATAATCTGGTATTAATTCATTCATAACTGCCACAGATAAATCAATACCCTTTCGATAAACTAGTCTGGAAACTACAACTATATTAACTGAAAATGAATATATTATATTAGTACGACTTACAAGCATGCATTCATTATACTTTCTCTACATATGTTTTTCGACGTTTATTGAATACATATAGGAATAAACAAAAAACATTCTTTATAACAAATAATACATCAAAATTACTTTGATTCGTTTTTGGTCTATACTCTGGTTCCGGAACAAAAGAAGCTGTATCTACAGCATTTGGTATTACAGATACAATATTATGTGGTACTCTAGCTCTTAAAACAGTGTTTTCTTTACCTAAAAATAAGGATTATGTTACGGTTTTTATCCATTAATTATTTTTTCCATTAATAAATAATTTATTACCAGTGTGTGAAACACAAATACAATGGTGACAGCCTGCCAAAGACATTTGTAAAAATTTATTTGTAATTGCTGCGGATGTATCAGCAAAACCAAATAAACTATGGTCCGTAAATACAGTCTGAAATTTAGTTTAGTTTACAAAAGTATTCAAATACGTTTCCATAATTTAATGAATAGAAAATTTAAAATTACTTTTAGTCCCAAAAGTTTTCCAATCAACATTGCTTCATGTGCTAATGTACTAAAAGCAGAATGTCCATGGACAATTTCAATTCTTTCTCTAATCAAAATATATCGCAGCAAAGGTAAACTGCAAATCATAGTCGGCAAAACACATTGATTATAAAAAACTCGGACTGGCAAATAATAGATTTTTAGACCATTGGTCATATAGCGTATTCCTGAAATACAATGAAATATGTACTTGCAACATTCCTATGATATACCATTACTTGAGCCTTAGACAAAGAGTACCTTTACGGTTGCCATAACAGTGAGTGATTACTATTACTTTATGATTTTTAGCTATTAGACATTGTGATAGATTAAATATATGTTCCTCTACACCTCCCATATTAGGATAAAAGAAGTCTGAGGCCATACTGTAATAAAAATATCTGTATATAATAATCAAGTAAATAACACCTCACTTTAAGTTTATGTACATATTCCTGTTCTGTTGGTTTACCATATTCTCATTTTGTATAACTTAAATGAGGAATTACTAAATTATAGTTACTAATCTTATTAATTTTAATCTAAATCAATTAAATATTCAAATCACTTCAAATTCATACATTCCTTAAACTGACATATAGTTGATTGTCAAAACTCTACTGTCAGTTTGGTGCTTAATTCTACCAACAGAGGTGCTCTATAATTTGTCATCTGAAACGACGTGCCTATAGTGAGTTCGAAATTTCGAACTAAATGCAGAACTGTCATGACATAAGAATACAAAATGGCACTGCTAAGCTTAATTAAAGAAATCTGATCTTTTAATTTAATTATTCTATAAATGAATTTATTAATAATAATAACTAGCAGAAGAACTGCATAATATGTTTTATTAATATAAGTGTATTTTAAGAATAGTGTTTAAATGTATCTTGCAATATTATAACACAAAATATGTCAAAATTCTTGTTTATCTAGAGCAAGGTCAAAGATTATTTTGTTAAAAACAGTTTTATATTATTTTTATTTATATAAAATGGGTTTATTATTTGCAAAACTATGGAGTCTTTTTGGGAACGAAGGTATGTTTTGTTTCTTTAATCATAATGTGCAATATTTTTCAGACATATGTTTTTGGTTATGTTAGAAAAGTTTATTTCCTCCTCTCTCTTATTTATATTAGCACCCAATTCAACTTTCTAATTACTGCGTATTTCACATTCTTTACAAAAACAGACGTGCTTATATAACTGATTTGACACAAACCATTTTCTTGCAAATATTTCTTTGTTTATAAACAGCATTGTATGTAGTCATTGTAATTCTCAAACACTGATTGTCAATGTTTTATTTTACTTTCTAAGTTATATTATAGTTTCATGTTATATTGTAGTATAGTTCTGTATTTTAATAACTATGTTTCAATAATATATTTGCAAATTGCATTACAATTTTTCTTTTTGTAGAACACAAAATGGTTATGGTTGGACTAGATAACGCTGGAAAAACAACAATTTTATATCAGTTTTTAATGAATGAAGTTGTTCATACAAGTCCAACAATCGGATCTAATGTTGAGGAAGTTGTTTGGAGGAATATTAGGTTTTTGGTTTGGGATCTTGGCGGACAACAAAGTCTCCGCGCTGCTTGGAGTACATATTACACTAATACTGAGGTACAATATTTTTTAAAGAAATCGACATGCACATTAACTTAAATGTCTAATATTTCATGCATTTTTTCTAGTTTGTTATAATGGTCATTGATAGCACTGATAGAGAACGTTTAGCAGTAAGTAGGGAAGAATTATCCAGAATGTTAGCTCATGAGGAATTATCTAAGGCTGCCGTGCTTATATACGCTAATAAACAAGTAAAATTCACTTTGTTTTAGTTCATAAATAAGAACTTCTAAATTGTAATAATATATCTTTAATTGTAGGATCTGAAAGGGTCAATGACTGCTGCTGAAATATCTAGGCAGTTAGATCTAACGTCTATTAAAAAGCAACAATGGCATATACAGTCATGTTGCGCATTAACTGGGGAAGGGTGAGTGTGATTTAATTTATCTTTAATTTCAAATCTCTCATTTGTAATAAACATAACAGCGGTTTTCATTACCCTTGAAAATACATATCTCTAACTCAAATAATATTTTACAATTATACCGTTCGATGGAATATTTTGATTCTTTCATTACTACTGTTAACTTATAACTATCTGCTTTCTGATTAGGCTTGTTGCAGAACTAAACTAACTAGATAAAAATGTAAAAACTGCATATGCATTCCGCTTATAATAAATACAATCTTTTTTAATACAAAATTCAACATTAAGTGTTAAATATTTGAGTTTTACAAGTGGATCTGTTAGAAATTGGCATAGATCATAGGTTTCGAAATCCACTTAGAAACATATTCCACATTTGCTTATGTGAATAAATAATAGTAAGGATTTATTTACAGATTATACCAGGGCTTAGAATGGATCGTAAGTAGGTTAAAGAAAAAATGACCTGACAGCAAATCTAGCAACAATGTGTTTAAATAAAACAAATAACAATAAATATTACAACAAAAAGAGAAAGCATAATTTTTATTGTTATATAAACACATGTAATAATTATAAATCTTGTAAATAATACTATAAACAATATTAATTAATAATTTTAACAAAAATATAAAATAAGTTCAGAACAAAATTTGACAAACGTACAAAAAACAAATTATAAATAATACTGAACTCTAGTAATTTAGTATAACAAGTGGTAAGATTTGTTATTTTGCTTTATGAAATAATTGAGAAGATTCAGGCTCCTAGTTATTTTATATTAATATTAGTTTAATTATTATTTAAGACAAATAGAAATAAAAAAATTCAATGATTAAATTGTTTTTAATGTTGTGATTATATTAATAACAGAACAAAATGAAATCCTATCAAAAGTCTAGCAGAGCATTATATTAATCTGCATTGTAATATATGCGTTATTTCAGATTTTAGTAACAAGATCTTGCTAACACTAAATAAAATATGTATATATATATATATATAATTTACTGCTGGAGTTTTGATTTTTATTAGTTAATTTGGAAACATTTTAAAGTCGGTTGTGAATTTTATATTATTTTAGATAATACCTCAATTTTGAAGAACTGATTTTATTTCTTAGATATCGCCACAGTTATTGGCCACATGTTTAAAACTATATCTAATATTTGAAACTGCGGTATTTTTTTCTGTGATTGTATCAGACTTTTCTTTATAATTTTACCAAATGATTTTGACATTTATTAGCATACCATAAATCCGGGAAAACACTTGCATAATTTTTCATAAAATCACTCTTAGAAATATGGACGAAACAATCGACTATCTAAAATAATTTCAAACCTAGGTAATATAAGAATTATACAGTAATTTTAATTAATTTTTTTCTAGTATTTTTTAACAGATAGAACTTTTAAACAAAATGTTAGCATTTCTCCTGATTTATTCAATTATTTAAACTTTAAATGAAGCTACGAGTATTTATATTAAAATAATTTTTTTCTTTAGTATATTATCTAGTCAAATATTGTTCTGAATGTAATAAAGATAATGGTAATATAGCTTAATTAATATATAGAGAATAATGAAGAAAGTTATTGCAAGTGTTGAGGTTATGACAGAGTGGTGTGACAGTATTATTTCTTAAATACTGTCGCTAGTTTTTGTGCAAAGTAACTATGTTATTTCTCTATGCATTGATTATAAAATTTAGTAAAACTACAAGCAACGATTTTTCTCATATTGAGGGTCAAAATGGTTGTGCAGTGAAAATAAATTACTAAAATCTAAACATTATTAGAAAAATAAAATAAATATAAAAGTTCATTCCGTTAAATTTATTTTAATTAAGATTATTTAAGGTCATTAATGAATTTTATTAATAAGTCATGCCAAACACATAAGCGTATAAATTTTAACTTTACTAAATTTATAACAGCGTTTTAAAATATAATGCATTAAAAATTATCATTATTTTCACATTTATTATTTATTATTCATTTTTATGTTCAATATCATAACTGTTAAAATAAAATGTAGCTTCCGAAAATGTAAATAAATATTTAATTACAATGATGTTCTTTTTGTATATTTGTAGGAATTTTTAGACCGTTAAATTGTAATTAAGTTTTGAGTTGTTATTTAACTTGTCATCAATTTCATATCTGTAACAACAGAAATAATAACTTCATCGTTTAGAGAACTTAAATTAAGTTTCGAATAAATAAATGAACTCATTGCGTCTAGTTTCAATTTATTCAATGAACTGGTTGAATAAATTTATACATAATATTACGTTTCGTATATATGTATTTATTAATTGATTCGCCTCTCGGCATTACAATATACTTTTACGGTTCATTTCTCTATTTGTAACTTCGGTTAGAAAAAGTAATTCCATGTATTTAAAACTATGATATAATAATAATTGAAAACAAAAGAAATAAAACTAAACTAATTACCTCCAATGTTCTTCCTTTCCGTTACGGTTACTTTTATGCCTGTAGTTACTTAGTCTCTACATTCATTGTCCTTATTGTAATTCAATCCTTCTTCGATTTCCTTACTGTACTCTTCATGTCTCTCTTCTTCCTTTCCTCAATCTTCCTTCCCACTCTCTGTACAACGGTTGCTCTTTTCACTCTCCACTATTCCTCTACTCTTTATGTGCTCCAGTACTTTCCATATATTCTCCTAATTCCTTCTAATAAATTGCTCCTTCTTCTCTCTTCGTTTCCCAGACTGAATCTCGCGATCATTTTAATATCCTTCCCCATTTTTCTGGCTATTCCGGTATTATCGTAGTCTTTATCTTATATTATCTTTTTCCTCTTTCCTTGCATTCTTTCTTGAACCCCTTCCTCTCTTCCCTCTTCACTTCCGCCTTACTCACCTTCATACGTACCTCTCGTCTTCTTTTACCCCTATTACGTTTCGTATTTATCGGGAATGTATCCAAAAACACCAAAAGTTCACGGTCTATGTTCTGAATGAAAACTAGAGAATAATTTTTAGGCAATAATGCTAACACGTACATAATAACACAAGGAACATAATATTTTAAACTGCTGCTTATTTGAAATGTTAAAACCATTTATTACATTGTAATTATTAAAACGCAATATTTTTGTAACTACATTTTTTTATTAATTTTATTTCAGATTATAAACCTTTTTTTTTTGATAATATATATATTGCTTAAATATTTATATAATTTCAGACTTTATCAACAGTAACATGATAATGTTAATATATTATTTACTTTAAAACTCAAACATCTCATGCATTATCAATTATCTCCAAGAATTTATCATTAGGCACTTGCTCTGCAGGTCCATTCTGCTTGAATTCAAACAAGACTTTGCCATCTTTCTGCACAACTATTGCACCTCCGTTTTGTAAACCATCGCCTTTGAAATCGCCTCCTAAACCTATTAAATAAATATACTGGTGTAATATAAAAAGTGTACGTTTGTAGACTTACAATGAAATGACAATTTTAATGACCTAATCTTCTGCCCTTACAAACGGCAGTTCTCGATTCTGCCCATAACAGAGACGTGAGAATTGTGAACACATTAAATCTTTTGAACCCAAGTGTTTTATAAATGTCACGATCAACATCAATGAATAACTCTGAAAAATAGAAATAATTTCGATAAATATATATAAGACAATAGCAGGGGTTTTTCATTATTACCTCCGTCGAAGAAACCACCATCTCGAAATTCCTTAGCTCCTAGATCTTCCACACCGATTCCAACTAAGCGAACATTCTTTTCTTTAAGTTTTGTAGCTATTTCGGATATCTGAGAGAGGGCACAAGAAATTATAAACTGGTACACTATTGCTATAATTGAGAAATAGGATATAGTCTCTGAAGTAGCATCAACAGGCTCGATCTGATGCAAATTTTTTAATTGACTTCTACTACTAAATATAAAAAAAACTGCTTTTAACACAATTTGTATTTGAGTATCGAATTGTATCCGGGTGTAAACAATGCTGTTGTTTATGTAAACAATCGTGAAATTATTGCTCTATTGAGGATATGCATACACCGGAAACCTATTCAAAGCCAGATAGATCAATTGTGTTAGATTTTTAAATTATATCAGAAAATGAAGTAATAACATTGAGTTATTATTTATTTTAAGGTGTGAAAGTATAACGGTTGACAGCTAAACAAAATTAAAAAATGAATCAGTTTTGCAAGCGTTAGATTAAGATGCGCGAATGCGATCAGATGGATCCAAAATAAATTTTCTTTTCATCTCAAAGTAATACTTTACAGTTAAAACCTGTATATACCTAATACCAATTTGTAAAAAAGAGGATTCTTCTACAAGCAGTGCAATAAATTTTTGTTTGAAAAAATTGTCAAAAGCGATCTATCTGGTTTTGTTTCCAGACCGCTTATTTTAAATTAATATTTCTAATCATTATCACCTCTTTGGCCCATACTCGACAAAGTAAGCAGCCCCATCGCCGGAAGAAGATGATCACGCAGGTCTTTTCTGACCAAAGAGTGTCCATAGCCACTAGCTGAAATTTTTTTAAAATCAAGTAAAAACATATCATTAAATGCGTGTTATATTTTCAACAAAAAAAGAAGTTATCGTACTATGAACTTTGATTAACTGTTTTATCTCTTTAGATATGAAATATTAGGTTCGCAATACATGACTTCATATTTAAATATATTTATTATTCTTTAATGTTAACATTGTGACGTGTCAATGTTAGTAACGTAATTGTAAACATATATAATTACTTGCCTCTCCGGTATCAACATTTTTGATTTGGTGTTTAGCAATTTTATTAAGGTCCATTTTTATTTTGTCTTAAAACAATATTATTTTAGAAATAATACGGTGTGATAACACTTGAGATAATACTGATATCGTCTTGTACATTAATATGATTGTAAGTATATTAGCAATTACTTCTTGATTCTTCTTATAACAACTACTTCTAAAAGGTAAATATAGGAACCTTGAAGTTTGCAGGTTTTTGCAGTGCGCATATGCTTGTTTTCCTACATATTGAAGTATATTCTGTAAGAAAATGACATTCCTTGTATTATAAATAAATAATATAAGTACATTATTAAAATTAAAAAAACTGACGTTTCTATTAACGTGTTTAATAAGACTGCAAGGTTTAAAATGATTTGGTTATAGTGAGGTGCTTTTAAGTGATTGAAAAAATTACCGCAGGGAGCACTTCAAGTTATAAGATGTTGCTTAAAAAATATAACGACTCAAATTTATATTATATAAAACAAAGCGAAATTTCTAATTATAACTTTCAGTTAATAATATCTATTTACAATAAGAAATAGTTTAGAGGTTATAAGAATATTAGGATTTGCATACGTATAAATCTTTCTAGTTAAATAGCTATCGCCGGATAGTTAAATAACTATCTAGAAGAGGTTAAGGGTCTTGTTCAATATATCATTATCGGTAATTTTATAATTTCATCGCTGAAAATAACATACAGAATAAGGCACTTCTAATATCTAATATCAAATCTTGATTACTTTTTTGTAAATCTTAAAACTTTAAGTGTGTGTTTCATATCTATATAATTAATATTACTTCGTATTAAACACATTTGTTTTAATAAGATCTGAGAGAATCACTCTCTTTAAAACTGTAGACACGGTTATATTTTTAAACCATTCAAAATATTGAATTTTTTTAAATTGGCCGTCCACGCTCACCCAAAAAATGTTTGAAAATGATATTAGTTAGCGCCTGATAATAACTAGACAGTCAAAATAAGTTACTTCAAAATTAAAATTGACGTTTGCACAACGCATTAATAATTTTGCAATTTGTTTTAGTGTAAGATTTACGGAATATGTTTCATTTTTTCATAATGAAATAGCACACCGGCAGAGCAAGTGAATTAAATATCAACATTGTTAGTATGCATGGAATCTTGTTTATTGTTTATTTCGAAACATAAATTGTATTGAATAAATATGTTCGTCATTGCAAACAGAAGTCGATAAAATTATGAAGTAACAGGGTGTTCAAGAGAACCACATTTTTCTTGCTTTCACCGTGAATCCAATTTTATCCATGGCTTGATATTATATTTTGTCTTGTGTCTTTGTGTAGAGAATAGTGGCTAAAAAGCCCTAATCCTGTAAACAATTTGGTGAAGTGTACATTTTTGTGACGTTTCTATCACTATTGCACTTCAATAGTAATATAGTTCGCATCAACTTTATCTTCATTTGTATTCTATTCCGACAGGTGGAGTGGTTTCGCCATTTATAGCCGATAAAATAGACATTTCATATGAACGACTGTGAGAAAATGAACTGTAAATGAACTATTTCATGACAAAAAATCATACTTCAATAAAATCTTTAATATGATGGCGAAGTGACTCCAAAATATTTACTTGGAGAAGACCGTACCACACTACCACTACTTGCAGTCGTATATATCCGAACTCTCTGGGATAAACTCTGGGACATATATCGACGGCTTGGTTAATCGTCTAGAACTCTCAAAACAAGCTGACTTGTGCGTTCTTTGCATGTGTTGTGTCACAATACATACATACCACGTATCGATACGATAGTACGCCAAGTCAAACTTGTGTACTGTAGGGTGTATTGGAGTTGTTTTGCACTAACATAATTTATCATGAGAGCAAACTTGTTTTCCTTCCAGCCCAGTAAACATTTTGGAATCACTTTGACATCATATTGAAGATGCGTCATGATTTTTTTGTCATTGAAGAGTTCATTTATAGTTCAGTTTCTCACATTTTTTCATATAAAATGTCTACTTTATCGGCTAGAAATGGCGAAATTACTCCACCTGTCGGAATACAAATGAAGATAAAGTTGATGCGAACTATAATTGAAGTGAAATAGTGATAGAAACGTCACTAAATAGGGCACTTCACCAAATTGTTTACTGGGAGTCTTAGTCGGCTGATGGCATTTACAAGGTAGGGATAGGTTTAGCGTTGTAGCATGTATACGCTTGGTTAAAATTGGCTGAAATTCGGTTCCAATGTGAGAGGTATGTAACGCTCGTATTCGGACGGCTTTGTCGCTTGCAGTGTGCGAGGGTTCATTACATTTACAGGGTTCGGATAGGTAAAGCGTATACGTCCGGTCAAAATTCGCTTAAATACGCTTAGGCCTGTCTCAGTATGGGACCGTATTTAAGCGACGGCGTATTCGGACGTAAATCGGCGGATTGGATGAGCTACAAAGCAAACCGCCTATGTGTGTCACAGATGTCTGTAGTCGTGTATTAGGGGGTGTATTGGAGTTCTTTAGCACTTATATAATTTATCATGAGAGCACACTTTAACTTTAATTTTTATCGATACACTACTGGTATTAAAGGGACTTTAGCATTTATTATATATCTGAGTCTGGTGGGCGTGAATTTAAATTTAGTTCTATCGTATCGGTATCGGTATCCGTGTCCATGATTCACTGAAATACAAACATAAACTGCATGCAGAACATACCCATGTCGCCGATAGATTTCATTTGGCCCGTATTGCAGCGTAATAACAAGCGATCTTAGGTATCCCCTCCAGTCTGAGGCGGCTGTTTGCATTTACAAAGGTTCGGATAGGATATCGTTGTAGTAGTGGTAACGCTTGGATAAAATTCGCCTTTATACGGTTCTAATGTGCGAGGTAGTGCCGCCCGTATTCGGACGGCTTTGTAGCGTGCAGTCTGAGAGCTCCAGAGAGATCTCATTACATTTACATGGTTCGGATAGGTAAAGCGTAGTAGCCCGTATACGTCCGGCAGAAATTCGCTTAAATACGGTACCATACTGAGACAGGCCTTACAGTGAACTAGACTTCACAAAGCCAAGCCATTTCGCCCAATTGTTTATTAGGAATTCTGTTATGTTTTGATTATAGAAACGTGCAGAAAATACTGATAAAATAATGAAAAGAATGAAATTGATTTCTTATCGCGAATACTAAAATAATTGCATACACTCTATCTATCACTCGGTCAATTATATACAAACATTAGAGAACAAAGGAAATGCTTTTTATGGATTGACGTTAGAAATATGGTTAAAGTAAAATAATCATGGCAGTGAAGAAAATGTTAGAAAAAAGTGCGTTACTTGGGAATCGGTCACTCCTACTCCGATTTTATTGATATTCTTTTAAATATTGTCTGTTTGTGTCCTATGTCCTAATTTCTATAAAACTGTACTATATATTGATAAAATTGATTACTAGAAACTCAAATGTTCCATTATTTTTTAATAACTCCTTATAAGTTAGCAGATATTAACAATTAAAAAAGTCATTTTGTCTCTTTAATTATTAAAGGGATTTAACGTTATAGAACATTTCAAGATGTGACAACACGTCCGCTCTTTGCTATTTCTTTTATACAACAGAGTGTAAAGGAGATAGCATATTCAACACAGAACTCTTATCCATAGAAAGAGTAACTAATTTACGCTTAATAGTACAGACATGTTACGTCATAAATATGGCCGACATCTGTAGCGCTAAAACTACACTTCGAATTTTTAATTGCTATATCTGCGTCAGAATTTAGATATTTAATAAAATAGACACGCCAATACACATTTATTAACATCAATGGGCTAGTGTCCTATATCTTAATTTCTATAAAAGTGTACTATATATTGATAAAGTGGGTTACAAGCCCATTAAAAAAGTCATTTTGTCTCTTTAATTATTAAAGGGATCAACGCTGTACATATTCCAAATGCATGTGACATCACAATCGCTGCCAACCTCCCAGTGAACAATTTTGTGAAGTGCCCTATTTAGTGACGTTTCTATCACTATTTCACTTCAATTATAGTTCGCATCAACTTTATCTTCATTTGTATTCCGACAGGTGGAGTGGTTCCGTCATCTGTAGCCGATAAAGTAGACATTTTATATGAAAAAATGTGAGAAACTTAACTATAACTGAACCCTTTTATGACAAAAAAATCATGACGCATCTTCAATATGATGTCAAAGTGACTCCAAAATGTTTACTGGGCTTACAGCTCATAAATATCTGCTATATGTATTTATATAACAAAAGGAATACTAAAATTATTGTATTATGTCTGCCGTACCAGGGTTAAATAAAATAAAAACTTATTATTCTTTGACTTAACTTGATTACTTCGACTACCAACGACTACAAAAGATTACCACAGCACTGACCTATTCAACAAATAACTGACGTTAAAATTTATTTCACGTCATACAAATATGGCCGATCATTTCTAGCGCTAATACTACAATTCAAACTTTTAATTGCTATAGCTCCGTCAACATTTACATATTTAATAAAATAGACACGCCAATACACATTTATTAATATGAATTTCAATCCACAATTGAAAATCGACCCCTAAAAAAGTGGATCTGAGTTTAGAAATAGAATGAAGTGAGTTACATGAAGAGATACCAACAAACCAGGGTCCTGAAATATTAAGTATCTGAACTAGCTGTAAATTTCATGAATATGTAATAATACTGATAAGACAAAATGATGACTTTACATAAAGATCACTCTCTATGCGTGACATTTCTTAAATAAGTAATAACATATATTAAAAAAATCTACTCAATATGTTTTTCTATATAATTAAAAAAATGTCAGAGGAAACTATATAATACTAAACGAGTAATAGCATATATTTATTTTTTTACTTAGATATATGAATATAATTATTGCCAAGGTCTCAGTTATTCGCACTGTGTATAACTAGTTAGAGTACTCGTATATTACTTGTTAAAGTGTCAATGTGTTTAAAGTAGGCGTTTTATAAAGTGAGCGGGCATTGTATTGAGACTGTGTGCGTCAACAACGCCAAAGATTATAGGAACTAAACGAGACTCTTTTGACATATGAATACTGTTAAATGTGATTTTGTTATTAAAGAAAGTAAGTATAATAAAAAAAATAGGTAAAACATTCCAGAATTAGGTTATGTTAGTAAGGATTCCAACCAATTACCTACCTAGGTAATAAACGCCTGAATAGTATGCAACCTTAATAACACTAATAGTGAACGCTGACTTTATATAAACTTATTTACTTGTATTATTACTTAACTGTAATGCACTGACAATATTTTACAAAGCATTTCATTTATTTCTTTGCAGTTTAAACCTACAATTCCGAGCATTTTGTTTCAAATATGAGTCCTTTAAGGAGACTACACAAACCAATAATAGATACTATAAACCAACGAATAGAATCTGGTGACAACTTCATATCTATAGAACTTTGCGCAAACACCACAAGTGATTTAATCTTTACTGATGCTGCATTTGATGTGTCTACGTTTTACTCAATTGTTTGGAATGGACAACTGGGTGAATTTAAAATGGGCAGCAAGGAATCTACCCCGGCATATCCCCAAGCATTACTGCTAGCTAAAACATTGAAAAACCATGGGGCGAATGTACTAATGCATCTAACTTGTTGTGGACTAACGACTAGTCGGTTGCACATGATTTTAAATTATTTGTTGGATATTAACGTGAGAGATCTGTTGGTATTGAGGGGAGGTAAGTCACTAATAAGCACTAATAAGGGTTGCTGCTCGCATCAGACGTTTAGAATTTATGAAAGCAGGTAAACTGGAAGTCAGGCACTCCTGAAAATGGATGCCGCTGAAGCGTTATGTCCTTACTTAGCCGTTAGGGCAAGTGATCTATTTATAAATTATTATAAAGCTTCAATGAGTAGGAATATCTTGGTACTGCCTGGAGCTGTCATCAGTGCAGACCTTAGTGGTAGAAGCTCTAACATCTAAGATTTCGAAATAGAATAGGCTTGTGTCCTCATTTTTTAGTGGCTTTTAGTGGTATAAATGAGTATCGGCGTGTCTATTTTATTAAATATCTAAATTTTGACGGAGATATAGTAATTAAAAATTTGAATTGTAGTTTAAGCGCTAGAGATGGTCGGCCATTTGTATGACGTGAAATGCATTTTAACGTCAGTTATTTGTTGAGTAGGTCAGTGCTGTGGTAATGTTTTGTAGCTGTTGATAGTCGAAATAATCAAGTCAAGTCAAAGATAATAAGTTTTCATTTTATTTACCCTGTTACGGCAGACATAATATTGGAATTTTATTGTTCCTTGAATTAGCTGTAAATAATATTTGATATTTTGATATATAAATACATATAGCAGAGATTTATGAGCTATAAGGTTGTAACCTGTAAACTTGCTATCTCCTTTACGCTCTGTTGTATAAAAGATATAGGGACCAGCGGTTGTGATGTCACATGTAGTTAGAATGCGTACAACGTTGAATCCCTTTAATATTTAAAGAGACAAAATGACTTTTTTAATTGTTAATATCTCTTAACATATAAGGAGTTATTAAAAAATAATTGAACTTTTGAGGTTCTAGTAACCAACTTTATCAATATATAGTACAGTTTTATAGAAATTAAGACGTAGAATACAAGCCCATTCGGCAAATGGAATCTGGCGATGAGGTCCATTGTCTAATTTGTCTGTTTTTAATACAGTGCAAATTTGGATTTATTTGAATTTGAATTTCAACTCAAATATACATACATTTTTTTTCCTTTTTTAATTCCCACGCCTAAAATGTTTTACTATTTAATTTGGTTGTTTTACAACAACTAAATCCGGCAAACATTGCAAGAGTTGCTCTTCAAGGCAGCATCGTTGATCTATGCCGAGGATGTCACATTTGTATGACTGAATCATATCTTAATCTTAATATATATAAATTACGTGTCACTGTGTTGTCCGCTATGGACTCCTAAACTACTTAACCGATTTTAATGAAATTTGTACACCGTGTCCAGTTTGATCCAACTTGAAAGATAGGATACCTTACATCTCAATTTATTTATCTTATTGCTAATTATTTGTCTATTAATTATCTGTATATGACATATGACATCGGGCGACGATGATGGCGACATCTGTTGACTAGATTGAGTAAATATTCTGTTGAGTAAATCGAAATCTGTTGACTAGATTGAGTAAATATTCAATAGATGGCGCTACGTTAGGCACAGCAACGCGTGGCCGGGACAGCTAGTAATATATATAAATTACGTGTCACGTTGTTCCTCCGCGATGTACTCCTAAACTACTTAACCGATTTTAATCAAATTTGTACACCGTGTGCAGTTTGATCCAACTTGAAAGATAGGATACCTTACATCTCAATTTATTTATCTTATTGCAAATTATTTGTCTATTAATTATCTGTATATGACATCTGGCGACGACGATGGCGACATCTGTTAACTAGATTGAGTAAATATTCTGTTGACTAGATTGAGTAAATATTCAATAGATGGCGCTATGTAATGTAATATGACAAAAACGTTAGACACAGCAACGCGTGGCCGGGACAGCTAGTAATAATATATATTTTGCAACCATAGGCGTGGCCCCGTGCGGCAGATCTTTGCGAGGCACTTATTCTTTGTATAATTTATGTAAATTGTAAGTAAGTATTTTTGATGATAATTGACGAGAAATAAAATTTTATATTGGAAGTTTTATAAAAGTTAACAAGCACAAAGACGACAAATATTAATGATGAAAAACAAAGGTACATGAATGCCTTAAAAGATATACGCAGTGATTCTAGTGGGTTTTTTAAAGAGCGAGGCGCGATATTCAATTGCATATACAGTAATGAATTCTACTTTGGTTGTTACGCGAGAATGCGAGGCCTCGGGCGATTGCCCTGCTTGCCACCCCCCTAAGGTTGCCCCTGTTTGCAACCTTACCTGCTTTTGGGTCCTTCTGTTTACCTTTCTTCAATGTTTTGTTCAATCAAGCCAATGCGTTTGATGCGAGCAGTACTTTAAATTGTTACTCGTAGATGAATCTACTACCACTGATAAATATTGATTTCTTTCAGATGGAAGTAAATTTTTACAGGAATTTTCATTTGCTTTGAGTTTAATGAATGCAATTAGGGCATCCGAGTTTTTGCAAGGAGACTACTTCTCGATGGCTGTAGCAGGATATCCAGAAGGACATCCAGAATCTCCTGATAAAGAAGCTGATATGAAAATATTATTACACAAGGTTATTACACAATATTATTTATTTGAAAGAAGTTATTAAACACGTGGTTTGAATTCTTATCAATGCTTATCTTAACTTAGATAAGCATTAGTAATAATTCGTCGTATTATTGTTAATAAATCAAATATCGTAAATATCTATAAACGATAAAGTATTGCTTTTTAATGGGAAGAATGCCGATCAAGCAAAACAATGGCTTGACAAGTGTTATTCCGATTAGGAATATTTTCTCAAAAGTGCAATGCTTTATCAACACACGAAATTCAGATTTTTCTATTGTTTTACAATATGCTAAAGTAGCGTCACTAAAACCACTGTAATTCGTAAACTAATGGTTGGAATGTCATGAAATTTTAACACATATCGTTTGAAGGTTGGTATTATATAAAAATCATATGGATTTGTCAATAGTGTCGCCATCTATATGTCAAACTAC
Organism: Panorpa germanica; assembly: GCA_963678705.1. Classification (NCBI taxonomy): domain Eukaryota; kingdom Metazoa; phylum Arthropoda; class Insecta; order Mecoptera; family Panorpidae; genus Panorpa; species Panorpa germanica. The sequence continues at coordinate 11,275,731 of OY783210.1, forward strand.
GATACATATACAATATAAGTAAATAATCATTTTAAGAGGTTATATACAGTTATTAGTCCTGAAAAGCGATTTTTCAAAAAAAATTACTGAGAAGACTATTAATTGTATTAATGTAAAAATTTGTACACATGTGATGGTAACTTTTAACTGTATTTAAATATTATTATATTTGCAAAAATAAAATTGGGAAGCTGCTATAGCTGATCTCCAGGAGCTCCTCTATAAAAGGCATCTTGCGGTGACCACTATATCTCTGGATTGGATCATTGAAAATAAAAAAATCAAACGGATTTCGTTAAAGTAATGTATAATCTAGAAATTAATCGAAAGATTAGGCAAACTATTTTTTTTTTGACCAAATTTTTGGCCTTAAATTGTTTATAAAAAAAAATAATATCGTTGAGATAAAACCTTCGATTAATTTCTAAAAAATATACTTAAGAAGCTCGTGTTAAAATTTGAGACTGATCGGTTCAGTAGTTTCCGAGTAATCTTGGTCACCGTTTTTGGAAAGACCGCTTTGAGAAAAACGGTTTTAAAGTTTCGAAAGTACTATAATACATGGAGTACAAAATTTTTATATTCAACTTACATAATCTAAAAAATAATTACATGTATTGCATACATTACGAAAATTAAATAAAAAAAATATATTTTTTTAATATATTAACTGTGTATAACCCCTTATATACGATATATTAAAAATGTGTTTGAAAGTTTTTGACGAATATTTAACTATTATTTTACAGAGAATGTTCGCAGATCATAAAACATAGATGTTACATTACATTTATGTAATATTTTACTTATACAAAACCTAGAATTATTTAATGGGCTTTGTCCTCATTTTTTAGTGGTCGAATTTTCAATTGCTGATTGAAATTGATGTTAATAAATGTGTATTGGCGTGTCTATTTCATTAAATATCTAAATATTGACGGAGATATAGCAATTAAAATGTTGTGTTTGAATTGTAGTTTTACCGCTAGAAATGGTCGGTCATATTTGTATGACGTGAAATGCATTTTAACGTCAGTTATTTGTTGAGTAGGTCAGTGCTGTGGTAATGTTCTGTAGCTGTTGGTAGTCAAATAATCAAGTCAAGTCAAAGAATAATAAGTTTTTATTTTATTTAACCCTGTTAAGACAGACATTGTATTGAAATTTGATTGTTCCTTGAAATACCTGTAAATAATATTTGATATGTTGATATATAAATACATATAGCAGAGATTTATGAGCTGTAAGGTTGGTAACCTTATACAAGGATTGTGATGTCACATACACTTGGAATGTGTACAACGTTGAATCCCTTTAATAATTAAAGAGACAAAAGACTTTTTTAATTGTTAATATCTCCTAAAAAATAATTGAAAATTTGAGGTTCTAGTAACCCACTTCATCAATATATAGTACACTTTTATAGAAATTAGGACATAGGACACAAGCCCATTTAAGATATTATAATCTTAAGAAGTTTCATGGGCATGCTAACGCGTAAAATGTTAGATAGGTATTTTTAAAAAAAACCGTAAAATACGTTATGTATTAGATAAAATTGTTCAGGTAAAAGGTAACCTTTGTTATGTTAGATAAACCTTTAATACACGTAAATACTAGATAACTAAATACTAAATACTAGAAGAGTTTATGTTTTGTCTTCAGCTGGTAATATCGCAGCTGTTTATGTTTACAATATGGTTATCTTAAAATAACAAACTTTTCTTAAAATAAATAATATGTTTCCATTTTATTATTAAATTTCTAAAAATATACATTTTATTGTTTGCAGATCCGAGCTGGTGCCAAATTCATAGTGACCCAAATATTTTTTGATGTGGCTCACTTAATAAATTTTATAAACGTCTGTCACCGGAAAGATGTACACACAGTTATACTTCCGGAGATTTACTGTATCAGTTCGTACAGTTCATTGCTGAGGATGGCTCAACTAACTAAAGTTTCAATTCCGAACCATATCTTAAATAACAAACACTTGAAAAGAAACACCGTCGCGTTTAGAGAATTTGCAATAAATTTTAGCGTGGAACAAGTGAAAACTATTTTCAATTTTTCCTTCGACGAATGCAAAGTCTGTTCTTTTAAACGTAGAGTTTATGGGGTACATTTTTTTACTATGAATAATTTTAATCTTTTGCGTGACATTTTGAAAAGATTAGGTTTTGGGAAATATAATATGGAATATCCTTTAATTTTACGCCAACGTCGAATTGAAGACAATGCAAACAAAGTTAAAACATGTTTTTAAGAATATGCTTCGAATGACATAAGAAGGAACGTCGAACATTTACGGGCAATGGTATGGTAAAATGTAGTTGTACGAAATGATTTCGCCACACCTGAAAGAATCTCAAAAATATCCTTCAGCATCAAAGAATGGGCTTGTGTCCTCATTTTATTAAATATCTAAATGTTGAAAGAGATATAGCAATTAAAAATTTGAATTGTAGTTTTAGCGTTAGAAATGGTCGGCCATATTTGTATGACATGAATAAATTTTAACGTCAGTTATTTGTTGAGTAGGTCAGTGCTGTGGTAATGTTTTGTAGCTGTTGGTAGTCGAAATAATCAAGTCAAGTCAAAGAATAATAAGTTTCGAGATTACGAGAGTTCGGCGGCGACTCATACTTGAAAACAAGTTGTGGGCCAATATAACTAAAAAGCACTGACTCATTTATTTTTCTATAATGTATATAAAAACGAATAAGATAAAATTCATTATCGTGTTATAGATTTATACCGCTCTTATAACCTCTTTTAAGTATAAGTCGCCGTTGAACTATCGTGATTTGGACTATAGCAGAGATTTATGAGCTGTAAGCTTGGTAACCTGTAAACTTGTCAGAGTTCTATCAAGAATATTTCTCTTTTACGCTCTGTTGTATAAAAGAGATAACAACTAGCGGTTGTGAGGTCACATGCATTTCGAATGTTGTACAACGTTGAATCCCTTTAATAATTAAAGAGACAAAATGACTTTTTTAATTGTTAATATCTCCTAAAAAATAATTGAACATTTGAGGTTCTAGTAACCCACTTTATCAATATATAGTACACTTTTATAGAAATTAAGACATAGGACGCATAGGACACAAGCCCATTGATAATAAATATCTTACTTCTGTGCCAGCTACGACTCAAATGCTTTATTTAACCGTTAATTTTTTGTAATCAATATATCGCATATCATAGAAATATACTTTTGTTTTTTTTTGTCAGATCATTTCCCCAATTCAATAATGTAAGTCAGTTTTTTTAAGTTCAATTCTTTTAAAAATTTTAGTTCAAATAAATGAAAATGTCACGTTCAGAAAGCTACCGCAGATTTATTCGTAAGCAGAAGCTCCTTCATCGTAGAAGATTCCCAATTGAACAACCTTCATCAGATATCGATTCCTGCAGAACAACGAGTACTGAAAGAAATACGTTATACATGTGTACTTGCTGTGGAGAGTTATATTGCTGGCAGTGTAAGAATAAACGAACAGATCGCCTGGCGTTGCAAATTGCACGTTGCAAATTCGAAGCAAACGAGCGCAAAAGAAAAGCAGGAAGTAATTCAGCTCGTTGTCCAATAAAAATCAAGAGAACAAGGTCAACATCAATATCAACCAGAGATAGTGAGGAAGACCACTCTGATGAGTGGGAGAGTGTGCATTCAGTTAATGTTGTTCATGTAATGAAGAATGTAGTTCCACAAAACAACGCACCTCCTTGTAGAAACATTAGTATCTTTCAGAAACCAGTGTCGCTATTAAGTCGTTACAAAGATTACTGCAGAGAGCTCATGACTGGTATAAAAAGTGGAGTTGCAGCAGAACCACCTCTTGAAGAGGTACCAACGCACTCCAGAGGTAGACCTCTTAACCCAAGAAGTAATTTGAAGGACAAAGCTGTTCAAATTGGAAGAAGTAATGGTACAAGGTTAGGCACTGTAAGAATTAAGAGTGCTTCTAGAGCACCACTGGGTAGTTGCACTAATTCACGGAAGGTCCAAGCAGGAAATAGTGCAAACGTTAAGATAGCATCTCAAAATAAAGCACGTGGTAAAGGTAATAGAAGAGAACCCTTCGAAACACCAGAAAGACCAACCAAGAGAAGTAGAAGTACATCAATGAGTAATCCTCCCAAGCGAAGCAGGATTGCAACCAAAGCAAATATCATCAAAGTTGATAAGAGTATACAAACTGATGAAAATAAAGATATTGAAATCAGCAATGGTATTTTAGCTAAGCCAGCAACTACAAATACCTCCGCAACAAATTTGCCAATGGAAATAAACAATATCCAAAATGAAAGTAAAGTAGAATCAAAATCTGCGGATTCTGAAATAGCGCTCTCAACCATAACTAAGAAAGAATCCAAGACAGAAACTATTAACTCTGAAGAAGTAAAACCAAACGTACAATCTTCAATAGAAGTAGGAACCAATGCAAACGGTGTAGTTTTAATTTGTAATGAGGGTATTACTCTCTCTTCGGAAAACGTAATGGAAATCAAGGTCAAACCAATTGATATCAAAGTAGTACTTCCGGCTGTCAATTTGATTGGATCTTTAACAGAAGAGGAGCTAGAGAAAAGGAACATCAAAGACGAGTAAATACACGACAGAAAATAAAATTAAAAAAAAACATTGAAAAAAAAAGGGATTCATTATATGTTTCAATTTTATTGTCGATTCTAAATTTATTGTTTTATTATCTAATAAATGTTTTAAGAGTGATTGTTCCTCATTTTTGTACGCCCGTAGCACCTCAGTTTCAGTCTGATACAAGACAACTTATTTCACCAGCTCTTTAGATACAAATATATATCATATACCTTATAAGAGGCCACTCCACGTTTTCGAAGAAGTTGCTTGATTAAAGTCTCATATTAATAGAAGAGTTAAGTTTCTTGAAAGGTTTGTTATGAAGTATTAATTTCAGGCAAAATTGAGACCTTTTCTTATTAATTATTAACTAAGTTTCACCTAAGGTGAAACGATACTTGGTCATTTTTGATTCGCGAAATATAGATGGCGATACTATACAGCAGGTTAAATATTATTAAAAAAGAGATGTTTTCTTATGTTTAAATCATTTTTTGTAAGTAACTATAAACGCGAATCAAATTCTAACGCTGCAATTAGTTAGATGAATAACGTATCTTCATTTTAATCTTTCTTCCACTGACTTTTAATGAGTTGGAACCGCAAAAATAAGTTTTGAAAATGAATATTGCTATATTTTCTAGTTAAATACCAATTTTTATATGACTGTTAACATTTCTAAGGGTTTGTCATAAATTTTATAACCTTTATTAGTTTGAGAACCATAATTTATGACAAATCCTTATAAATGTTGTTATATAAAAATTGAAATTTGACTAGAAAATATAGCAATATTCATTTTCAAAACTTATTTTTGCGGTTTCAACTCATTAAAAGTCAGTGGAAAAAAGCTTAAAATGTAGATACGTAATAATCTAACTAATTGCAGCTTTAGATTTTGACTTGCGTTTATAGTTACTTACATTAAACGGTTTAAACATAAAAAAACATGTTTTTTTTGATAATACTTAACTTGCTGTATAGTATCGCCATCTATATTTCTCGAATCAAAAATAGCCAAGTATCGTTTCACCGTAAGAAAAGTGTTACGTATGTGTTACTACCCGCATTTATTGCACAGAGGCCTATTGTGGTTCTAGACACTGAAAGAGGTTCAAAATGAGCTTGGTTTTTATTTTTACATATCGACTAACATTTTACAGTTTTGTTACTATATACTTTATATTTATATATTAATTGTGTATGCCTTTCGGCTTTACAATCTACAGTATTATATTTCTAATACATTTCATTCCTATATACATTCCAAACTTAAAACTAAACTTAAAATAAACTTAAAATCTTCTCGACTTTTACTACTTCCAAAAGTGCTTTCTGCTTCTTCTTCTTTTGACCCTCTCTATTATTCTCCACCAGCTTATTACCACCAGTTTATTCTCCTGTTTTTCCTTTCCTTCTTACTATTTCCGCCATCCACCTCTTTCCTTCACTGCCTCCCTTTAATAGCTGGCCAATATTCCTTTCGCTTGCTACTTTTTCCTTACACTCAAACTTAATGTGCTCCAGTGTTTCGTCCTCCGCTCCACACATTCTACACTTTCTTTCCTCACTCTTTTCCCAGTATCTGTTTCCTTTTTCCTCATTTCCCAATCTAAACCTTGCTGTTCTTCTTATGTGTTTTATGTCTTTTTCTATAAGGTACTGAGGCACATTATTTTCCCATAACCTCTTATATCTTTTATTGTAGTTACTTTTTTCTATTTTTCCCATTCTCTCCTGCTGCTGTGTCTCCTTATCCCTTCTCCTTAGCTCCTCTGCCACACTTGCGCCACCTTCTCTTCTCCTCTCTGCCTCCTCGATCGCCATTCCATTCCTTTCAAAGTATTCTTTTCTCTTTTTTGGACCTCCTCCCCCCCATTCTTTATATAATCCTCTCTTATTTTCTTTAAGATTTTGCTTTCCGCTCTGTTCAATTTCTCCTCGTATTTTACCGCTCTTTCCCCTGTTTTAATTCGTATCTTATCCCTCTTTAGCTCCTCCATCACCATGTATCCTGGCGTGCACCTGTCCAGCCCTAGTACCCATTTCATGTATCTCACCTGTATTCTTTCCAACTTTTCTTGTTCCTTCCACCCCCAAACCTCTGCTCCATACGACATCATACTGGCTATCAGTCTCTCATATATCCATATTCTCTTTTGTATGTCCCCCCCAAATACCTTTTCCCCTAGTCCCCATACCCGTCGCATTGCTTGCTCTGCCTTCTTTGCCACCTCCCTTATATGCGCCTATTCTCCATTATTCTTTTTAAAAGTGTAGCCCAGATATTTAAATTCTTCAACTTCCTCAATGTCCTCTGTCTTGTATTTCCACCTTTTATGACTCCTTTTCCACCCCCTTTTTTAAATACCATCCATAGATATAAGCAAAAAAGCGGGATGTAATAAGAGTAATTAATTAAAAACAATAATTTGTACAGCAAAGAAGATTTATTAATTTTTAAACCACTTAGAACACAGAAATTTAATATTATACGATCGATAATTAACGTCTTCTTAAAAGTCTAAGTTAAGATCAGTTTCAACGGAGACGTCTCGGTTTAAAACGGTAGCAACCAATTCGTCAACATCTTCATAGCTAATCGGTGTCATTTCGTTGAACATGAGGTATGTGTTCACGGAGTCCACTAGGTCTTTGGGTGTTACTGTACCAGTCTCCATATTTGACGGTTTTATAGAGACCCTGTGCGAAGCTCCACATTTCAGAAGATACCTACAAGTTAAATATTTCAGTAACCAATTAAGTAATTACAAAAGAAATTATCTATTGCTTGATTAGAACTCTGCACAAGGAAATTGATCTAACTTGTTACCAAACTTCTTATCAGAAATTGCGTTGTGAACTCATTTTTTAGGGGTCGATGTATTAACTTATGTTAATAATCGTATATTTGCTTTAGTTGATGAAGTCATGTAGTCATTAGAATATAAGTAATGTTATTTATTTTTCATTTTATATCACGACATTATATTGAAACAGCTAATATAGCTTTGACGTTTAAATTCTGCATCTTTTTTGCACTTCTCTTGTTTAACAGTGATTGTAAACATTGGAAAATGGTAACATCGAAGACCAGGCGATATTTTTAGTATATAGGCAATTTTTGAGAAAAGAAGAACAGGTTGCTATCACATTACTAGTGAGCGAAAGTCAGAAATCGTGACCAGCGTGCTAAAACTACTACCACTATTATATAAGGGTTAATCACCAATTTAAGGCTTGAACGTATTCTTGCGCATCATCATCTAAAAGTGTGCAGTACTGTTCCAACAAGGTTTTCTTAGGGTCTGTACTTTTATCGCAATGACCACTGTATTCATTTATGATACTTCCATCTTCTGCGTTCGTTTTCGTTTGCAAAAAGTTGCGAGAGATAGATAGTTTCTCCAACTGGAAGAGGAGTTGATAAATTGTGGGTACTGTGAGATGATCCTGAGGATCTGTTGACAAACATTAGATATTAAATAATCTGCAGCATTCTTGTATAAGGCTGCTCTCAGACTGCTATCCAATCTAGAGTCTGATGCTACTGCAATACTATTGGTACTACTAATTTAAACCATACCTCGATTTTCTTTACCGATTCGTTTGTCTTCTAAATGGTTGTGCAGAGAAGAGTAAATGTTCTCATTAAACGCGTCACGAGAAATTTGCAGATTGGAGGTAACTTGTTTTATTAACGTAAAACAATTTAAATACCGGCTCAATATCTCTGAGCACTGCTCCGTGTTCACAATTGAATATTTTACCTCCTTTTCACGGTAATATGCAGTAAATTTAGTAAATAGAATCAATAATATAAATAATAGTATTGTTATTGTTAACAATGTTGGTTCGGATATATCCCATTTTGTTTTGTATTCATTTTTCTCATATAAAAATGGTAGAGCACTTTGTGCCAGCTCATCCAACTTTTCACATAAATTTCCTGAACCAATTTTATGAAACCATCTGTTTTCCATTTTGATGAGTTTTTGTTTTATTGTTAATAATTTCTATTATACATTTATTCTGATCATAAATACTTTTAAAAAATAAATCGGATTGGATACCACGATAATAATACAGAAGAAAATAGTTACTTAAATAAAAATCTAACTAATGCTTCATTTGTTTTGAAAAATATTGCATCACGGCATATCACGGTTGCGATTTTTGTTTTAATCGCGCCAACTGAGAAACCACATCTCAGTAAATGGGCTTGTGCCCTATATCTTAATTTCTATAAAATTGTACTATATGTCCCAATTATTTTTTAATAACTCCTTATATGTTAGAAGATATTGACAATAAAAAAAGTCATTTTGTCTCTTTATTTATTAAAGGGATTCAACTTTGTACAACATTCCAAATGCATGTGACCTCACAATCGCTAGTTGCTATGTTTTTTTTTTTATTTATTTACTTATTTGCCTTGACTTTCTTTCGTCATAGCCACCATCAAACATTTTTTGTACATCTTTTATAATTTATAATTCAATTTTACAAATTTCTAAATATTTCAATAATTCACTAATTAATTTTGAATCACTTAACAAAAATTTAGTATTAACAGGAAAAGTTTTATTCACATCTAATATTTCACTATTCAATTTTGATCTTTCTAAACTATAATTTATGCATTCAAATATAATATGATCCAAAGTTCCTTCTTCACCACATTGACATCTATCGTCAGATTTAATATTAATTCTGTACAGGTGAGCTGGAGTTTTGCAATGATTACTTTTGATTCTGATTATAGTTGATATAATTTTGCGGGACTCATTTCTAAACCATCTCTTCTTATTTAAATTTGGATGCAACATATAATAATCTCTTCCTTTTAACTGACTTTTGTTAATGAAATCTTGGTTTCTCAAATTGAAGTTTAATTTTTTGATTATATTAAAAATTTTATATGAAGGTAATTTCACTTTCATATCAATTTCCAAATTTATTGATTCCTTTGCTAATTTATCCGCAATTTCGTTTCCTCTTAATCCACAATGTCCTGGTATTATTCCTATTTATTATATTGAAATACATCTCCTTAATGTTGCTATGTCTTTTATACAACAGAGCGTAAAAAAGATATATTCTTGACAGAACTCTGACAAGTTTACAGGTTACCAACTTTACAGCTTATAAATCTCTGCTATATGTATTTATATCAAAATATTATTTACAGGTATTTCAAGGAACAATAAAATTTCAATATTATGTCTGCCGTAACAGGGTTAAATAAAATAAAAACTTATTTTTCTTTGACTTAACTTTATTATTTCGACTACCAACAGCTACAAAACATAACCACAGCACTAACATACTCAACAAATAACTGACGTATAAATGCATTTCATGTCATACAATTGACCGACCTTCTCACAGCGTTAAAACTACAATTCAAAATTTTAATTGCTATATCTCCGTCATTATTTAGATATTTAATAAAATAGACACGCCAATACACATTTATTAACATCAATTTCAAACAACAATTGAAAAAACGACTACTAAAAAATGAGGACACAAGCCCTTTATTAAAGGGATCCAACGTTATAAAAAATCTCAATGCATACGTCACATGCACAGTTTTGCCATCTATTTTATATAACAGAGGCGCATACGAGTGTGAGTGTGATGCGAAATTAACTATTAACAGCTGGGTTGTGTATCCAATCATGTAATATATTATGATGCTTGTGAAAAAGAAAAAATAGACTCAATTATAATCGAAAATTTTTATTATATACAAAAATATTTTAGTTTTTTGAAATGTAAAATAATAGACTTATATGAAAATATAACTCTGGCCCGGGAATCGACTCCGAAGACACTGCAATCAGGGCCTACTGTCTATTTATTTATTCAGTCTTACTTTATTTAATCTTCCAACACGTTTTCTTTTAATTTGATCTCGCCCTGAAATTTTTATATTTTTCTGGAGAAACGGGAACTAAAAATCCCGGGAAATCCCGCCCGACATCTCTAATTATTGCCAGAATAATAAAGAAACGTACGAAAATAATGCTACATAACCATAAATTGTATAACAGATAATATTCTAACAGCGTCAACACAAAAGACAATTATGAAATAAACAACCAAATATTCGGCTATTGTATTTAGTTCTAACAAAAAATCTATTGAACCCTTTGTTTATAATTATGAGTGCTAAGGCCCAAACACGTTTTATTTTTTATCCCAAGGGATCCTATTCGAACCCAAAGGTTGCGTTGGGCTGTAAAATGGCAAAAACGGTTCCTGTGAATGTTCCCTTCTATTTATAGGAGTCTGGGAGATTCCATCTCTGCCGAGACGCAGGCAGAGGTAACTGGTCCACGTTAAATGGAACTGAGAGAGAAGCTGCATTTCAGTGATGTGCAACTCCTGCAGAAGGCGAACGCTGATTATATTTAGAATATTAATTACATGTATTTTTATTTTTAAGTTTTATAAATACAATTTGTGTATTTATACTTTTTAATGTGTTTTTAAATTTTGTTTCTAGAAAAGAACAATGAATCTAGTAAATACAATTTGTGGATATTACTTCATTTAAACTATGCTATATTATATTTTGTTAAAAACCCTTTGTTTTTATGATCCTAAACATATAAAAATGTAAAAATTATCTTCTTTTGAAACTGTTATTTCTAAAAAAGATTGAGAAGTTTATATTTACATTAGGTTTACAATACTCTCTAAATGCAAATCGTTTATCATTTAATGTAATATCATCAAACTATTTTTACGTTTTTAATAATGCGTTTTAAATGACCATTAAAAATCTAGTACAGTCCAAATCACGATAGTTCGGCGGCGACTTATATTTAAAAGAGGTTATAAGAGCGATATAAATCTATAATACGATAATGAATTTTATTTTATTCGTTTCTATATACATTATAGAAAAATAAGTAAGTCAGTGCTTTTTAGTATTATCGGCAGTTTATACCCCACAACTTGTTTTAAGTACGAGTCTCCGCCAACTCTCGTAATTTGAACTATACTAATTTAATATGTAACATTACATAATTTTGCTTTAGAAGCTTAACATAAAAAACCGTAAACTGTTGTCGAAAGATAACTTTTGTTATGTAAAACATCTTAATTATGTTAACCTTAAATATATATAAGTAAATATAATTTTTAAGGAAAAGGTAACTTTTTTACGTTAAATAAACTTTAAATAGATGGTAGCTGTATTTATGTAGACACCAGGTAAACATTTTGGAATCACTTCGCCATCATATTGAAGATGCGCATGACTTTTTTGTCATGAAAGTGTTCAGTTTCTCACAGTTGTTCATATGAAATGTCTATTTTATCGGCTACAAATAGCGAAACCACTCCATCTTGCGGAATACAAATGAAAATAAAGTTGATGCGAACTATAACTTCACCAGAGGACGACTTGACGTACAAGGAGAGAGAGGTGCAGTGGCAATTGAGACAATGGGCAAAAAAGAAAAGAGAGGAGGGGAAAAAGGATGTGAAGGTCGGGTACAAAAAAGTATGGTGTGAAGGAACGCAGTATATATGGAATGAAAAAAACAAAGAACTGGAAAAGGGGGAATTTCGAAAACATGGTGAAGGAGTTGGGGGAAAGTAAAGAGAGGGGTAAAAGTGGGAGAGAGGAAAGAAGAGAAATAAAAAAGAGGATAAAGATAGGTTTCTGGAACGTGGCGGGTATAAAAAGAAAAGATAAGGATTTCTGGAGATACATCAAAGGTTGGGATGTGATTGGGATGGTGGAAACATGGCTGGATAGCAAAGATTGGGAAGAATGGGAAGACAAACTACCGAAAAACTACAGATGGGTGTGCCAAGGTGCTGTTAGGGAGCATAAGAAAGGGAGAGCGAGAGGTGGAATTATAATGGGGGTACGTAGGGAGCTAGAAGAGGAGAAGGTACCAGACAGAAGAGAAACAGCAGTAAGGAGGACGATAAAACTGGAAGAAGAGACATGGGAAATTGTAACAATATACAGTAAAGGCAATATAAAAGAAACAATGAAAGAAATAAAAGAAATAATTAAGGATGAGAAACAGGAAAACCTATTAATTGGAGGGGATTTCAACGCGAGAATTGGGGAGTTGGGAGAGGTGGACGAAATATGGGGGAATAGAAAAAAGAAAAGAACAACGAAAGACAAAACAATAAACGCCGAGGGAAAAGAACTAATGGAAATGCTAGAAGAACAAGGATGGATAGTACCAAATGGGAACAAAGAAGGAGATGAAGAAGGAGAATATACCTATGTGGGAAGCAGAGGGGAGACAGTAATCGACTACGTGGTGACAACGCTGGGAGGAGGACAGAAGGTAGAAAGAATGAAAGTGGAAGAGAGGGTGGACTCGGATCACCTACCGCTAGTGGTGGAGTTGGAAGCGAGGAGAGGTGAAAGAAAAGGAAACGAATGGAAAGAGGGCAGCGATTGGACAGAGGAAGGAAGGAAGAAGTTTATGGAGGAATTGGAACGGAGATACGAGGAAGAAGGAGAAACGGAGGAGATGGAGGAAATTGAAGAGAGGATGAAGGAAGCCACCCAAAGTAAAAGGTGGAGAATATCTGATAGAACGGGAGAAAACAAATGGTGGGATAAAGAATGTAAAGAATGGAAAAAAGAGGTAAAAAGGGAACTAAAGAGATGGAAGAAAGGAGAATCAAGTAAAGAAGACTTCAAGAGGAAGCAAAGGGAGTATAACGAAAGGATAAAAGATAAAAAGAATGAGTTCAAAATAGGAATAGAAAAAGAAATTAGAGATATAACAACGGAGAGGCAGGCATGGGATTACATAAATAGGGAGAAAAAGCGAAGGAAAGAGCCAAGCAAGGAAATAAAAATGGAAGAGTGGACGAAACACTTTATGGGAGTACTAGGAGGAAAGAAAAGAAACGAGAAAACAAAGAAGGGGATAAAAGAGAAGGAGAAAGTAAACGATATAAAAGTAGGTGAAATAAAAACACAGATTCAAAAACTCAAGGAAAAGAAAGCACCAGGTAGAGATGGACTAAAGAACGAGGCGTGGAAAGCTGGGCAAGAAAGGATAGAGAAAGGATTACTGACAGCGATGAACAAGATATGGAAAGGAGGAAACCTGCCGGACAGCTGGAGAGAAGGGGTAATAACGCCGATATATAAAAAGGGAAATAGACATGAAGCCAAAAATTACAGGGGTATCACACTACTGAACACAGGGTACAGGATTTATGCAGGGATTGTTAGAGAAAGACTGGAAGAAGAGGTAAAAGTAAAAGAGATACTTCCCGAGACACAAGCAGGCTTTAGAAAGGGACGAGGGACTTTAGACAATATATACGCACTGAACCATTTAGTTGAAAAAGAGCTAAGTGAAAAAGGAGGACAGATATATGCAATGTTCATCGACCTTAAAGCGGCGTTTGACATGGTCGACAGACAGAAATTGTGGAAGTACATGAGAAAGAAAAAAATAGATGAGGACATAATGAAATGTATTGAAGAAATTTACGAAGAAACAAGAATGAGAATAAGAGTTGGGGGTGAAGAATCAGAAGAATTCTGGACAGACAAGGGGTTGAGGCAAGGTTGTCCTCTGAGCCCCATTTTATTTGCGATATATACAGCAGACTTGGAGGGGGTAATGGAAAGAGGACAAGACGGGGGGGTGCTAATAGGAAGGCACTACAAGATATGGACTTTAGCATACGCTGACGATATAGTCCTGTTGGCAAAAAGGGAAGGAGAGCTGCAGGAGATGGCACACCGGCTAGGGAGGTATATAGACAGGAAAGGACTAGAGTTAAACGTGGAAAAGACAAAAATTATGGTATTTAAAAAAGGGGGTGGAAAAAGGAGACTTAAAAGGTGGAAATACAAGACAGAGGACATTGAGGAAGTTGAAGAATTTAAATATCTGGGCTACACTTTTAAAAAGAATAATGGAGAAGAGGCGCATATAAGGGAGGTGGCAAAGAAGGCAGAGCAAGCAATGCGACGGGTATGGGGACTAGGGGAAAAGGTATTTGGGGGGGACATACAAAAGAGAATATGGATATACGAGAGACTGATAGCCAGTATGATGTCGTATGGAGCAGAGGTTTGGGGGTGGAAGGAACAAGAAAAGTTGGAAAGAATACAGGTAAGATATATGAAATGGGTTCTAGGGCTGGACAGGTGCACGCCAGGATACATGGTGATGGAGGAGCTAAAGAGGGACAAGATAAGAATTAAAACAGGGGAAAGAGCGGTAAAATACGAGGAGAAATTGAACAGAGCGGAAAGCAAAATCTTAAAGAAAATAAGAGAGGATTACATAAAGAATGGGGGGAAAGGAGGTCCAAAAAAGAGAAAAGAATACTTTGAAAGGAATGGAATGGCGATCGAGGAGGCAGAGAGGAGAAGAGAAGGTGGCGCAAGTGTGGCAGAGGAGCTAAGGAGAAGGGATAAGGAGACACAACAGCAGGAGAGAATGGGAAAAATAGAAAAAAGTAACTACAATAAAAGATATAAGAGGTTATGGGAAAATAATGTGCCTCAGTACCTTATAGAAAAGGACATAAAACACATAAGAAGAACAGCAAGGTTTAGATTGGGAAATGAGGAAAAAGGAAACAGATACTGGGAAAAGAGTGAGGAAAGAAAGTGTAGAATGTGTGGAGCGGAGGACGAAACACTGGAGCACATTAAGTTTGAGTGTAAGGAAAAAGTAGCAAGCGAAAGGAATATTGGACAGCTATTAAAGGGAGGCAGTGAAGGAAAGAGGTGGATGGCGGAAATAGTAAGAAGAAAAGGAAAAACAGGAGAATAAATAATCTGGTGGAGAATAATAGAGAGGGTCAAAAGAAGAAGAAGCAGAAAGCACTTTTGGAAGTAGTAAAAGTCGAGAAGATTTTAAGTTTATTTTAAGTTTAGTTTTTAAGTTTGGAATGTATATAGGAATGAAATGTATTAGAAATATAATACTGTAGATTGTAAAGCCGAAAGGCATACACAATTAATATATAAATAATAAATAATAATAACTTCACCTAATTGTTTACTGGATTTAGACAACACTGAAGGCGAGAGTAATGATACTTAAACGTATTTACCTAATATACAACGTTTTGTGACCTCCTTTTTTGCTTTTTTAGAAATAAAATTTCTCTTTTGCTCATTTACATACTCATAAAATTTGTTAAGTAAAATTTTTTGTTCTTAAATTGTTAAGCTAATTTCAAAGTTCATTTTCCTCTTCTGACATAGAAGATATCTTGTTGCAGTGGATGTGAAACTTGTTAAGTTACTATAAGCTAATGAAACTGTTACATTGCGTTATGTTTTCTATCTGGAGAGAATTATATGGCAATATATGATAAGGTATTTTAAAGAAATTAACGGCTTTTGGAACACCTACAAAGTAAGACTCGCCTAGATTAAATATTACTTGGTTTTACTTACGTAAAATATTACATAAATGTAACGTAACATGAATGTTTTGTGTACTGCACAGTAAGAATTTTGGAGTCACTTTGCATCATATTAAAGATGCGCATGACTTTTTTGTCATGAAAGACTTCATTTACAATTCAGTTTCTCACAGTCGTTCATATGAAATGTCTATTTTATCGACTAAAAATGACGAAATCACTCCACCTGTCGGAATACAAATGAAGATAAAGTTGATGCGAACTATAATTGAAGTGCAATAGTGATAGAAACGTCACAAAACAGGACACTTAACCAAATTGTTTACTGGGTTGTTGTTGTTGACAATTAACTTAAATTATTAATTATCAACAATTAAGTTAGTTCAACAGGAATGTTTTCATGATATATAAAGTTATTTTTCTTCTTCTTTTTTCTTAAATTAACAAAAACAAGTGTTTTAAATGTTTCTCTGTAAGCAGTTGTGTGTGTAAGTGCTTTTATGATAACTTAAAATTAAGCGACCGATTTTTTCGCTTAATTGGTGGATTCTGCGAGAGGAAATTTTCTCTATGGTATTTCTCAGACTCAGATTTACAACTGTTTAAGTAAAATTGTATTTAATTACCTGTGACAGTCTCAGTTGTAAATGGTTTTAATAGAAGTTCTAATAGAACACAAGTTCTAATGAAAGTTCAATGCTGATACACTCCTAAAGTTTATTTACTGTTTTATTACAAGTATGTCACATGTCTTCGATATTAAGTCCTCTTTAATTATATATCATTAGTCGTGGTTAGTTGCTATACTTTACTCGTACATCGATACCATGCCACTAAATGTACAATGAACCTCGTGGTTATGTCCTTGACAACAACTGTTCTCCTATGTACACTAGTATTGTATATACCATAGAGTTCTATATAGAGAGAGTTGAGCAAAAGCGCAGACTCGAACTCTACTTGTCCCATCCATGCCTCTCGTAGGATATTTCTCAGTTTATTGAGAATTTCTAACCTCTAAAATACAATCGGTAGCGAAACAAATACACACAAAGCTGAGCTAAACGGAATCGTCAAGACCCAGAGAGCTCCCCAATACCCAGACTCACGATCTGTGGTCCTAGAAATGAAATAAAATATAAAATAAATATTATTGTAATAAAATTAGTGTTTACATGTTAAAAAACATCAGTTATTTTAGTTATTCGGTTAAATAAACTTTTAAAAGAGGTCTTAATTTGTTCAATATATACAATTTTTATTAGTATTTAAAAAGTGGTTTATAAATGTTTAAAATATTATTATTAACTGACAGTTAAAAGTGAGGTTATGTTTATATATATATACTTTTATAAAATTTTGTTAATTTAAAATCGGGTAGAGTGGTTGTATACTTATACAAATATGATTCTAATTATACTATGTGTTTGAGTGTTTTGTTCTTTCCGTAAAATTGTGTACTTTTGAAGGAAATATAAGGTACGTTTACATTTTAAAATATTTCTTAATTTCGCTTTATGAAGATAAATGTCTCTTCAAATATTTACTTTAATAATTGTTTTTATATATTTACTGACACCTATATAATGGTAGTACAAGTTTTACGTTCTCAAAATAATAAAAACAGAAAATACATTAAAGAAACTAAATTACATAGTACTTCTATTGTGCCTAATTTATAAGAATTTTCTAAATATATTTACATAGCAGATACGTTTATGAATAAATTTAATATAAACCTATTTAGAAAGTACCTTTGTATATATCACAAAATACAATATCATAAAATTTAATTTAAAAAATTACATATAAATAATAAATTGAATCTTAATATTTTAGAACTCGAAAGAGAATGTTTTAGTAGTCCTACATCCTACCTGGTGTATAAAGAATACTTTTATCAAATATTAAAAGAATTTTTTATTCTTTTATTCATGTTGTTTACTGGAATTTTAAAACATGAAAAGGTACTTAAAGCTACTCTTGTTATATTATAAACCCCATGGTTATTACAGGAACTTCTGGTCTGAATTACTTAAGATTAGAGTGTATCGAGATCCTAGTTCCGGTTTATTAACACCCTTGTACCCTTTCTAAACTTATAGCGTAAATTTAGTAGTGTAGTAAGTAATGAAATCTGTTTTCTCGGTAAATTAATTCTTGATCATTTTGTCATCATTAATATCGAAGTAATATTTATCGTTTTAATATGGAATTAGCTTCTAAAGTGTTGGTTTGTTGTTTATATAACTAACTAATTAGAAAAGTTTTGGTATATAATGCGGTGTAACTTGCCAGGTAGAAATCACCTTGTATTAAGCTAAGTGTGCAAGGTGTTACCGAGTTTTAGACTTACTGATTAAGGTTAGTGCGAGGTTAAATATTACACGAAAGATAGCTAACAAATACGTTGCCATCCAAGCTTGCATAAGCCTTTCCGATTTGCAATTTCCAATATAGGAATCGAAGCTTGTAAAGATATGACATTTTAAATTTAACCCCGTCGCAAGCGGTGATTGTCTTTTGTGTGTGAATTGAAGTTCATATCAAATTTTAATTCCATTTTTAAATTGAAATATTAAACTTGTTCCATATTTATTTTACATATAACAACAAATAATTTTTCATATAAACTCACTAAAAAAATATATTTTTCCCAATTTGTTTACTATTGGACCAACTCTTTTTCAAAAATTGGGATTTCAATTTTCGATTTGTAAATTAGGTACGATAGTTAGCCCATATATAAAATTTCAACTTTCAAGCCTTATTTTTACCCTCGGCAAAAACCGCACCCGTGCCCCCAAATAAAATATTTGAATTATGAATTTTTTTTTCTTAATAACATATTTCATTATTATGTAATCCAAAATTTGAGTTTTCTCCAAAGATTCGAATCGCGCCCCCTAATGTTCTAAACGCTCCCGTTTCCAATTTCTTTATTTCTAATTTTCAAAAAATGTTAGTATTGAACACCGTAATACACATGCCAAATTTCAACTTTCTATCTTTTATGAATTAAAAGTTATAGAACAATTTTTATAGAAATTTTTTTTTTTTAGTTTTTCCAAAATTACAGGTTTCCAGGAAATTCAGGGCAAAATTCAAAAACGCCAAAAGTCTTAGAATTTTTTTCTCTACGAAATAGACAATTTTCAATAAGGTGCATGGAACAGTTTTCGAGCCACCATACGAATCGCGTAAACATTTAAACAAATAAACATACACTTGGGACATTATAATATAGGATAATATTACTTTCTATTTGTGGATCTTCACTTCAATTTTTATCACAGTATTATGCAAAATAGCATAATATAAAGCAACATTGCCCTTGCAAAAATTCTACGTAAAACTTTTATGTAAACCTTACATAAATCATACCTAACTGTGTCAGCGTCTACATACATCCCACCTCTTTTCCTATCTCCCAGTAAACACATTAAAGATATTTTAAAATTTCTTGTTATTACTCCTTTTATTTCGGATAGACCCCATTATTCAAACGTAGATACGGCAAGGGGAATTAGTTGCACAAAATACATTATCGTGGGACAATGGTCCATTGACAGCTAACGATAAAACTTGAACGACTCAAATGACCCGGCGTTTCCACCACCCGTAGAGCTTTTAAAGCTCTGAAAAGATATTTATCTCTCGAGATAATGTTACTCCATTACGCGTTTGATAATGGCAATCGATTATATGACTTTGTTAATGGGAATGTTCTTTGGTTGGTTATAGCTGTATTAACATTCAACTGTTTGATTAGTAATTAATGAACTAATGAAGTTTTACTTGTAAATGTGTTGGTGTAAAATTATCCAACAGAAAACTATTTTATACAACAATATTGTTCTTGGTATACATAAACTAAGTGTGCAGTTTCTTTTCAATTCACACGTTTTTTAATATATCGTTTTATTTCTTTTAATATTCAAGGTTTCTATTTTTCTATATATGTGAGACCGCGACAACACTAAAACAGCCTACATTGTTGGAAATCGTCAGAGAAATGTAGCAGTCAGCATCAGAAGTGGGCCGACGTTAAATAAATTAAATTGTGAGAGAGTCTACAACTTTTGTTATTAAAAATTATTTTTAAATTGTATATTTTAGCTTTATCAGTCAGTACATATCGTAACTATAGTATAAGTATACAAGAGACAGAGCTGAGTATCCTATATATAGTTGTATATATATATACAAATATATACACTAAAATAGTGTGTATATTATTTCCACAAGACTACATTTATTTTACAAACTTGATTAAAAATACTACTTTAATATAAAAAATATACACTAAATTAAACACGATTTATGTACATACAGTGTGTGAATAAAGCCATCAGACTCAAAAATTAAATTATGAAAAAGTAAATTTTTTTACACTTTTGTAAACACAACGAGGATACTTTCTTGGTAGTGAAAGTGATATCCTTGCAGAGGCATTTCGCTAGGTGCGCTGTAGATATAGTTTACGATACACTAAACCTTTTTATTTATATATGTATATAGTATTATATGCTTGATATGCTTGTTAACATTAAATATGTACGTGTTCATTCAATATGAGTTTTACATAAACAAAAACTAGTTTCAAAACTGAAATGTTGCATAGAGCTTTGTTTTGTTGACGTTCTGAAGACTAGCTATAAATTTTCACACAATCACGTGCATGTAATCGAGACCAAAGATCACAAAAATCTGTTTTAATAATAAATATATTGTTTGCTATGTGTCATATGTCATTACAAAGGATATTACAAAACTAGAAGATTTGGTACTAGGTATTTCTTCGTATAAGAAACGAGGGAGCACATAAAGAAGGGGTGTACGGAGACAGTGGAAAACGAAAGCAAGCTAATAGAAATACTAAAAGAAAAGAGAGTGGAATAAAATGAATGAAGAGGTAAATGGCACAGGATGGTAAAGTGAAGACAGAGAGGAGAAGAACAGTAGAAGGTTTGTCCAGAAGAAACAAGGAAGGCAAGAGGTGAAAGACGAAGATACATGCAAGAAGAAAAGAGAAGGAGGGAACGATGAGAATGAAGGAGGAGTAACAAACATAAAGTGGGAGTCACTAGAACGCACCGAAATAAAAGCAAAACATAAAAGAAATTTTGAAAACAGTAAAATGCTTGGAGATGACATTGTATAAACCGTAGACAAGCGACACAAGTAGTCGAGAGCATTGATGTTTGACTCTGACTACTATGTAGTCAGGTTCGATCCCCGGGCCAGAGTTATATTATCTGGATTTGATAACAATCAGATTTAATTGGCTATGTGCAACCATAATCATGAATAGGAACAAAGTAAACACGATAACAAAAAGAAATAATCGATGAAGAAAATAGACAGAGGAATAAAAACGAAAAAGAAGAAAAACTGCTTTATAAAAAGAAATGAATTATAGTTGAAGAACAGAAAATTAGAAGTAAACAATTGTAGAAAAAATGCTAAAAGAAGAAACAACCAGAGAATGCAATGAGTGTCATCATAGTGGAAGTGATGTATCAGATCGTGATGCAGTTACTTGAAATAGAAGTAGATGGATAATGGAAATAAGCAAAGATTATAGAATTTTAAATAGAATAAGTGAAATAAGCTAATAAAATAGAAAATTATAAATTGTATATTATGTCCTATAAAATGTTGCTAAAATGTAATATATATTAGTTTAAGAGCTAATAACTCAATACTTGATGCACTATAAATAAATCAATATTAAAAAAAAGGTAGACAGCAAAAAGCGGACAGAGAAATTGCTGGCAGGTGACAGTAACTAAAGCTGAAGCAAAAGAAGGAAAGATAGAGAGAGATAAATATTTTAGAAGCAGATACGAGAAGAATTTTTATTTTTTGAAAGTAAGAACTTAATACGAAACTAATTAGACTAAGATAAAAATAAAAGAAGTGTAATGTAGTTGGTAGAATTAATGTTGAAGAATGTAAGGCTTAATGACAAAAACGTTGAGTGAATATAATACAACCACCCTGTATACTTGTACGTAAGGTAAATACATTAATGTATAATCCACCAACTAAGCGCGGTGCGACGCGCTTTAGAGGCAGCGCCCGACTGCACCCATTCCTCGTTCTGTTGTTATTTTTACGATATTTTATAATGTACGCCGGCACTCTTATACTCATATTTCATGCACAGCTATTCGTGTTTTTATTTTCAGCAATCCCAAATTATTAATAGCGTTTATGTATCAAAATACAAGCAAATGAAATGACACATTTAATACCAGAACGATATGATAGGTGCAAGAGGAATTTAATTCATCTCATTAAATTTAATGTTCAACACATTTACATAAAATAATCGCATAAAGTTACTCTTGATAAAACATTTTATTTTTATGCGAAAGTAACATGTTTGTTTTACGCATACGTTAGCTATTATTTATGTTGAATACGGTATTCATGTAAATTAGCAGTAGGTACTTATTTTATAAATGGTAATTAAATTAGAGCCCGGAATTATAATTTACAAAAACAATTCGCAGTTATATATACTCAAGTTCTGTAATAATTTATTTTTTATTGATATTTTAGAAATGATACTGTCAGAAGTAGAATAATCCGAACGGGAACTCCCGGGACTTTGTATTGTTTTGTATTTTAACATTATTTAAGGCCTGATTACCGCATCCATTTATTTTTTAATCATAAAACAATTTGATATGATTTTTCCATTAGGCATTACATTTTTCCGCCTTAAATCATTAAGTTACATATCATTGTGTTTAATTAGATTTATTATCCTTATTCTATCTACGCATTCTCACTCATTCCAAAAGATAAAATAAAAATATAAACCACGCAGATAAATTTAAACTCCTACTGCTTCTTTCTTCCTGCTACTCTCCTCCTGTTTCTACTCTACCCTTCCTTCTCTTTCCTCGCTTCTTCTCTCTATCTCCGCCATTCACCACTTTCTTTCGCTGCCTCCTTTTAATAGCTGCACAATCTTCTCTTCACTTTTTACTCTTTTCCCACATGAATACTTAATGTGCTCCAGCGTTTCTGTTCTTCATAAGTTTCTTGTGTCTTTTTCTCGTAAGTATTCCGGTATCTCTCTCTCCTAAATCCTCTTGTATCTTTCATTATATTTGCTATTGTGAATTTTCTCCATTTTTCCTGTTGCTGTATCTCTCTGTCTCTGCTACTTAGCTCCTCTTTCACGCTTGTGCATTCTTCTGTTCTTCTCTCTGCCTCCTCTGTTGCCATTCCGTTCCTTTCAAAGTACTCCTTTCTCGTTTCTGCTGCTCTACCCTCCTTTCTACTGTTTTCATCTCATCCTCCCTCATTTTTTCCTCGAATTTGATTGCCCTCCTTTCTGCCTCTATTCTTATTTTGTCGCTTTTCACCTCCTTCATTGCAATTTCAATTTTTAAGAATAGTTATTAATAGAGAAAGACGCTTCTGACGGGTTGTCCATCAAAATATTGCCGCAGACAACTTTAATTAAAATTTAACAACTGGCACACTGTGTCTTTGTCTGATGGACGCTGTGGTGCGCTAGCTTTCTCTCGCTCTTGTGTATTTTTAACAGTATTAATCACGCAGTTGGTAGTAAACACACTTTTTTTAAGAATTTGATAAAATTAAAATATAGTTTTAATCTAGGTGTATTTAATTTGTCAAAAAAAATATGAAATTTTTCCTACGATTGTGAAACGAGATATTTATAATATAAGTGCACATCATTAACATGCAACGGGACTATAAAGTATAAAAGAAGACATAGTTTCGTGTATATCTGAAAATCCGTTTTCAGGAATGCTCTAAAAAGTGTGTGTTTGTATTAGTGTGATTGATAGTATTTGTGAAAAGTGTGATTGTCTGGTGTGTGTCTGCATATGAAAGTTTCGAGACTTTTCCTATGAATCAGCGAAGTCTAAGAGAACACATTCATCTTTGACTTTAAGATATCCTCCAATGGAGTTCACACACATTACTAAGTTATCATGTAAAATTGATTGGATAAACTATAATATGTTTCTCAGTAAGAGTGTTTACGTTCCCACTTATGGTACTTCGTTTTTGTTTAACTCTAACACATAACTAACTTTTTATCCCAGCTTTCGTCGGTCTGCACATCAGAGCTACATACATATTTAATGATTTTATTTTAAAACTTCCACACATACATTACTAATCACTTCTGGAGTACAAAAACATGTTCCACACATTAAACTGTCGCAGCTAGTTTGAATTACGGTTTCACTAGACAACTGTGGCAAACTTCATTACAGTTAACGTCAGGTGAAATATTTAAAGTAACAAAGATATTCATCAGTTCACGTTGACAAGATCAAGTTCAACGGTACAGGAGAAATGGTTATGACCGATTAATTTTATTACGGTAACTTTTTTTGTTATAATTTAAATGGCTTAATTGAGTTACAAGTACGATACTTGCAAGATTTCCTCGCTTGATTCTCTCTACTAACATCATTTCCTACTTCTTTTTCGTTTTCCTCATTTTTTATTTCGACCTCCTCTGTTTGCCCTTCCTTAATTTAAGTAGAGCTAACCTTTCTCTTCCTGCGATCGTCTGTATAATGTTCTATTTCTATTGCATCAAACAACCGTCTTTCTGCTACCCCTTTCTCCTTTTGGTTTCGTTGTCTTTCATCCTCTGATTCCTCTTATTATCATCTTCCTCTTCCTCATACGCCACGAAATAAATTAATTTCGCAGTAAGCTCTTCTAAGTGGAACTATATGGCGAATATTTCAACTAGGGTTTGAGCGGATTGCATCTTCAGTAAATTTCCTTCCGACCGGCCCTGGTGATACATACTTACAGCTCTATAGACCGAGAAATAGAGCAACCACATTATACTTAAGATAAAACCAAATCTCATAGGACCAAAACTTTAAAAGCTCTACGTGTTAGCTTTCGCATATGACGCTTTTCCATTTAATAATCATAACAGGAAAAGCTTCAAATCAAAGTTTATGGTAATTTTTTTTAAACATAAAAGAAAATATAGGTTTTCATATAACCCTGTATTCTCCATCTCCATTTTGAACGAGAATCTGGTTCCATCTGGCTCCAATACTGTTGTACACTTCTACCATATAATTCCATCTAAGCAATAAAAACTTTAACCATAAAAGTTTGCTCGAATCATCTGGTATTCAAAAGGAAAATATCCATGAGATGAAGAAATATTAATTCATGCTTATCTGCGATACTTCGAGTAATTATTAGTTTTCTTTAAACTTTAAGTAGGATTAGTTAAAACTTCTTCTAGTTGTAAAACTCACTTTATCAAGGAACAAAACCAAATAACTTTATGAAGCTATCATGAATTTATTATATTTGTAAGTAAACAATAAAAACAGTAACTGGTAATCATGAAATATTCTTTCTGTTAAATTATTCAACACATTACCTGACACTCAACTACCACAAGTAATTTATCATTCGCCTAACGCCTGAATAATTCACTACGTTCGTCATGATCAATGATACTATAATATTCAATGACCCACAACCAAAACATTACGTGAAGGAACGACAAGCACAGCCGTAACTGCTTTTTACAGGTATTTAAACTAATATCTGGGGCGCTATTCCTGAGTTCAATCGAATCGTAAACTCTTCTTCTTTCCGTAAAAATCACTCGATTTACTCAAAACTGCTATTTCTGAAAATTTTACGAAAATTTACGAGTAGAGAAATCGAGCAAAAAAGTGAACATTTAGCTTGCGAATGTACGATCGAACAGTAAATTTTAGTGATTGTTATTAGTTATCACTATTTCAGGCAAGAGTATTTAGTAAAATTTGTGTTGTTTGTTTTATTTTTCTAGAAATGTCAAAAAAATAAATATTTGTTGAAGTTAACCTAAAATTTTTCTATTACTTTTTATTGCGCTTTATATTAATTAAATAAAAATGACATCTCTAAGAAGTATGGCTTTAAATAATTTACCTATGCTTGAAAAAACGGAGTTAAATTATATGGAAAATGAAATACAGTTAAGAAAATACAACCATTAGAATCAGAAACTAGACGTAGCCAAAACACTTAATTAATAGATCTCATTTATAATAGAATATACTGTTTATTTATTAATAAAATTAGAAACAGTATATTGTGTTAATTCTTAAATATACTTATTAAAATAAGTGCTGTTTTTTTAATCTATCGTAATTTAACAAATATAATGTATTCTAATATTCTATTAATGCATATAATTTTTAAAATTCAATTGCTAAATGATTAAAAGTTCTATAAAATTAATAAATAGGAGAATATATAAATTATTATGCAAACTCTGTATTCAATATTAAATTTGTACTATACTAAGATAAATGCTTCTTAACCAGATAATGATATCCAACTTACAAAAAATATTTAAATTAATTTAAATTTCCCGCATTTTGCTGGTCTACAAAACGTTCTACACAATATATTCAATCGAATGGAGAATGTTAGTTTTGATTGTATTTAGGAATAGTGATTAGTGTTTTCAATTGTGATCGAATCTTACTTCACTCGTTTCGATCGAATCTGTTCGATTGCGAAAATTGCTCGCAAAATTCAGGGCCCCTGATTAAAACATTTTCATCATATGTTTGTTATTACTCATGATGTTTATCTAAACTTTGCAAACGATTTTTAACTATATCTTCATAAGCTATTGGACTCAAATTTTGCTGACAATCTCTTTAAGGAAATTTAGTATAATAACACCGCTTAATTTTTAATAATTTAAATTTTCTAACCTACATTATCCTTACAAATTTTGTATATTTTTACTAAATGCCTCCACACTATTGTTATTAAACTATATGACAAATTACTGTTCTCTTAACTATGTATTTTACATAAAAAATAATTGCATTTTATAAAAAAAAACGGTCTTTTATTAAATTACAATGTAAAGTATATTTTAATGCACATGTAGTGAATGAAATTGCATTTATTAATTATATCTGTTTGCTTTGAAATTAGTTTTGAAATAAAATAATGTAAATAATGATTAATAAGTAATTTAATAACTAATTATTTGTAACACTCATTAAATTAATGGAATTTTCGCTGTTGGAATACTAATTATTTTTAATTAATAGTGACATTTATTTTTTAATAAATGATACTACTGTTTTTTAGGCTTTTCGTCGAATTATGTTTTTTTTTTCTATGTAAAATGTCAAAAAGTTTGCAAGAATGAAGACCGTCATCAGTATAACCTATGTTCAAAGTTGCAACGAATTGTTTAAATGGTGGCCAGACTTGCTTGGTCCAGCATCGAATCAATTCTGCGCTACTTTTGACGCCGGTTTTCACCGTTATTTGTTTCCAAATATGTTTTAGATTCTCCTAAACACTTGCTTTAACTAATAGCACAACGGCATATGGACATTGATCTATAGATTCTACAAAAATCGAAACGTCCTTGCTCGGTTTCGTGATGGCAAAGCTGACAACTTGTAAACGTCTAAACTGTGAAAAGGATCATTAATATAGACTACTGGTACTTGAAGTTAAAAGGAAAAGAAAATTTTCTTCAGGAATTAAAAGTAATATATAAATAAAATGTGAAAGAGATTTACTCGTAGATGTTGATGAAAAAAGTGAAAACATGGATATGTATATCTATGTATTAGTGCATGCATTTTTAATGCACATTAACAAGAAGATCGTGCACAAAGATAATGTTGTTCTGATCTGAACGTCCTGCCACGTCATCGTGCGCTAATTCTTGTAAACACAACTCTTTGATCTTCATACCGCATCATGTGAGACTCCACTTACAGCGACTCGAGTTCTTAATCAGTCCTCGTCTGATAATTTTCGAACATTTTGTAAACATAAGCAGAACTCGTTTATTTTTCCCGACAGATTTCAAAGGGTTATTTCAAAAGAAAATAAATCTAAATAATTTAATTATATTTTTAGAACAAAGAAAATTCTAATAATTCTAATGATCACAAATCAAATAATGATATTTTGATAGGCAAAATTAAGGAGCTGTATTTCAATATAATAAATAAGAATAATACCATAAAAATTATGTGGATACCGGGACATTGTGGAATACGAGGAAATGAAATTGCGGATGAATTGGCAAAGAAATCAATAAATTTGGAAATTGAGATGAAAGTGAAATTACCTTCATATGAAATTTTTAATATAATCAAAAAATTAAACTTCAATTTGAGAAACCAAGATTTCATTAACAAAAGTCGGTTAAAAGGAAGAGATTATTATATGTTACAATCAAATTTAAGTAAGAAAAGATGGTTTAGAAATGAGTCCTGCAAAATTATATCAACTATAATCAGAATCAAAAGTAATCATTGTAAAACTCCAGCTCACCTGTATAAAATTAAAATTAAATCCGACGATAGATGTCAATGTGGCGAATTAGGAACTTTGGATCATATTATATTTGAATGCATAAATTATAGTTTAGAAAGATCAAAATTCAATAGTGAAATATTAGATGTGATTAAAACTTTTCCTGTTAATACTAAATTTTTGTTAAGTGATACAAAATTAATTAGTGAATTATTAAAATCTTTAGAAATTTATAAAATAGAATTATAAATTGTAAAATATGTATAAAAATTGTTTGATGGTGACTATGACGAATAAAAGTCAAAGCCAAATAAATCAAAAAAATAAAATATATAATAAACATTATTTTAATTTAATTTAATTTTTCCGTGAAAGGGGAAATAAGAATCAATATGATTTCCCGAGAATTCCTGCTCACAAGGCAAACATCATTTTTGTAAAATGCATATTATATGTGATTTTAATATGAAATATGGCGGAGGTACAGGCAAGAAGAATAAGAACAGAGTAAAAGAATCAGACAATGTTTTTTAAATTTTGAAAATGTTTTTAAGAATTATGTTTAAGAATAGTTTTAAGTTTAATTTGTTAATGCGATGTAATCACATGATGTAATACTAAAAGAATGTAAAGCCTAACAACACACTACAATAACAATAAATTCTATAATAAATACAATACAATAAATAATTAAGAGGAGGAAAACAATCTCTGAAAGAAAATAAAGAGAAGAGTAACAGAAAGTCTAAGCGAAAAAAGGACACATTGATAATTAAGGTGAGAGCAACAATTAAAAAACAATTATTTTTATACACGCAAAGAGAAATTAAAAATTCAACGAAAAAAATTTAAAAAAAACTAATAAACCTACGATTTATTTTATAGAGTATATGTGCTTTAAATTGAAAATAAATAATGGTTTAATTTCAAAACAACATAAAGCGGAGCTGCAAAGCAGTGAAAACATAATTACCCATTGGACCGTGTGAGAACAGTCAGCTTTTAGTAGTTCTCTACTAAACTGCAAAATTTATTCGTAGTGTAATTAAATTGAAATGATAGCTTCATTGAGTTAAGTACAAAAAACATTCCGCTGAAATGAACCGTATTGATTATAGCTACTACAACTAGCGCATTCTGTTTATTGTGTTGCATATGGAATACTACGAGAAATATTTATTTATCAAAAGAAATTTTAATGAAGAAATAAATAGATCTAGATAGTTCTAGAAGTAACTTATTGACTGGAAGATTTAGATTTGACAGGACACCGAGGAGATAGAGAACTGTGCATCAACTATTACCTAAGGCGAGATCTTTCTGTAGGTTGATCACGATTGCTTCTTGAAAACGTCCTTAATATTAAATTAATTGTGTCAATTGCAAAATCATGCAAAGCACATTTTTATTATCAATTACATCACTGAAAACTTGTTTTTAATATTTATTTGAGTGTATCAAAATTTATTAGCACTTAAAACAATATACAGGGTATCCCAAAATTCAACGATAAGCCGGCACCAGAAGATGATCCTGCTCATGACTACACAAGAAAAGAAGAAAAAAATTTTTTATCTCATTTTGTTTAGGAATTAGATTTTTTTTTATTGCTAGTTTTCCTGGAGTATTATACCATTTTGGAATCCTAAAGAGTTGCGCCGATTTTTAAAAAAACTTGCCATAGTAGTGTTTATACTTTTTTTTTACACCACGATGAGTTAAAGTTGACTGAAAGTAAAAATCTTTAAAAATTTTAGGGAAAAAAATAATTTCCATTGATTGTTGTGTAAAAACTACTAGCATTCTGGGAGTTTTAATGATTGGGATGGATAGCAGTGCAATTTAGGTTGCCGATGCAAAAAAAAAATCAGAAATATTTGAAAAATTGTGGTCATGGTAGTTAAAAATATCTTACGGTGTTTCAATTTTCGAAAAAAAAATTATTTTTCTTCTAATTCATAAACAAAATGAGATAAAAATTTTTTTTCTTCTTTTCTTGTGTAGTCATGAGCAGGACCATCTTCTGGTGCCGGCTTATCGTTGAATTTTGGGACACCCTGTATACATTTATAAACATTTGTAATACATAATTTGCATCTTATAGACACGAGTATGGCTACTTAAAATACATGTATTAAATTCGTGTTATTGATAAAATCAATAAAGTTTTTCAGACTTTCCCTGCTTTCAAATATTCGCCTATATTCCTCAGGCATATTACAGCCTATAATATGCTTTACAATTAGTGGGCTGTTATATTTTTACTATGCATATCCGTAATACAAGGTGTCTTATGTTTATTTGCTCTTCTATTATTATTTATTTGAAGTGAAATAGTGAGAGAGGACAATAATACAGATCTACAGGGCTCGAATGTATCCTACTTAAAAAGTCATAGTCCCAAAAGTAAGTGGTTGTAGTGTAAGACAAGCGTATGGTAATATTTTATACAATACAACATGATATTTACCCCATTTTCCAATGGAACTCAAGATAATTGTACTGTACCGGAAGTTCGAAAAAGGAGGAACATGTAGAAAAAGCTTTAAACACATCTTCTATAACTAAAATATAATTTCTCACTGCGTTACTTACATTTCTAGACAGTTTTATGAAGACATTAGTACTATTAGTAGGACACTTTTTATATCATAGAGTTAAGATTTGTTGGCAAACATTTTTAATAGACTATAAACATCGCCATGCAACAATTGCAGAACCTTAGCATATGTTTTCATAAATGTAGACTCCGGAAGCTATTAAAAATAACTTATGATAAATGGAGTAAAATTTTCTTTTTAACCGAACACGCATTTTTATAAAATATAAATTGTAGCTAATGGATATTTTTATGTTAGCAGTAAATATAAAATTCTATCGGATTTATTTTTTTCTATTTAAATTATTAAATACATCTACTTCAACAGAAAGTGACTATTTGGAAATTTGCCACGCCATGTAAAATGACAGAGCCGCATTATACGTTGGGAGCCCTATGGTGAGAAATATGATGCAGTGTTTTGCTATCGATTTTTTCAGTGTTAAGTGTTTCACTATTTCAGCGAAATCGAGTGTTTGATCAATCACAAGACTTATCAAACGTTTCGGACTGGTTCATAAGAGTAGAAGGTAATAGCTACCATATAAGATATGGAATTTGCATAATGGGCACGACAACAGCCTGAGTGTAGTTGGTTGCTCTGTATATCCCAACATCAAAATTCAAATTCTGTTCTTGACCTTTTTTGCTCTCTGAAACTAAATTGCATTTTTAAACCACAAGTTATCTCAGTTAATCTCAGTTTTCCATACATAATAAACTGTTCCTATATAGGCAAATCATCAAACCAATTTGGTTATATGGTATCCAACTATGGGGATGCTCAAAGAAAACTAACTTAGAAATTATAGAACGTTTTCAATATAAAGTACTGAGAGCTATAGCAAACGCTCCTTCGTACATTCGAAATAGCGACCTACACCGGGATCTCCAGATAGAGACCGTCATCGAAGAAATAAAAAGATATGCTCCAAAGCATTATGGCAGACGGCAGACATCATCCGAGTGACGAGGTACTCCAATTGTTGGACATTTGTTGGAAGAAACCTTTCGAACTACAATGACAATAAAGTAGTGCAAAAATATAAATATTGTAAATTAAGGAAATGTCAATGGACGATCCTTAATATCGTATGCTATGTATATGTATTGGTTATGGTAGTTGGTCTACATAAACTACAGGTTACTTAGTGTAAAAGGTCTAATGCTCGTGCATGTTCGCAGTTGCCAATACATTATGAACATTACGTGGTCAACATCCTTTTTTATTCCTCTCTGTATCTTCGACATTCATCTTCTTCCTTTTCTTGCTCTTGTCATCAACTACAGTATCTTCTGTTCCTGACAAATTTATTTTCTGTTCCCTCCACTGCTACTCTCCTTTTTCCTCTAGCTACTTCCTTCTTTTCTCTACTTCCGCCGTCCACCTCTTTCTTCCGTTGCTTCTTCTCATTAACTCTTCTATCTTCTTTCATGTATTTCTAATACGCTCCAGCGTTTCTATTTCTTTCCTACACCTCCTGCTCTCTCTTCTCCCAATACCGCCTGTGTTTTTCTTCCTGTAAAGTAGTTCTTAATTACTCTGAAATCTTGAAGTGTATTCACATAGTTATACTGCTTGGATTTAGGTACACATTATATTTGGTCAACTTTTGGAAAAAATTTGAAGTTGACATTTGTTGCAATGGATGCGTTAAGATCATATTTCATTCAGTACATACTCGTATATTAAACAAAAGAAACATAAAACAATGCTCGCTTTGTTACAAAATTATCTAATATCTTTTAACATAGAGAAAATAAAAAAATTGGATGTGAACGACCCATCATGACTGTTAAATTAAACAGTTAAGTTTTAGGATTGTGTTTTCTTTTTCTTATTCTAGTCACGTACGAGTTTGAGCCTAAATCCCTTCTCGTGTTTACATCTAGAAATAAAATAATTTTAAATGAAATCCAGCATATCTGACCTTGGCAGATTTCCAACTGCTTTTTTCATTTATCATTTGTGTTTTCTGGCTAAAGATTTTATCCATTTTTGTCATGTCAAACTGCTTCTTTTATGTTTATAGAAATGTTACCGAAACTATATATCAAATTTTTATGTTAATATTCGTACTCTAAGATCACAGAATTTCAGTTTTGCTAAAACGACGTAGGTCTAGGAGCTTTGAGATCTCACTCTATAAGGTCAGCCTTGAATCAACATACTCATCCTCCATTGATGGGTCCTGGTCATTATCGATATTCTACGTCATTGATTTCTGAAGACTTAAATAGAGTTCTGTTAACCACATCGAGGGTCATGTAGATACGCATCAAATAGTCGTATCCCTTCCTTTTCCCTTCGTGCAATCAATCACTTGAAAGCTCGAAAGCTCGAAGGCTGTGTATTAGCAGCTAATGCACAACGATTTAGAATACCAATACAACACGAATGAACACCTCGGCTCACGAAGAACTGAAACTTGCCAATTTAATAAAGAACAGTTTCTTTTACAGTAGTTTTGTGAATTACCTTCTATTTTCGCAGATCTTTTAACGTCATATGTTCTCAGTAAACATTTGGGTGAAATGGCATAGCTAGGTGAAGTTCCAGTATAAAAATCTTTTTCATTCAGATTTCAGATAGATTTCACCCATAAAAAACATCATAGAAGAAGAAACAAGATATATCTGTCTCTGCTACACTTTAATGGTTTATTTGCAATGGCACGGTAGTGAGGCCAGGTGAATGGGCTTGTGTCCTATGTCTTAATTTCTATAAAAGTGTACTATATATTGATAAAGTGGGTTACTAGAACCTCAAATGTTCAATTATTTTTTAATAACTCCTTATATGTTAAGAGATAATAACAATTAAAAAAGTCATTGTGTCTCTTTAATTATTAAAGGGATTCAACGTTGTACACATTCCAAGTGCATGTGACATCACAATCCTTGTGTAAGGTTACCAACCTTATAGCTCATAAATCTCTGCTATATGTATTTATATATCAAAATATCAAATATTATTTACAGCTATTTCAAGGAACAATCAAATTTCAATATTATGTCTGTCTTAGCAGGGTTAAATAAAATAAAAACTTATAATTCTTTGCCTTGACTTAATTATTTGACTACCAACAGCTACAAAACATTACCACAGTACTGACCTACTCAAGAAATAACTGACAACAATGACCGACCATTTCTAGCGCTAAAACTATAATTCAAACTTTTAATTGCTATATCTCCGTCAATATTTAGATATTTAATAAAATAGACACGCCAATACACATTTATTAACATCAATTTTAATCAACAATTGAAAAATCGACCACTAAAAAATGAGGACACAAGCTCATTGATTTTACCATTTGTAGTTCATATCACTGACATTTCTCTCGAACGAATGAAATCAAATTGAATTGTTTCATGACATAAAACTCATAGGCATCTTCAATATGAAAATGTTTATTGGCTTAGTAGGTATTAAAGCCTGAATTATACCGGCTATACCATTGCGAAATATCCTATAACCCTCTATAACGCGATTAATGTATTACGCGGAGCATGAAATAACTTTATAGAAATATTTTAATTCTAACGAGCGTTAAGTTCATTAGTGAGACAACTCCGAAAATTCGTAATTTGAATTGAGTTATACTCATATGCAAAATTTTATTTTCTATCTGTTTTTTTTTTCATTTTTCAATTCATTTTTGCCTTGACATTAATTTATCATAGCTACCATCTAGCATTATTAATACAACTTTTACATGAAATGTACGAGTATAATTCTATTTTAATATTGTCTAAATATTACAATAATTCGCAAATTAATTTT
Organism: Panorpa germanica; assembly: GCA_963678705.1. Lineage (NCBI taxonomy): Eukaryota > Metazoa > Arthropoda > Insecta > Mecoptera > Panorpidae > Panorpa > Panorpa germanica. Next base: position 11,310,471 of record OY783210.1, read on the forward strand.
GAATCACTTTGAATCAAACAGTTAGTATTAAGAGAGAAAGTTTTAATTACATCTAATATTTCCCTATTAAGTTTTGATCATTGTAAACTATAATATAAATATATATATATATATATATATATATATATATATATATATATATATATATATATGCATTAAAATACATTATGATCTAAAATTCCTAATGCGCCACATTACCATTTATAGTCAGATTTAAGATTTTATCCTCTATCTGATTCAATACATAGATAACTCATAAATGCAACCAAATTAAATGCTGATAAACTTGACGAATACCTTTGAATGCATAGATCTTGAATATTATTTTCATCGATAGCTACTGAGTCGTTGGAGATGTCTCACTAATAAACTGGACGGTCCAAATGTTCGACTTGCTCGTATCAAACACATTGCTTTTGTCTTATCATAAATGGAAGAGAAGGAAAGGAGAGGGGTCTACATAAACAACAACTGAGATCGATTATCCATGATAGAGTTGCTCTTTGACGCAAACTCGTTAAAAATGCCGAGTATACCATATTTGTACCACTAAATATAAAAATCAAGGGCACTGCATACGCCTTCCCTCCCACTGCACTTCTCATCCATGTTTGATACGATAAATCCAATGCGTGACACCTTTTTCATTACGTAACATTTAATCTAAAATCCGTTTCAAAAAAAAAGAAAATAAACATGATCAAAAAACAAAAATAATATCTTTTTCAAATGTGTGACGTCACAACAGAGGAAAGCGTTTCATATTGTGTGACAAGACGTGACAATGCGACAGTGTAACGTAATTTATGGATGATTCTTTATACTGGAACTCTTCGTAATAATACCAGTCAACGAAGATGTATGTAAATGTAAACATTTATGTCGCAGATACGTTTAGAGGTATATATCACGTAAATATTTCATTAATGTTAGTCGTGAATGTGTTCGATTCACCGGCCGGGGTCGAGGCCCGTCCTGATGTGTTTGAATAATATACATAGACTGACGTTGGCGTGCATATATAAATATAACAATATATGTAAATGTGAATTTTATATCATGTATTGGCGAGAGTTAGTAAATTTGAAATTCCGTTCACACGCGCATCTAAACGCTGCCACCCAGAATGAAAAGACCTCCCCCCTCCGGTCCGCGACCCCATGCAGTTCATGTTCCAGTTTGACTCATGTTGCTGCTCTTACTCGAACAAAAGTCACCGTATGAAACATGTTCATAAATTCACATTAAACAGCTTTAACAACAGAATTCCCATGCAAATCATACTCGCGTACGAAATCCGCGATAATATTGTTATTAATGTGTTAATTACGAGAGTTAATTCCATTTGTTGTACAACAAACATAGATTATTCTGGTTCGTAACTCCGTTGTTATGGAAACTAAATAATTGAATAATATTAGTATTGATTACATGTGCATTTACAATTCAAATTGCATGTGCTTACGGAATATGAAGCCATTAAAACAAAGTAAATATTATTATGATATTACCCCGATCAACAAAACATATGGTATTTTACATTGATGCCCTTAAACATAACACTTATGTTAACATTTTTTACCTAAAGTTACAATATATTATTTTCAGAAGTTTTACATAACTGTGATGCTATACAGTCGTTAAATAAATGCAAATGACATTCAAAATCTTTTATTGATATATTAATTTAATATGAAATATAATATAATCTAGCTTTGAAAGTTTTAATAACGTCAGAATGTTAATTAGTGCCAAAAGGTAACTTTTGTTTTATAACATTACATTATATTCAATTAAAAAATGTTATGCAACGCATGCATGTTGTTAAAGAGGTTATACACAGTATAAATTTTCAATAATCGTTTTTTATGTCATTTTAACACAAGTTTATTAAGTATAGTTTTTAGTAATTAATCGAACGTTTTTTCTTACCGAAAAATATTTTTTATATTTATAAACAATTTAAAGCCAAAATTTTGGTCAACAATCGATTTTCTTTTTTGAGAAGCCGCCATATTGTCAAAAAAATTTCTTTTGCTTATTCCTTCGATTATACGTTACAAGATTATACATTAGGGGGCGTCCATAAATTACGTGAGATGTTTAAGGGGGGGAGGGGGTCGAGTCAAATCTCATCTAATCTTCCGTTGGAGAGAGGGGGGGTCTCGGCAAATATCACGCATTTTTTCTGATTGAAACAAAAAAAGATTATACTATTTTGGTCCATTTAATCTAGATTGTACATGCTTAAGGCCTGTCTCAGTATGGGACCGTATTTAAGCGAATTTCTGCCGGATGTATACGGGCTACTACGCTTTACCTATCCGAACCATGTAAATGTAATGAGATCGCTCTGGAGCTCTCAGACTGCACGCTACAAAGCCGTCCGAATACGGGCGGCACTACCTCGCACAGTAGAACCGAATAAAGGCGAATTTTATCCAAGCGTTACCACTACTACAACGATACCCTATCCGAACCTTTGTAAATGCAAAAAGCCGCCTCAGACTGGAGGGGATACCTAAGATCGCTTGTTGTTACGGTGCAATTTTTTCTTTTTACGAAGCAAATTTTTTTTTTCTTTTTACAATAACAATCCAACGCGTTTACGTAAGAAACCCACATTTTGAAAAATCTCACGTGAGATTGGGGGATGGGGGAGGGGGTTGAATAAAATCTCACGACATCTCACCAGGGGGGGATGGAGTGACAGAAAATTTAAAAAAACACCTCACGTAATTTATGGACGCCCCCTTACTTTAATGAAATCCGTTTGGTTTTCTCATTTTACATGATCCAGTCTAGAGATATCGTGGTTACCGCAAGATGTGTTTTTTGAGAGGAGCTCCGGGAGATCAGCTATAGCAGCTTTAAAATTAATTATTTTTACAAATACAAAAATGTTAAAATATAGTTAAAAGTTACCATAATATATGTACAAATTTTTACATTAATAAATTTAAAAGTCTTCTCAGGAAATATTCTTGAAAAATCGCTTTAACGATACCGGAGAATTTTAACCTAACGCTGTATGACATGCATTTCCAAATGCCAAAGAAGTTATTTGTTAAATATAACATAAAATAATCTTTAAGTAGTTCATATATCAGTAACTAATACATTGTTGTCTTCATGAAGTATGGTGATTCATTTCGAAAATCATAAAACGTACCACGACTATACTAGAACATTCTTTACGATTTCTACATTTTATTTATTTTCATCTTACGAGTATATCTAAAATGAGATAATAAAATAGTTTGAAAAATATTGTTGTCATAAAATTTGAGAAAAATCTCTCTTTTTATTAGAATTTGTATATTTTTCTTTCTTAATGTATACGCTTGTATAGTTAAATACATTCTTATCCACTAGTGTTTATTATAGCCACTCTTGCTGCGGATTTCATTGTCCTTTACACTTTTATGTTCAACTTTGTCGTTTTTTGTGTGTTTTATATCCTGGCTGCTATTTTTTATATATGCTTCTTTCTTCTTCAAAACTTGTGATAGGTTCTTTCTGGCTTTATAAAATCCAATGGCGTGAAAATTCTATGTGTTATTTATCTAAAAGGAAAGTGTAATAATTTTATTTACTCAGATATAGATCTATTCTTCAATCATAGACAGATGCATAGATTGAATAATAGATGGCACTGAAGGTACCAATTTGAATCATTTAGCCTTCAGTTGTCTGTAGAAAGAAACAAATGAAGCTAGTAATAATGTGATATCTTAGAATTCGAGAGTTATATTTACCGAGATTGATTATTATTAAGTTATATTGATTATATACATTATTATTATTTTTTTTTAATTAATCATTCACGGGCTTCTTAGGACCACGGTCCTTTTTCATTTATCTACAATACATTTCATTTATTATTACACCTATACTTTTAAACCCGCTATATACCATATCCTGTCTATCACTATGCATACTGACCACCTCGGATATCTTAGTAATTCCTGCATATTCGTTGGCAACACTATTCCATTTTTTACCAAAACTCTGTATAAATTATCATATACATTATGTACATAATCATAAAGCATTTAGCATAGGTACGACATCACAAAAGCTGCCTGGAGGTCGTCGGTGATAGCACTCAGCATTGGAAATTGAGCGACTTTAAATAAATTACCGCTATCTATTTTCAGAGCGAATTGCTTTGTACCATTATACATACTTCTACAGTACAGTGATAAACATTAAAGTAGAAACTTCCTCAAATGATAAAGTGTACTAATGTGACTACACCATACTGACAAAGTCAGAGATCGCAAGTAAACGATTGCAGTAAGAGAAACCCCTTAACATATAAAAAATATATTGTTCAAGTAACATTATTCGTAACTTAAGTATTATTACTTCTAAAATATATAACAAATGTGAACAATGTAACAGCCCACTAATGGTAAAGCATATTATTCTTCAATGCTCAAATTACATATCGCACAGACAAGACGTGAATAATATAGACTGATAGACTTTATTGATAAAACTAATTTAATCTTTTTATTTTAAGTACCCTTACTAGTATCTCTAATGCCGATTTCGCACCACAGAGACAGTTCAATAAAACACGAACAAAACTTGTTTTTCTGAACAAAAACATCAATGTTTACACCAAAGAGACAGTTCTTTTTTGTTAAACATTTTTGTCTTTTGTTGTGTTTTAATAAACAAAACACATTCCAATCTAAAGTCGGTAATATCAAAGGAAAACACGTTTGTTGTTCTTTTTTAGTCTGCTTAGTTTGAACACGCAGTTTTATTTTTTGTGAACATTTGCGCTTGTCAGTTGTTGTTTATCATGTTTATAATTTTTATGGGACACACAGAAAAACACTAAAAACAAAATAGTCTGTTCAATGTGGAACAGTCTGTTTTCGAAAAACAGAACTGTTTTAAAATAAAACAAAACATGTTTTTGTTTTGTTTTTTGACAACAAAACGATTTTCAAAACTGTCTCTCTAGTGTGAAAACAGCATAAGTTGTAAATTATGTATTGTAAATGTTTATAAATGTACATATTCTTTTAAGTGCAGTTTTGTTTTTATTTTTATAGTTTTTTTTTCTTTTGGAAGGAGTGATAATGTTTAGATATAATAAGGATTAATGAATTAAGCACAATGACATGTAAATAAATGAGTTAAGGCAGAAGAATGTAGTGCAAAATGGCAAAAATCTTAAAATAAAATAATAATAAATACTATAGAAATGTTCTAAATTTCTAGTTCATGCTACGCTTAACAAATATAGAAATAATAAACAGCTGTCTCTTCTTCTTTCTTAATGCCTAATGTAACTACCGTTCGATACTAAAACACCTGTGTAACGATAATGGCACTGGTAACAGCGTCGGCGTCGGCATCGGCGTCTTAACGGATATGACGTTAACCTATTTTGACTGACATTGTTATGCAATATTTACGACGTTCCTCAGCGCCTGGGGCGAGGCAAGAGGAGAGTGAGGAGGTTGGTGATCGTGCGGTCGTGACAGGTTTACGTGCACTACACTCCAAAGCACCTTACGGTATCCTGATATCTTGATATCCTAGTAGCCTACTGGGAGACCAAAGAGGGGCGATATAGTTTAGAATTAAGTACGTGATCGACATTTTATCTGTATTTTAATCCCACAGTTGTAAAAATGTTGTAAAATGTAAGAAACCTTTAAAAGTTCTTTGGAAAAGTAGAATCTTATATACTTTGTCTTAGTTATTGTTTGTAAGTTTTAGTTGAACGAATAAAAATAAAAATAACGTGTGGATGTTATTTTATATTTGAAAATGGAATGAACCAAGCCCTGAATCCAAACCCACAGATCTGTCAAATGCACAAGTTGTATACCAGTAGATATCATTAATTAAAAAGACACTCCCATGAATTAAATAATTATGACAAACACATAATCAGAAAAACAAATAATTAATCATGAAACGAATTATAATTACACTTGTAAATTTTCCGTGTAAATTAAAACAACATTCGCTCCCGGACGGACTAAATAGAAAGCTGAAAGTAGTAATATCATACGTATTTATTTGAAAGAGAACTGCAACCAATATGTCAACAATGTAACAGCCCACTAACGGTAAACCATATTATTGCTCAACGTACACATCGCACGGACAAAGCTGTAATATGTCTGAGGAATATAGCCTGATATTTGAATGCATGGAAAATCTGAAAAACCTTATTGGCTTTATCAATAAAGCGCATTTAATCTCTTTATTCTAAATACCCATACTCGTATCTATAATTTGTAAATGTTTATAAATGTATATATTGCACTAAAATAAATATTAAAAAAAACATCCGCTCTGTTCGTAATTTAGTTTTGGTTTTAATAACTCGCAGAAAAAAATATGTAAATAATTACTTTGAATTAAACTTAGCGCCTTAAATAATTTCACTTCAGTTCTATCAGTCGATAACAGACTGTGACAACACAGTATTTGCAGAAGTGTTACTAATCAGCTATTAATGAGAAGTAAACGGTTATTCTTCAAAGTTATAAGTGACAGCGAATATTGGTTATGTATTACATGCGATAGAAAGCAAATGAGATATTAAACATAAAATTGTTATATCCTGGATATATTTAAAGCTTGAAGAGTATGATTTTCACATGAGTATACTAATAAACCTGCAAAGTATTACGTCTAGGTTTAAGTTCCCAAGGGATTTATCTACTGATAAGTCAAGTGTTCAAGTCAGTCTATTAATTTCATATATGAGAGCTGACTTATGTAAACATTCCCAGCCAGTTGTGTGGGCCCGTATCTTTTAAATCAACCCTTGGAACTTTAGATAACAAAAGCTATAGATGTAACAAGTCAGGATATGTTTTGTTTCACGCACTAAAGTTGCCTATAAGAAAATCTTGTACTGAAGATCATTCACAATCTATCCTTCAAACTATTAACACTGAATAATCGATAGACTAATTGTTGGTTAAATTACTTATTATAACTTAATGTGAATCACTAATTCTAGTAGAACTTTTATATATTAATAAAGTTAAAGTATATTAATAATATTTGTTTTATTATCGTGCAATAGAAAAACTAAACTTACTTACAAGCTCTAAACGACATACCACACTTTAAGAAAATTCAATAAGTCTGTTCTGCAAAACCTAACAAAATATGTTTTAATAAACATCCAGATAATTAGGAAGTAACACCATCCTCATCAATAGCATGCAAATAATTTTGTTTATAATAATCCCTTTAATATATTTATGTATATGTATTAATAAGAGAACAAACTGTTGAAGTGAAACTTCTTCGTTTTCTCTCTATATAACTTTTAGATATATACATTCGGTCTACTATGTCATTAAATTGTTATTATTACTTAATAATTCCACGTCGGGTCTATTTCTGATTGTATGCGTACTACATCGTTGGTTTATATATGCAAATTACACCTCTGCCTAAGTTTATTACCCTTAGTTTATAACAAAACGCAGAAAATATAGCGCTGGTCTGTGAATTGACTCTAAAGGTACTGAGCGATTAGATTATTATCATAATTCAAGGTCTGGGTTTTGTTAAGAAAGGTTTATAGCAGTGGTCTTTCTTTAATTACTTTATTTAACGTCTGCCTATTTTTTATTGTGAGTTCTGCCCTCTATGACCTCTTATATATAGTTATTAGTACTTATATAGTTTACATGTACATTAGTACTTATATGGTATGTACGACACGCATTAAACACATTAGCTTTATTGAATGAAACTGGAAGAGGGAGGGAAGACGCATGCAGCGACAGCTACGATTTTAGTTGTATCTTTATGATGTATTCACGTTTCTTTGAAGAGCAACTCTTCAGTTGTGGTTCCCATAGAGCAGCAGCTGTCACTGCATAAGCCTTATCTCCCGCTTTCCTTCTTTTCTGCGCTTTATTCATTAAAACAAATGTATTTAATCAAAGCAGTGCAGATCTGTGGACGTTTAACTTTGCAATGTTGGTAGTTTTTATTGTGTCGTTACCTCATAAGTGATTAATCCGCTGCGTAATAGGTTCTTAAGATAATGATAAGTTTATAATTGTTTCTTCATTATTAATACAAGGAATGTAAATGCATTATAAACGTAATAACTTTTACTTTAAAAGAAACATAAGATTGCTTTAAAAGCATCAGAGAATTTACTTTACTTAAAATACAAATTTATTTTCTATTTTTAATAAAGAAATAAAATTATGTTTATATGCAAACCCACATAGTCGTAAAAATATGAACAGAACGAAAAACAATCAAATATTTTTCCTGTGCAATAATATTTTATGGAGCTATATTCATATAATTAAAAAAGAGAAAAGCAAAACATGTCAAGTTTTAATATTCCCAGTGCTGATATTCCTGATGCTGTGCCAACCAACCAGCGGATTCGTACTCGTACTCACAGTCGAGTACCAGCGTGACCTGTGACCCATAGTCCGTGAATCGTGTCATGGCATTGATTTGTTTAATGTCAACAACGGAATTCCTTTTTATCTAATGTGTTTTTCATGGACGCTTCATTAAGTATATGGGATGATAAATTCATTTAATAAACGCTTGACTTTAATTGATGTTACTATCTTCATGACCGAGAAGGAAAAGATAAATTTCCTTACGGTTAATGGTTTGAGAATAATGAAAGAAGAATAAGAGCTAATGGAAGAATTAGAAAACTAGGTAAAGGAAAATCTTAAAGAAAGAGTAATCTTTATAGAAGCTTACAGAGTAGAATAGGAGAGGGAGATAATTACAGCAATGATCAGTACATGGAAACAGTAAATTCATAATGAGGAAAACAAAGACTAGGGTAAGGAAAGAGAGGTATATAAAAGAGGATCAGACGTAGACGTTAAGATAGGTACAGGTAATGCTGAGAGAGTAGCCGAGAAAGGAAAGAGAGAAAAGATGAAAAGACGTGAATCTGAGGTATAGAAGAGGAAACTGTGGATCTGGAACCATATAAGGAAAATTTTCAAGGAGACAAACTAAACAAGAGAGAGAGTACAAAGGAAAGGAGATGGAATTATAAAACTTTGGCAGAAAGGGTATGATTTCTGATAGTGCATCATAAAATGGGTCATTTATAGGTTTGGAAGAGAATTAGGTAGAACGCAAGGAATAGAAACAAATGGATGCCAGCAGATTATCGGTGGAAATGTACAGTAGCCGAAAGAAAATATAAGAAGGAAAGGTCGAAACGAGGTATAACTAAAGTTGAAGCGAAACCCAAACAAGAAGTGAGAATGGGGAAGTGTTAGAAGGCAGGAAGATTTAGACAAGCTAGAAGAAAAGAGAAGATAACTAATAAAGAGCGAAATAATAAACTTCTGAATTTATGAATTATAATTCAATTTGGTCCATTGTAATTAAGTTCAAGTAAAGAAAGAATTGTTGGTTCAAATCTGACGGCGACTTGCTTAATTTTACATATTTCTCTAGAAACGGAAATTGCAAATTCATGGGATTTCTTACGAATTCCCGCCTGTAGTATAATTTCCCATGAAATCAAAAACAAAAACGCACTAAACTTGAATAATATGCCGGAAAATTTGCAATTTTTAACAGAAATTCACCAGTGTAGCTTCAGTCTACCGATTTACCGATTTTTAAATATTGTGTGTCTAGATATGTGTGTCAACCTATATTTATTGCTTCAGTTTCCAAAACGCAGATAAGATTTAATATAAAAAGAATGAAATGTATTAAGAATAACTCCTATAAATAAAAGAATTATAATGAATTTCTGAGAGAGTTCTTTTATAGTATTTGTACGTGTTTATTAAGAATTATGACTGAGGTAAATGTTCCAGACTGGCAGACTGATATATGGTCCATACGAAGCATACTCCAGTCTCCAGACTCTACACTCCAGAACACAAACAAACAAACAAACAAACGGCATTAAATAAGATTTACGAGGCTTTTAATGGAACAGTAATAAAATCATTGTCTTCAATAGTCTATTATCACAGAAGCTCCTTGAATTTTGTAATATACCATTATGTAGTAGGTACAGTAGTTGTCGATTCTATACCAGGGGCGCTATTCCTGAGTTCAATCGAATCGTAAACTCTTTTTTTCGTAAAAATCACTCGATTTACTCAAAAGTGCTATTCCTGAAAATTTTACGAAAATTTACAATAATATATAATTTGTAATTAGTAAATCCTAATTATTCCTGCCAATAACCCAGTAAACATTTTGGAGTAAATTCTGCTTAATTTCTATTACATATCATGAACTTTTTGTCTGGAACGTGTTCGTTTTCTATTCAGTCGGTTATAGGAAAGGCCCTTTTTATGAGCTACAGACATTGCGACGACGGTTCACTGCTGAATTAAAAGCGGAGTCGGTTTATGATTTATGACCGGAGTTATAAACTTGAAACTAGCAGGGGTATAAAACTTAATTGAATTCTACTTTTTAAAGTCTGCAAAATATAAATATTTAAATGAAGAAATAAATAGATGTAATCTTTAGTACGGATCGTGATTTTTTTAATGAATATTATTCATCTTCAACAATACTCGTTATATTAGTGTTTTACATTGTTTTGGTGATTCAAAAATCCACGATCGGCAGGTCTGCGTTAGGTTTAAAACCTCTGTCTTACCATCGCTAGGTACTATCTTCGTTTATATACATTCTATTCGGGGATTGAGGGAGATAGCGTCTGTCTATTACCATTAAAGAAATAGTTGTTGAAAAAGGATAGCATATACTTTAAACATCTGTACTGAACGAAATATTATACAAGTATACAAGTGTAACGGTGAAAAATATATTTTACTTGTCTAACGCATCTCGTTTCTCTCTCACTTTGGAATAAATGAGATGAAAGTGAATTTTAAAAAAATATATCCATGTGGGAAAGAAACAGAAATACTTAATGAATGATGTTGGAAAAAGAAAGAATAACTAACCCAAAATCTGTGACAGGTAGAGAACTTGTAAAGCGTTAGAATAGAATTGTACGAGTGACTCGAACTTCACCAAATAGGGCACTTCACCAAATTGTTTACTGGGAAGTAAAGTTAATTCACAAGTAGTTATTCTTGTTAACGTACATATCTTGTGTAAACATTACAGTAAGTTGGCTACTCGACCACATGTTCACTCAGAAAGCAGCACTCAGACTCGTTGAGTTGTCCAACGGGACTATGATGTGATACTCGTTTTATTGAACGAGAGCCAAAGCTGTCAAAATGTCCCTGGACCTTGAGTAGCAGACAATAATATTGTTGTCTACGTCCCAATCCAATCCCCCAACAAAATGTCTTACTTTTAAAATAACTTATAAATAGATTCTACGAACTAAAAGTATTTATTTAAGAAGAGTTAATTGACGTTTCATTAAGTAACATGTTAAAATGTATTTTTAGATCAATATCAATTTACAGTGTATACAAGATTTAGAACGGGGTTGACAGGTTCATAAAGAGGAGGGGCATCTAACGGGTGCGCTACTTTGACCTTAATAATCTTAAGCAATATAAATGATATTTTATACCAGTAGTAGTTGGAAAAGCTTTCAGTTCCATACTTCCATATGACTTTTCCAGTCCAAATAAAGAGTTGGATGTTTATTATCAAACTAAAGCATATATATAAGATGCGACTATTAAATAACGAGACTGGCGGTGCTGCACTAGTAAGGAGATCCAATGAAAAGACGTACCGTCAATGCAAAATGTTTATCTCTAGATAATACGAAATGCAAAATACGAAGTACATGAGGGACGAGCAAATATTGGGACTGTACCTTTGAAAATGAATTTTTCAATTCCCTATTAAACTGCTTTCTGCTTGTTAAAATGATTTTTTATGCATATAATAGTTTAATAAATTAAAAATTACCTATAATTAATATCAAATTTATATTAATTAAATTTAAATTCAAATTAAATATTTTGAAAAACGGAATAATAAATTTGGCAACGCTGTATATTTACGTGTGTTGACGCATGCGTGATTTGCTTCTTTGACAAATAAATTGTTATATTTTATATATAGTCAAAATCACGATAGATCGGCGGTGACTTATACTTAAAAGAGGTTATAAGAGCGGTATAAATTTATAATACGATAATGAATTTTGTCTTATTCGTTTCTATATACATTATAGAAAAATAAATGAGTCAGTGCTTTTTAGTTATATCAGCAGTTTATACCCCACAACTTGTTTTAAATATGAGTCACCGCCGAACTCTCGTAACTTCAACCATAACATTTATTCCGATTTTGAATTGCAACGTTGCCGGCTTATAACCTACATTTACAGTTTCTTAAAGGTTTTATTTAAATATTTTCGTAAATAGGTATCCTTTTGATAATTTTCTTTTTGCAATAGTTACAGAAAAGTTTATTTTATATACACCTAGTTTTTGAAAGCCGTGTCACCATTTTTTTATAGTTAAAAGGTATATTATGTGGTGAAATTGAGCTAAAAATTATGATTTGTATGCAAAATGACTATTTTTAATCATGTATAAAATGAAAACTATAAACCCTAGATCTCTAAAATTTTGAGACAGCATGTATTTTAACTATTTGTATCGACCCTGCAAATTTCACAACGTTTTCATCATTTACGTTTACGTCCTGTACCTCCTTAAGCATCGAATACCTTCAAAACTTAACACTATGATCAACTCTATATTAAAGTTTCAGTCAACTGGTGTAATGATGTGTCAGTGAGCACGCTCTTTACTGGTAACTCATTGACCCAATATAAAACAAATAATCGTACTACGAGCAGCGCGATTAAATATTTGTTTCCATTAAATTAGCGGCACACTCAATAAATAACATATAACCGACGATGTTTACGATGTTTAGCCAGTTAAGCTGCAGCTGATCCGTTACTTAAAATACGTTGTTTATATGTTTGTAAATCGTAACGGATTCGTTACGACAATATTTGTTATTACCAGAGATTACGATGTTTCAACTACAAGAGTTGTTACTATCGTTATTTTTACGTTGTGTGGCAATGGTACTGACTTCCATTGTTATTAAAGTAAAATAATAACAAATGTGCATGTAGCGGACATGTAACGTGTGTCAGTTCTGCGTTCCGGTTAATGGCACAGAATATGGCATGGATTTGTACGGGTATTATCCGTTGTCGCGTTTATTTATGGTATATATATATATATAGTAGATATATATTTATGGATTTTATAGTATACGATAATACTTAAGTCACCATACAAACCGCAAGCAACAACTGTATAAAGATCCACTCACAACAACCTAACTGGCACACACCCCAATAACTGGACCAATTATACCTGAATAATGTAGTAAACCTATTTTTCTATAATACTACAACTAAGTATACTTACACTTATCTAGTGGCTTACATTTAAATAATTACACGGTGTGGTAGAGATTGGTCCAATGAATAATTCTATATGATTAGGTTACTAGGTCCGAGGGTTTAGTCCTGCGAAGTCTTCGAACATCATTACTATCAAGCAACATTTGCGTCACGGTGATGTTTTCGTGGTTACGAAGTCTCAATTCGTGCTTCGCTGCTATGGATTTGATTTCTTCTCCGACTGTGTTAATCTTCAGGTCTCTATGTATGTCGTCATTGCGGATATACCACGGTGCATTAACTATTCCTTGCTGACAATAACAATATCATTCGCTAAAACCAGAATTACCTTCACAGCAATGGTTGATGATTAGCAACTAAAGATCGATTTACTTTTAGAAGATTTAGAGAACATTTTACTGTCTAGCTGTGGAAACAGGGCTACCAGCTATCACAGTAAATGCTCTTGCCGGTGGAAGTGACTCGTAACTAGCAATGGTGAGGTCTAGCATCAATGGAGAAATTCATCGCTTGTTGTACGTTAAATAGAAATATAAAGACTGCGAATAACAGGGGTAAATGAAGTCAGAAAGTAGAAGTAATTATTTTGAAGACTATCAGAACGTGACTGCAATTGGTCATAGTTTTAAGTACTAGCACTACGTTCACACATTGCTCACTATACAGCAACAGCAGTATAGGTAAAATTGTTGCTCGATCAAGAGTGACCGTTTAAAGGTAAGCATCACAGGATTGCGCTAGTAGCACCAAACGCATTGGCTTTATTAAGTAAACGAAGGGAAGAGAAGCTATGGATAATAACTGAGATATGCATGCATTGCAAGGGTTCCTTCGAATCAAACTCGTTGATAACTAAAAACTAAAGACATAAAACTAAAATCCAAAGAGTAACTCGATATCAGATAACTGATTTCAGTTGTTAACGTTTGATGCGACTGATACGAACTTGATGGGTCATCCATAAAATATGTCCACAATTTTTTTTTAAACATCCCCTTCCCTTTGATCTGTCTTCCTATAGCAAATGCAAAATTATCTTAAGACTTAAAAATACGAACCTAATCCTTTATCCAACCTAATAAGAAGTGGTTTAAGTAGTATCTTTTGTCGATAAAGTTTTAAAAACACTACTTATAATGGATCGAACTTAAAAAAACATATTCGCATTAAAAACTTCCAGCTATAATATAACCTATGTTCCATAAAGCCTGTCTCAGTATGGGACCGTATTTAAGCGAATTTCTGCCGGACGTATACGGGCTACTACGCTTTACCTATCCGAACCATGTAAATGTAATGAGATCTCTCTGGAGCTCTCAGACTGCACGCTACAAAGCCGTCCGAATACGGGCGGCACTACCTCGCACATTAGAAGCGTATAAAAACGAATTTTATCCAAGCGTTACCACTACTACAACGATACCCTATATGAACCTTTGTAAATGCAAAAAGCCGCGTCAGACTGGAGGGGATACCTAACATCGCCTTTTGTTACGCTGCAATACGCGGTCAAATGAAATCTATCGGCGACATGGGTATGTTCTGCATGCAATTTATGTTTGTATTTCAGTGAATCATGGGCACGGATGCCCATACCAATAGGATAGAACTAAATTTAAATTCACGCCCACCAGAACTCAGATATATAATAAATGCTAAAGTCCCTTTAATACCAGTAGTGTATCGATAAAAATTAAAGTTAAAGTTTGCTCTCATGATAAATTATATAAGTGTTAAAGAACTCCAATACACCCCCTAATACACGACTGCAGACATCTGTGACACACATAGGCGCTTTGCTTTGTAGCTCATTCAAACCGCCGATTTACGTCCGAATACGCCGTCGCTTAAATACGGTCCCATACTGAGACAGGCCTTAAGCGTTATTAATACGTCGACAAGTTTATAACCCTATAAAAAAACTTTCTATTAAAATTTAATTCAGAAATCTAATATGAAATATAACCTAAAAATATTTAATAAACTAAACTCAAACCTATAATATGTTCGAGTATATTTTCAATTTAGTCCACGGTACACTTGACTGGATGGGAGGGTCTTAACTCTTGAGCGGGTCGACTATATCGTACTACAATATTAGTCCTTCAATGGTTGCAAATAAAATCACGGTGTATTTTCCATTTCATTGAATTTAAAGTCTGTGGAGTATGGGTACGATGGAGTACGTTTCATGTCAGTTCCGTGAATTTGTGAATTGTACAGCATCGATTTATGAATCCGTCGGGACTGGAAAGATAAACGGAGAGGAGTGTGTTACGCTTAGGAGGGTGACGGTAACGGTAACGGTGACGGCACACGTGTGTGTTCATGGACCGTTCTCGTTGGCATATGTCACCAATCCGTGGAATAGAACAATGCTGTGAAATACGACTACCATCTACCATCTGCCGATAGTCGACTGTCGAGGTGTGTAATATAGAGCCATGTTGTTGTCAAACGACGAATTTACGAACGTCTGTGTCTGATCGGTGTCGGGAACTATAGAACTGTGCTTGATAATTGAATGTATGGATTAGTCAAGAGGTTTCCACTTTAATTTCGGAGGTAATATACAAACACATTTTCAGAAAAAGGATACCGACTGATTATTGGAAGAGTAAGAGGAAGAGACATAAGAAGATAAGGCGCTGGTTAGAGAAGAGAAAAGGACGAGAACAGGAAAGAATATAAAAGAGAGCGCTAATAATAAAAAGATGCATAGAACAAATAATCATGGTATACAATGAGGCGAGAATGCAGGAAACAATGAAGTAAATAAAAGTACAAATACAGGAAAAAAAAATGCAGCAATGCTGATAAGAGAAGGGGATTCCTAGACCAGAATAGAAGAAATTGAATGTAGAATATAATGTATTAGGAAGAGGATGATGAAATTTTCTCAAAGATAATGGGAGCAAAGCAAACCCTAGAACATATGAAAATGGAACGTGAGAGGAAGGAGATAGAGGAATTGTCAACAGGAGGTAGGGAAAGAAAGTAGTGGAAGGCGGAAGTACAGAAAGGAAGAAAGATGGAAGAAATGCAGCGGAACCGAAACAAGGAGGAGTACAAGGCAATCTAGAAGAAAACAGAAGAGACTTTATGAAAGACTAAAGAAATGAAAGTATTATTTATATTCTAATTAACGTTAGAGCAATATTAGATGTCCTTTGTGTCCTATGTCTTAATTTCTATAAAAGTGTACTATATATTGATAAAGTGGGTTACTAGAACCTCGAATGTTCAATTATTTTTTAATAACTCCTTATATGTTAAGAGATATTAACAATTAAAAAAGTCATTTTGTCTCTTTTATTATTAAAGGGATTCAACGTTGTACACATTCCAAGTGCATGTGACATCACAATCCTTGTATAAGGTTATCAACCTTACAGCTCATAAATCTCTGCTATATGTATTTATATATCAAAATATCAAATATTATTTACAGCTAGAACGGACGGAAATTAATTAGTGAACTATTGAAATATTTATAAATTTGTAAAATTAAATTATAAATTATAAAAGATGTATTTAAAAAATGTTTGACGGTGGCTATGACGAAAGAAAGTCAAGGCAAATAAGTGAATAAATAAAAAAAATATTTACAGGTATTTCAAGGAACAATCAAATTTCAATATTATGTCTACCTTAACGGGGTAAATAAAATAAAAACTTATTATTTTTTGATTTGACTTGATTATTTGACTACCAACAGCTACAGAACATTACCACAGCACTGACCTACTCAACAAATAACTGACGTAAAATGCATTTCACGTCATACAAATATGGCCGACCATTTCTAGCGCTAAAACTACAATTCAAACTTTTAATTGCTATATCTCCGTCAATATTTAGATATTTAATAAAATAGACACGCCAATACACATTTATTAACATCAATTTCAATCAACAATTGAAAAATCGACCACTAAAAAATGAGGACACATGCCCATGCTCAGTATTACGTATTAGAACGTTCTCTACCCATAATTAAAAATTCTTGCCAGGTATTTATGTTATAATAAACGAATGTGCCAAAAGTTTAGACGAATATTCCAGGATTGAATATTTTTAAAACAAGTGTGAAGGGGTGGTTTGCTTAATGATAAATGCACCTACATTCAACCTCGAACGGACTATTAATCGAACACGCAAGTGTGAACACGACCTGATAGCGCGGTTGCCACACAAAATTAATTTTTTCGAAACAAGACACTTACCATCTGGTGCTCCTCCTATACTAGTGTTATTTTAAAATAGGGATAATGTACGTAAAATATTACTTTAGGTTAATCACCAATAAAGCAGATTGTTCGCTAATTTGTTAGCGCCTTTACGAATTTAATGTTGGTAATATAATTTACGTTGGTTATATAGAATATTCCCGTTCACTTTAAAAGATATTTTCGTAATATTACAGGAAATTTCCATAAGATCCGGTATTTGTTACCGGAAATGATTTATTCTTATCAGATATCGAACGTAACAGAATTACAATATAACAGGGCCGGGCCCGCTATGCCTATCAACTGCTACACTTTCGATATAATAAAACAATTTTAATTTAATATAATTTTGTTTTAATTACGAATGAGAAATATAATTTAAAATATGATAGCAATATATAAGTACCAAATACTTACTAAGGGAGAATTTAATTTAATAATAATCTCTTCTTATTAGCAGTGGTGTAGCTTTTGTAAACACATAATACTGTTTTCGTCAGTGGTGGATTTACATTCGCTATTGATTTTCATTTTTATGCACAGTGGCACGTTTTAAATTGTCTAAAATAGGCTTGTGAAGTATGTCTTAATTTCTATAAAACTAAACTATATTATTGATAAATTCTTCAACTATATTATTGATAAGGTCCTGGACTTTAAATATCCAAATATTTGTTAAAATTCGCGTATTATAGGAGGCATTATCAACTAAAATAGTTCTTTTTTTAGAGGGATTTATTGTTATAAAAAATTATACTACGTTTCCTGTGTGACACGTCATTTGATTGTAGTGAAAAAAAGAAAAGGTAATCCCTATATACTTATAAATAATAATAATAGTTGTGACGGCATACGCAGAAATAACAGCGGAAAAACTGATATCCAAATTTATCATAGCTATATCTCCGTCAACTTTTGGTTAGTTAACTAAATAAAAATACAATATACATATATGAACGTATATTTACCTTAGACCATATATAAATGGAGTGTGAATAGCCTATGTTTCCTATAGATTAAAAGTGTGACCAAAATTGTGCGAGAGAGAAAGGTATATGTTCATATTTGTTCTCTATGCGCATGCGTCGAAAGTGGCAACTGTCTAGATATAATAAATATTATTATTCTATTAAGATATAATAAATAAAATAAATGTAAATAAATTATATTTCTTTAGTTGGTACAAGTTGGTAAAATAGTGACCGTTCAGTGAAAACATATACTCATGAACGACATAGATGTTCCTGTAGGGATAACGGCCAACACAGTTGATTTTTAGAGTGGACAGAACTCCCGCTTTTAGTTATATTTATATTCATATATATATTTTATTTATATTTATATATATCTACATTATTCAACATCAATATAATGTCATATTTAACAACTGTCACGTATTATATCTAGGCAGCTCTGACTTGACAACTGTCACTATTGACGCATGCGCATAGGGAACAAATAGGAACACATTTTGGACTTATGCTCTAAGATATTTACAGCTAAAAAATTAGTTCACAAGCTTATTATGAACAACACAGGTGGCGTTAAATAGACGATGCAATACATTTTGGGTTTTATCTTGTAGTAATTTTGATAAACCAAGTGATTTTAATGAATGCCTTTGCTCCAGTGGTTCATATCTCTTTATCGCTGAATACCAGACAATTGAGATGTCTTACGGCCATTGTTTAGATAATATAAAACAAAGTACTCAAGCGGCAGATCGGAGAGGAGCGTGAAGCAGAGGGTGTATGAGTATGAATACCCATTCTTATAGCCACTGGAATGAAGCACTCTTCAGATTGTTCTATTCAACTGTTTCAACTTCCGTTCTAACGTTTTTCTGGAGCTTTTGTACTTGGTAGGTATATTAAAGCTTGTAGCGTTATGTGGAGTGCTTCACTTCATAAAGTGATATTATCTTTGGTGTTTTCTAAAGAACATCACATGTTAGTCATTTTTATATTGGTAATCTTCACCTGTTCACCCTTTTAATTTATTTATATTATTGTACAATATATTAAGTTGATTGTGTAAAAATTTGAAGTCAATTGGAGTAAAATTGTCGGAGATATTGAGTTCTAAGTGTTCACATGTCTAGTCTACTGTCATGTTACTTTGAAACTTTTAAATGCCGTTTCTCGCACATAGGTTTTTCAGAGACGGTGCCCTCTCTAGCTCAAAATCTACTGGACCGATTCTTTTGAAATTTTACACACTCTTTCTTTACATAAATGACGAGGTAACGCTGTCCAGTTTTTTTAAATTTTTTAATTTTAACGTATTTTAAAATAACAAAGTTTCTGTTTTTTTTTCATGAAAAATCGGTATTTTGACTTTTAAGTACTGTAAAAAATTAAAAAATCAATAAAAAAAGAAAAACTCGACAGCGTTACCTGCAGAAACTTATCAACTAATAAAATCATTTTGGTTTTTCGATTTCAGAAAATCCAGTGATGAGTTATGAGTGGCGCCGCAATGTTACTTTTTTTTTGTGACGTCTGCGGAGTTTCGCTTTCAATGCCTCATTTCTTGATATTTATTATCATGTAGTAATTATAGAAATAATTGTATATTAACTGCGTCGTCAAAAAAACTTATCGAAAATATGCTTTTTTTTATCGTTTTGACCTTGCCCCCACATAAGTCGCAGAATTATAGAAGCTATTAATAATTAAGACAGTCGTCTGTGTTGTAAGTAATGAAAGTGAACTTCTGTGAAAGGGAAGTAGTCTATTCCAGTGTGAGAGCATCTTTAGACCTCTTCTATCACCATTTTCAACTTGACATTAATGTTCCTTGAATTCTATGAATATACTATTACCATGCAATACATTATTAATCTTTCGGCATTTACATTTAACTTACCAGGATGAGGACACTGTCAAGCTGAGGTCTACCAATCTTAAATTGAATCCATCTTTCATGCAGATCCATGTATTTCCTTGTTGCTTAGCTTAGCATACCATTTCTGTTCAATTCCAAGCTTCACATTCCAAAATAATTGAATTACACTCCTTACAAGCTATGTACATTGTACAGAATACTGAGCTACTCCCTCACTCTCCCCACTCCTCTTTCCACTGTTCATCTGACGTCTAACATCTGACATTAATAACCAGCGACGCTCTCTGAATGATGTAACCCACTTTGTTTATATTTGACTTATGTTTGTAATTTACTTATTACTTTAATTTCAAATAGTATTCAAATAGTTTTACGCTAATGCATTACGTTAAGTCAGACGAATGAAATTACTTAAACTAAGTGATAAATGATTTTAGTCAGTGACATGCTTTGTAAGTTTGCTCTACTTAGAATATTTTAGTTTTAATTTATTCAAAATCGTAAAGTATCATTCCCACTCGCTTTGTTAATTTTGTTTTTTGGAATTATCATTCACTGCACCATTTTTAATTTAATTTAAGTTTTCATTGTTTTTTTAGAACCTTACAAAGTCCAATGTTTCTAAATTCAAATTACTAAATTATAAACGAAAATAATTATAACTAAAAGAGGCAGTGAAGGGAAGCAGGAGAAAGAAAGAAGTAGCGAGGAAACAGGTAAACTTCAGCCCAGAAAAATAGACTAGGGAATAGACCAGTACAGAAGGAAGACTAGGGAAAATGAAGGAAGAGGGTCAAGAGAAGAAGAAGCAGAAAGTACGTTTGGAGATAAAAAGGTCTAGAATAATGTAAATTTAATTGTCTGCGAAGTGACCGTCATCCATATATAAAATCCAATTATCTGGTCCAGTTCGTTATCTAGTTTGCATGGGGAACATGAAGAGAGAGGGTCAAGAGAAGAAGAAGCAGAAAGCACTTTTTTGGAAGTACTAAAAGTCTAAAATAATTTTTTTAGTTTTAATAAATAAATTAAGTTTAGTTTTAGGAAAATAATTAGTTTAAAATAAAATTAGTAAGTTTAGTTTTAAGGCTGAATTGTTAAGATAGGAATGAAATGTAATAAGAAATAGAATACGGTAGATTGTAAAGCCGAAAGGCACACACAATTAACAATAAATAATAATACTAAATTATAAAAAAACTATATTATATTATTCTAATGTGCGAGGTAGTGCCGCCCGTATTCGGACGGCTTTGTAGCTTGCAGTCTGAGAGCTCCAGAGAGATCTCATTACATTTACAGGATTCGGATAGGTAAAGCGTAGTAGCCCGTATACGTCCGGCAAATTCGCTTAAATACGGTGCCATACTGAGACAGGCCTAAGAGTATAAAAATCAAAGATTGCTGTTGGAATATTAAAAATGTTAGAATAGTTGTAAGTTTAGGTTGGTAACGAGATGTAATTACGTGATTTAATATTGAAAGAATGTCAAGCTTAACGACACACACACATTAAATTAGTAAAAAGATTTTTTTTTTAAATATAGCACTAGTCAGGGGATCGATCCCGAAGATTCCACATACGAGTACCCATGTGTTTTAAATATACATCTTTAATAGTAACAACCATTGACCTTTGTCATTCTCTTGTGGCAGTTTTCCTAAATTTCAACTACTTTTGGTCCAGCGCTGTCAGCACAATCCGAATGTGTTCGTATTGTAATTGTTGACACGCATCAGCGCAGTGGCCTAAGTGCCGTTAATTAGTTTCCGATCTGTTCACTTATTAATGAACCGGCCACTGAATACGAAATGAGTTTGATCCCAAAATAACATGAAGTGGTCTACACACTACGTACCAGTAGTATTATCCCGATGTTAAAGCTTTCATATATTAAAGCAATTCATTTTGTAATTCTCACTTGAGTATTAATTACATTGCACATAAATTAAAATTAATGTTATATACGTGGAAATGTACATTTTGTTTACTTATAATACTGTAGACCCCGTATAACGCGGTTAATGAGTTATGTGTAACATAAAATAACGTTATACAAATATCTTTAACTAGAGTTTACCCCCGTCTATGCGACGTCTTTTTGGCGTGTATGTTTTGAATCCAATAAAATTAATCCAATCCAATAAATAAATCCAATAAATTCGTAATTACATTTCATATTTAAATCTATTTTTAAATTGAAATAATAAACTCGCACAATAATAAAATAATGAGAAAGATCAAAATTCAATAGTGAAATATTAGATGTGATTAAAACTTTTCCTGTTAATACTAAATTTTTGTTAAGGGCGGGGCCTGGGTTTTCACTTTCGAAAAATCGATTTTTTGTTTTTTGTTTTATCTTATTGTTTAACATTTCAAGAATATGTCCTTAAAATTTTAAGCCGATCTAAGCAATATTCTTGAAGTTATTGTCTTATTAATCCGGTATATTATATTGTATTATATGTTAATCAGGTATACAGTTTATTCATTGCTATAGTCCTGACGCGTTTTTCTCAAAACTACTTTTTCAAAGTCCGTGTTCACTGCCATTTGAAAACTACTCGACCGATTCATTTCAAACTTTGTACACATTTTCTTCATATAAAATACCTCCCCCCTACGTTTAGTAAGAATTTTTTTTTTAACATTAAGGGTGTTTCCCACCCACAAAATGGCGGAAATTTTAGTCGAAAATAACGGTTCACACTTTAGATGGCCGCCAAAAATTTTTAAATTAAAAAAAAAATAATCAGAGAACGTTGGGGGGAAGATTTGTTTATAATTTAACTAAATTTTTATAGTTTTTCATTTTCTGATAATTTCCGGCCGAGTTACAGTGAACACCGCAAATTGTTTTTTTTTCAAGACGTCCTGGGGGAAGCTCTGTCACGGGCTAATGATTTAATATTTTTGCATGAAAAATTTACAGAACATAGTCAAAACTATGCTCAACAATGTCTAGAAGGTTTGAATAAAATTGCTCAATCGATATTTGAGATAAAAAATCACAAAAAAGTGTTTTTTTTTACGCTGAAACCCAGGCCCCGCCCTTAAGTGATTCAAAATTAATTAGTGAATTATTTAAATATTTAGAAATTTGTAAAATAGAATTATAAAATGTGAAATATGTATAAAAAATGTTTGATGGTGGCTATGACGAATAAAAGTCAAGGCAAATAAATAAATAAATAAAAAAAAATTATTACAATTAATTATTTATATTATTGCAAGAAACATTTTTCATAAGGGCACGCATATTGCAAAGTAGCACGAAAAACTAAAAAACTTGAAGAATCCTAATTCTTAATACTGTCAACGTAATTGTAATGTTTTCGAAAGAGAAGTTCAGGATTTTTCTTTACACACTGTTAAATATTGTCTTAAATTTGTTACATAATTAATAGGAAAACTATTAACTGTGTAAATTACTATATATACAATACTTAAATTGTAAAAATATTTCTCTACAAGCTATGGGCTCTAAAATAATGCCGAAATATTCTTCGTTGACTTGTGAGGCTGACACATTAACATCTAAATAATTACCGAATAATAAAGTAAACATCAGATAATATCATTAGGAAAGCTGTCACTGTCGCTGTCGTTGTCACTGTCACTGTCACTATTCTCTCATAATTTAAAATGACATTTAGAATTATCCCAGAACACAATTATTATCAAGATATACTATTGCACAACTACCAATTACTAAACTAAATTTTACAAAACTGAAATAAATGAATGCTTTTTTCGCTGTATGTGAAAAATCTGATCGTTTGAAAATCGATTCACTTATTTTTTATATGGGGGACAAAGCTTAGGACATTTTCCAATAGTTTAAGCTTGAGAAGGATGATGAAGTACCGTAATCTAAAACAGTAGAGCGTTTCGAAACCATTTCATTATGAATGTAGTGCATGAACGGATCTTTGGAGGAAGACAGAGTGGAGCAAGTCTTTATCATCGTCTTACGCACGTTTTTGATTTCTTTGAGTCGGAAGAGTTATCAGAAGCCCTCGTTTGACGTAAGATAGATTTTTACCACGTGGTTCCAAAGTATATATATTTAATCACAACCTATAAAATCTACTTCTTATTTTAGTTCTTTTTTCTAATTTGATGGTTGAATCGGCACTGTTTACGTATAAATCTATATCTAAAAAATTGCTATTGGCAAAATACAAATCCCATCTCATTTATCAAGCACAGCATCAGAAACTAGATTCGAGCCCATATTTTCTGTTATGTACACAGGCACTCTACGATTTAAGCTATCTCCAACAGACAATTTATGCTCATTATTAATCCAAGACATGAACTCGTCGCCTACGTTGTTGAACAAAGAAGGTGTTTTGTATAGCGTTCCTAACCTTATGCACTGGTACAACAATAGTACCTTAAGTAAGTACAAGATCTTAAAAATTTCTAACATTGTAGGAGGTCATCCATTACCATCGAAAATAGAGCGATATTAAAGGAAATAATAAACCTATACTAGTGCGACTCCAACATGCGACACTCATCTAACTCTACTAAACTCATAAAACTGTACGAGGCATCAGACGATTCTTTGTTGTATCCATTTGCCGCGTTTCGATTGATAATCAGCTAAATGTTTGGAGACTAGAACCAAAATAATATTTGCGTTTGCATTATCGTATGTACGTGATATATTATATATTGTTCACGAATAAACAACCTGTGTGCATTCATCTGAGTACAGCTCTGCTATTTTTAAACTAAACAATACTATTGCGTTGGTAATACTATCAGAGAAACTATCTAAGGCAATACTTAGACATCAGGTACCCCTACAACTGTGGCAATACTACGCAGCTTACAATTTATAACTTGAGACAATATTTATTATTGCATAAGTTGCAACCCTTTTTATAAAAAGTTTTGCATAGGCAAAACAGATTATTAAAACTGCAGAATTAGGTTAGGACTCAATCTGTAAGGCCCTCTAAATAATCTACTACTTCACTCTTTTGATCAGCTGACTCTCTCAAGACGAATATTTCTTCACGGCACTGACAAATTATAAACAACCATGCTTAGAGCATATGTATAGTATAAGGCCTGTCTCAGTATGGCACCGTATTTAAGCGAATTTCTGCCGGACGTATACGGGCTACTACGCTTTACCTATCCGAATCCTGTAAATGTAATGAGACCTCTCTGGACCTCTCAGACTGCAAGCTACAAAGCAGTCCGAATACGGGCGGCATTACCTCGCACATTAGAACCGTATAAAGGCGAATTTTATCCAAGCGTTACCACTACTACAACGATATCCTATCCGAACCTTTGTAAATGCAAACAGCCGCCTCAGACTGTAGGGGATACCTAAGATCGCTTGTTGTTACGCTGCAATACGGTTCAAATGAGATCCATCGGCGACATCGCTTGTGACGAGTATGTTCTGCATGATTCAGTTTATGTTTGTATTTCAGTGAATCATGGACACCGATTGCTCCAATAATAAATTATATTAGTGCTAAAGAACTCCAATACACCCCCTACAGTACACAAGTTAGTTATCTGACGACTGACTACAGACATCTGTGACACACATAGGCGGTTTGCTTTGTAGCTCATCCAACCCGCCGATTTACGTCCGAATACGCCGTCGCTTAAATACGGTCCCATACTGAGACAGGCCTAAGCTAGTGGTTTATATTCAAACAAATAAAAATAAGTTTAGATATAAGAGAATAATTGTATTTCCAATATTCAACTAATAAATATTCTGAACAATAGTAATACTATGTTAATTAATATATGATACTGAAACCTGAAAAAATAAAATATACTGTCCTTTTTGTGGACCCAAAACTTCATTATTCAGAATTCATATATTACTTTTTTCTAAATATACAAAATTGCTCGAATGAATTCTTACGAACTACAATTTTTAAACTCTAATCTTTTTGAGTAGTGTTGATACTAAGTTGGTCGCCAATGAGACTTTTTATAATACAACCCTGTGCTAAGAATTTTGACATATGGAAAGTAGTCTTTCTTTCCTAACAGACTGTCTTTGCATGCTTATGATCTACCCCTAGAGTCGACGTTTCCTTATTTACTTCCAAGCGCCATTTCGTTGTCTTGTTTCACTCTGCAGTATCCATCTCATCTGCTTCGCATCGTTTTATCTCTCGTAAGGAAAACCACGTACACAGAATGACTGGTCTTTAAATAAAACATCCAAGACGTTTGTCTTCAGTAAAGCGTGTACCATTTTTTTTTGTATTTTCTTTGTTTACTTCCATTTTAGACATTAACTGTGAGAATATATTTTAGTAATTACTTCTAGAGGCATGGAGGAGCAAAGAAAAAATTTTAAAGCATAATTAAAAGAAAATTAGGTTTTCTGTATATATTACGTATGTTTATAATACTGAATTGGTATAAATATTTTAATTTCGGATTATTTTAAGTTAAGGAGTACTCCGTTATGCATATTCTAACACTAAGAGTGCTCCCACTGGAATAAACTACTTTAGACGCCGACTATCGTCAATAGGAAGTATTAGAGTTGTTTCACATTAGCAAACTTTATCATTTTTTTTATTATCTCACTCTCCCATCACACATTGTGGATTTCCTCTCCCCATTGTAACGTCACACATTTAAAAAACATATCTTTTTTTATCTTTTTTTTGCGAGTTTTAGAGTAGATGTGACGTCCCAACTCTTGTAACTCCACTCTCCTCTCGTCACTTTTGTCAAACTTTGTGGACTCTCTTGTCTCTTGTTCATGTGACGTCATTAATGGATGGCCTCTGAGAACAACCTTCTAATTTAATGTTTATCAATATAAAAGTAAGGCCCTCCGCACAAGAGTCGACTGATTGCAAACCTTAGCCCCGAATCTGAACGAACCGAATGAGAATGCAACTGTGTTGTTAGTAAGAGAACGCACGTGTATACGAGTGAGAGAAAACACACTGATTTCAAACTGGTTTTGCAAACTCGCAGGGCATGCTTGGTTGCATGCTTTTGATGGTGACATCATGAGCAGACATGTGCAAAAATACTATTAAAATACATACAAATACGACACAATAAAATCCCCTATTATGCTATTGTTAAAAATTCTATACAGTCGCGAAACACGGCTTGACATGGCTCGTTTTTCGTTTTCGTTGGAAACTTTGTTGCTCGGCTAGTTTGCAATCAGTCGACTCATGTGCGGAGGAGTTAACTATACCTTTTTCCTTTTACTTTTTACTGTTAATTGGTACCAGATGGGAGTGGCGTCTGAATTACGTAGCACTTCAAAACAGTTGTTTGATTTTTTCGATATTGTCATACGTTTTTGACGTGGAAGGGCAAATCATATTGAACATTCTTAAATCACTCAACACTTAACATTTGTCCGGTGAAATAAAAAAACAACTCTAGCTTTGGAGAAAGCATTTGAATCAAACGTTTACCGCATGTTTAGGTTTATACAGGACACTGCATCTCCATCGCGAGAATACGCTTTATCGTACGCTCGTTACGGTATACCTTCAAATGAATATCAGGAGTAAGTCAGATGCAAGTTCAGTCAGTTCAAGTACAATAAAATAACAAATTCTCATCACAAAGTTTCATGGAAAATAACAATTTTAATTAATATAGATGTGACAAGATGATTAGTAATTAAGTAGTTACAAGTTTTAATGTTATTATATTTATTCTTTAGCTAGTGAACTTTGCTCTTTCATAATTCGTTCTATGTTTGTTTAAGGATTTATCATTTACAAGGTAATATTTTCTGGTAAGGGTGAAACGATTTAGACAGGGGTCAGACTAATGTTTATATGATTTATTTGGTTAATGATAATTGCTTAGAATAAGGATTTATGTCTAAATATGATTGGTAATTACTTTTAAGTAGAATGGATTTGCAATATGGTATATAAACATAACGATTCTAGGATATTTCTCTCTTATTACTTTGTCTGTCATAGTGTTATAGTTTAGTGAATGAGCTTTTACTTCGAGGAATAAAGTTTTTCTCATTTTACATAGATAACGAATATAATATTTTCTGTAAGTACAGAAACTGATTCAATGTGTTCCCGTCCTGCCCCTGCTATACATCGTATATCGTATGTAAGATTCTATTTTACGAATTACAAAATATAAAAGTATTTTATTTTTAAAAATACTTAAGAAGTTGAACTTTTTAAACTTAAATAAATATCCAGCAATGTGTAGACAGATTCAGTGAATTGATTCTTATAGAAGTTCTTCAGATTTAAGTTGTTTTTCACTTTTTTTTGTAAATTTATCTACCAGAACAGTTTATTATAGACAAGTTTTATTTATTTTAGTTTTACTTGTAGTTATTTTTATATTTGTACACCTGGCTAGCAATTGCAACTGTGAAATAAATGCGAAACTATACAAATGTAATGGAGGTAAAAGTTTAGTTGGAAATAGAAGTTAAGAAAAATAAATGTACAGTCACAATACACGGTGTTAGGATAATCGATAAAAGGAAAAATGGAATAGTGCTCGTATGTAAAGTGTCACTCAGACATGACCGTGTGTTGGAATGTAACAATTTAGTAACAATGCTGTTGATTGTATTACATAACCGCACTAACTTTCGGTATTAGAAATTAGAATTAGAAATGAGACAAGAAATTTAAATTCGAACGGAAAAATATAAAGACCGAGTGCGAAGGGGGAGTTCCTCAGGACTAAATTAAATTTAGCTATTATTATCTCTTTTTCCTTTCCTACTGCGTACGCGTGTGTTATCTTTACTTCCTATTTCTGTTCTCTAACTAACCATTCCTCTACTTCTTTTCTGAGTTCTTTCCCCACTATATTCACTCTTTTTCCCCTTTTCCTGGTCATTTCTTGCTCTTCTCAATCTCTTCCATTCCTTTCTTCAACTCTTTTTCCTCTTCTTCTTTTTTCCATTCTTCTTTTTTCTTTTTCTCCCTCTCCTTTTCCAATTACTTCATTTCTTTCTTTCCTCTTCTTTCTTTTCTTCTTCTATTCCTTCCAACCTCGTAATCCACTCTTTTTGTTCCCTCTTTTCCTCTTCTTCGATCATCCTCAACGATTCTTCAATCCTTCTCATTTTTCCTTTCATCTCCTTCATTTCATCTTTTAGCTCTTTAATCTCCATCACTCTACCTCTCTCCTCTCTATTTTTTCCGGATCCTTCCTACTTTTCTTCATCTTTTCTTAATAACGACAGATCGCAGTATAAATAAATAAAAATAAAATTCTTTACCCAGCACTAAATATTTCTTTTAAGGTGGTACGATACTTGGCCATTTTTGATTCGAGAAATATAGATGGTGATACTATACAGCAGGTTAAATATTATCAAAAAAAATCATGTTTTTTTATGTTTAAATCGTTTTATATAAGTAACTATAAACGCGAATCAAAATCTAAAGCTGTAAACAGCTAGATGAATAACGTATCTTCATTTTAAGCTTTCTTCCACTGACCTTTAATGATTTTGGTAGAACAAAAAAATGTTTTGAAAATGAATCTTCTATTTTCAAATTCAATTCCAATTTTTATATGTCTGGCAATATGTCTATATTTGTAACGAATTATTTTATATCATTGCATAAGGTTTCTCACGCAGTCGTTTTCTTGAGACCTCAGACTTTTTTCAGTAGTGTGTAGTCGCATTAGGAAATTTTATTATGAGAGGAAGTTTCTATTTTATTGTTTATCAATACACCACTGTAACGTCAGTATATATTTCATACGTATTCATAAACATTAAACTAGAAACTTCATCTCTTGATAAAGAGTACTCATGCGAGGTTGGATGAAACAGTTGGCGTCGTATGTAGTCTAAACTTCAGTGTAAGACAGCCCTAAGCTGTGCCTTTAGGTTTCGATCAAACCATGTTAAACTATATATATAAAAAAACGACACAAAAGAATTCGATAATAACATTCTTGGTACGCAGTCACTTGTGATAGATTTTACGATAACCGTAAGAAAGATATACGGTCAGTATACTTTCGACTTTCAAGTTTCAACGTGAAAAGAAGATGGATTTAATTTAATTTAGTTTCCTACAAGAAGATATTTTATCAATGGCTGGAGTTTATACGAGTATTGTACAATATTGAACAATTTGTTAACCTGTTCGTGTAGTGTAGTGAGTAGTGTGTACGATGTACGATATACGATATACTTGAGCTGACATTTTCAATTACTCGAGCGATTGAGTGAACATATAAGGGTACAGCATAGCTTATAAAGTAAAGTAATGGTTATAGTCGTACTGACAGGAGTTCACTTATTTTTTATTTAAAGCATGTTACACTAAAGCTTATTAAGACTTCAACACAGATTAAAATTCTTGTGGAGATACATAAATTCACACAATAACCACTATTTAGTTAAACACACCAACTTTTTCAACAGCTGGGTTATATCTCGCATTGATTGTAATATGATAATTATGCGTTTTGTAGATTTGTTCATTTATATGGTTGTTTATTTTTGCTTAACATGCTAGGCCACCCAGAGAACATAACACATTATAATCTTTATATTAAGTAAGCGAATGAAGTATTCTTAGAAATACACGTAAAAACTACGCTTAAACTACTCAAAAACACGAGCACGCGATAAACATTAATTGCCATACACTTTTTTCAATAAATCATTAGTTTCAGCAGCGGTTCTTGCAAGTTTCAAGTGAAATTTCACAATAATTTGTTGCTCTATTTTTACACTTAACATTTTCCGGTGAAACATGGTTATACTAATTTGTTTACAGAAGCGAGAGGCATTGCATTCGAAAGAGAAGGCTTTACGATAAACATCTGTATGTCGCTTGCGTTTTGCACATACACACTTCTTCTGTAATCGTATAACCAAGTTTATTAATTGAAGTTTTCATTTTCTTAAATCGTTTTCCAAGTGAAAAGAGCGAGCAATTAGTGTTAGTGTCTAAGTCCAAGCAAAGGACTATAACTTTAGTTGACATTTAAAGTGTTTTTAACTTCAGAGTGGGGCCGAAGCAGGGCAAGAGGTCGTTGTAAGAACTACAGTTGTGTAAGTTCATACACAATAAATATAAATATTTACTAAAATAAATTTTCTTTGCAAAATAAAATGTAATAAAAATCTATATTGACTTTATTTATTATATAATAACATTTTATGTTCCTTTTTCTTTACTTTATGGCATTTTTATTTATTGTTACTTTTATGAAATAAAACGCAAAGGTTAGTTCAAGTAGTAACAGATGGGTAAAGGGGCACAAGAGCCATTTTATACTTTAAAACAGTATTTATAACGGTCTACTTAATTTCTAATCTTATAATATATGACATTGCATATAGTTAAAGTTTATTTTATAAAAAAAGGTTTACCTGTTACATTTTATTTAATAGATATATTGTTCGTCCATTTTATTAGAGAGATAACTCTAAATATTGCGTTTTGAGATATCTACGAAAACAATATTTCAGCTGTATGCATGCCAGCGGTATTCGACAAGTTTATCTGCATTGTAAATGGGCTTGTGTCCTCATTTTTTAGTGGTCGATTTTTCAATTGTTGATTGAAATTGATGTTGGCATATGATTGGCATATCTACTTTATTAAATATCTAAATGTTGACGGAGATATAGCAATTAAAAGTTTGAATTGTAGTTTTAGCGCTAGAAATGGTCGGTTGGTAGTCAAATAATGAAGTCAAATCAAAGGATAATAAGTTTTTGTTTTATTTAATCATGCTAAGGCAGACATAATATTGAAATTTTATTGTTCCTTGAAATAGTTGTAAATAATATTTGATATTATGATATATAAATACATATAGCAGAGACTTATGATCTGTAAGGTTGGTAACCTTACACAAGGATTGTGATGTGACATGCATTTGGAATGTGTACAACGTTGAATCCCTTTAATAATTAAAGAGACAAAATAACTTTTTTAATTGTTAATATCTCTTAACATATAAGGAGTTATTAAAAAATAATTGAACATTTGAGGTTCTAGTAACCCACTTTATCAATATATAGTACACTTTTATAGAAATTAAGACATAGGACACAAGCCCATTCAGATAGAAAACAGATAGAGGTTTCACCTTTAAGTATAATTATAACAGTTGTCTTCCTAATAAACTGGACAATCGATATAAGAAAATTAAGAAAAGAAAAAGACTTAAATTTAAACGTAGACGTAAATTAACGTATTGTGCAAGATAGTATAATCTTACCCATTAAATTAATATATTAGTAAAATAATTTTAGTGTATTTTTTAAATAACGCTGATGTTTAAATTCTTTGGAATTACTTTGATCAACACTTCTTTCACCTCAAAACTATCCGACGATTCAAACCAAGTACGAGTTTACATCAAGTACATAAATAATGTATTTATAAACTGACGTTTTCTATTGTGCAATGGTCACCAACACACACAAGTATGTATTACATAAAGAGTCATTTTATATGTGTGATGCAATTAGCAGACAATGGCACAATTCGCTATTTCGTTATTATTATCTCTGCCTTGTGGCCAAATTACAACAGGTTTTGTTTTAATGGTTGATAGCCAATTTCAAGTAATTATATAGATCAAATTAAATATAGATACAGTGCCAGCAAATGTTGTTGTGTACAGGTAAGAAGTTACAAGGAAGCGTAAATCTATTCTTCATTTATATAACTTAATTTTTATCTTATTACATTTTCAAAGGGGAAACATTTTACTGCTCTTACTGCGTATATAGTGTATGGGATAATGCTTGATCGTTTATGGGTATAATGAACATGGTTGGTGGTTAGCGAACACGGCCAGAAGTTCATCATGACAAACACTACCAACACGAGCTGATCTAATAACTGTGAAGAGGAACTGTATAGGTAATAGAGAAAGCGCACATTGAACTTGACAGCAAACGGTACAGTGACAAGCATATAACTTGAAAGAGTTACAATGTAGTTATGCAAAAGCTTAAGGGAATCAATCAATTCTTATCAATTAATTAAATATTTAATAACCAAGGCAACGGATCCAAAGATGCTGAAATTTATCGGAAAGGAAACAAAGCCGTCACTCTTGTGTGAACAACAATAGTAGAAGTAGTAGAAGTTATGAGAATTTCTTCTGGTTGTTTTTGGATTTTTGAAGGAAAATAGAATACAGTCCAGGTTTTTGGAACTAATCTCGCGGCTTCGGTAATATGTAAAAGACGGTTCTTTATAGTAGTGTATTCGAATATATAAATAGACTAGAATAGTAGACTACTGCCTACTATAAGGGGTTCATATATTTTTTGTGCCTCCACTTATTCAAAATCTATACATGTCATGATAAACATACGTAAAAAGGACCACACAAACCTTAAATAAAGAACAGTTCCACTAAACACAGGACGTGTATTTAAGGTTTATCTAGCATAACAAAAGTTACTTATTAAGTAAAAGATTATATCAAATAGTCCAAGTTTTGTGAACTATTTTAAGAATTAAAAGATTTTTGCAATAGCTATAAAATAAAACCCTTTTATATTAAATTTTAACTCAATTAATACATGAATGTAAGTACGACTGTTTCCAACCCTATATATAGATGCATAATCAATGATACAATATCTTATTCACCTCAACTTTCATCTTTAATTAAATAGTCAATAAAAAGCTTTTCGTTGAAAAAACTTTTCTTATAGTTTTGATCTTTACTATACTTAGCGATAACTACGTTAACGTTAATAAGATGTAGTTAGGGTTACCAATCATTATTCTTATGAACGGACAGCTCTTTTTCTATGTTTTGTCATGTGGCGCATTGTGCTTTTGTTGTGTGCCTCTCAATTTTGGTCTTTCAATATAACAATAGCTTCTTTTAATTTCTTTTCCTTCCTCACATTTCATATGATCATCTAAGAGTCATGTTTTCAGCTCAGTTTAACATTATACATAGCATAACTGAAGTTTAATCTAATCAATGGGTTTTTTACTTAGTATTTTACTTGGTTAAGCTACAGTTATGTGAAGTTGAGAAACAAAAGTATCAACCAAAGTTTATAACAAACCTAAGCTCACCGAGAATTGAAAAAAACGGGCCGTACTGTATTTTATTAACTGCAACTTTATGAAGTTAGCAAGCGAAATTACAGCAGCTCCTAAAATAATTACAAGCCGACTTCATATAGCTTTTAACCGTAATGCAATTATTATTCTTGTAAAGTTATGCACTAACAATATACAAAGTACATAATACATTTTACATTTTACATTCAAGATGTTGCATATACATACTATACTGTATACTATACATATACATATTGTGTAAATATTCCCTTTAATCTTATGTACTAGGCATACTGTTACACAATACATATTTCAAAGTTTCGGAATCTTTACTTTGTTTAAAACAGCTCCGGCGGCGCGGTGTGCCAGACCGCGCTGGACCAGTCTTACAGTACTACTAGATACAGTTTCCCGATTCCAGTTTCCAGTTTTCCACTCACAGATGTTCCAGAAAGTAATAAATAAACTTTGTAAAGTTGTAACACGTCCTGGAAAAGTGATATATGTATTTTATGTCCGTGCCAAAGCGCTGTTATTCCTTTGTATAATAAGAGCGAGAGGAGAGAGAGAGAAAGAGAAAGAGAA
This sequence comes from Panorpa germanica, assembly GCA_963678705.1. Lineage (NCBI taxonomy): Eukaryota > Metazoa > Arthropoda > Insecta > Mecoptera > Panorpidae > Panorpa > Panorpa germanica. The sequence continues at coordinate 11,345,550 of OY783210.1, forward strand.
GGAGATATTTACGCTAGTTTCTGCCAACTAGAAGTGTATACTGTAATCATAACATATCTATCATAACAGTACATTATGTACTGTTTCTATGAAACTGCATTATAGCTGAAATTTAATATGTGATTACATGACCACAACATGAAAGGCCCACTACGCACTTGAATATGTTGGCCGCGGCTTTGAACCAATGGTTTGGTTTCCAATACATAATCGAACCATACGTATCCAACATCAGTCACGAAAACAAACAAACAAAATAAACCAGTTAAAATAATTTTTACATAGAAATAATAAAACTGCTTTTTCTATTTGTGTTAAAAAATAATATACTAATATTTTGTTTTAATGTATTTCTGTCAAATATCTCGCCATGGGATAGTTGAATTCTAAAAAGAACAAAATTTTGAACATATTTCTCCTTAACAACATCGCTATATATCTAACTAGCTGTCCCGGCCACGCGTTGCTGTGACTAACGTTTTTGTCATATTACATTACATAGCGCCATCTATTGAATATTTACTCAATCTAGTCAACAGAATATTTACTCAATCTAGTCAACAGATGTCGCCATCATCGTCGCCAGATGTCATATGTCATATACAGATAATTAATAGACAAATAATTTGCAATAAGATAATAATAAATTGAGATGTAAGCTATCCTATCTTTCAAGTTGGATCAAACTGCACCCGGTGTACAAATTTGATTAAAAGCGGTTAAGTAGTTTAGGAGTCCATCGCGTAGAGACAACGTGACACGTAATTTATATATATTAAGATAACAAGCGCGCTGAAGCGTCAGAAAAATAGAACTTTAGAAAATTAGCGAAGAAAACACAAAACTCTCTTTTCTAAAACCTTTATTCATGTGATGTTGGAGTGATAAGATACTAATGGCGCAAATAAAGCCTCATTTCATTGCCAAAAACTTCACTACTTTTAATAAGTTATATTTACTTGTAACTTATTGAAAGTGAAAAATACAAAGAAGTACAAACATAAAACATATTTCTAGTAGAGTAAAAGAAGTCTCGTCGACAAGTGTGTACAGATATTGTTTATTCGGTACTTCCTCCTTCTTCTTGCGATAGAACAAATCTGGTACTTAAGCAAGGAAGGGGTATATTGGCGCTTTGCTTATATTGGCAGCTATCTCCCAGCTGAACTTCGAACCGAGCATACCAACTACGTATCGCACCGATAAACGATCAAGCATGTTAACTGAGCTAGTTACCAACCCAACATATTCTACCGTGTGTTGGACCCTTAAGACATACTACAACTCTTGTAGACTAGCATGAGGATGGACAGATTTAAAGAAAGCTAGGAATAAATCTTATGCCAAGGAGGCGGAATTTAATATATCGTTTTTGTGTTATTTATTATTCCAATCGGATTTTGTATTGTGACTCATCTATCTTGCTTACGGTTTATTCATATACATAATAGTTTAGACACAATAAGGCAGACGCGGTCGGTTCATTGAAGCGGGGAAAGTAGTTTAGTAGCTCTTTTAGGTTATGTTTATGACGTACCATATATATGTGGGATATAATTTAGGATTAGATATAATTAGTTTGTAAGAAATAATAATTATAAAGAACTCTATAAAATAGGTTAGGAACATTGCTAATATTAAGTTATATTCAAATGTTACTAGCTCTGTTTTGAAACGATTTGTGGACCCCGTTCACTTGACAAGTCGCTTGCTACGACATGCACAATGCATGGTTAGCGCGGCAGAAGATTGTTAAAATGGCGATAGTAGTAACATACACAGTTTGTATGGCAGTCATTGGTAAATTCGGGAAATGTTGTATTAACTAGTTGTTAATAACATTAAGAATTAGAATCCGTTTAACAATATTACTAGTTGTAATATTTGTTGTTTGATAATATTGTTGTGAACTATTTATATATATGTGAGTTATTTTTGTAATATAATTTCTTTGAGAAATAATTAATTGAACTATTATTAAATTCAGTTATGTGTTAACTTTATTTTTAATAAGCTAAATTGTAAATGGGGGCTCAACTAAGGATTGAAATAACATCAAAACTGCTAAAACCACAGCTGGTAATCTAGCTAACACCCACTAAGGTGTAAGGTAGACCCACAATTGGAAACGTCAACCAAGATAGGTTTATTGTCAACCCACATATATGACTGCAATATATTCTCTAAAGAGATGCACTTTACACTACAAAACAAGTCACTAGGATTAAGATGGTACCTTCAACATTTCTAAAATATATTAGTAAGAGGAAGTGTGTCACTGGATCCACTACTCACAAGCCAGTAGTTCAGTGCCACAATGTATTTAATATCATTAGGTTCAGGACCGAATTTGAGGGAGGGCAGGAGAGAGGCCCCCACAATAGAGATAGAAGCAATAAATTTTTGAAAGACTTGAAGGAAATAAATTGTACCTTTTATTCGGAAAATAATTAGCGGCCTCTGCTCCTTCGTTACCCCAGAGCCTCCTCTACACCTCCAAATCGGGCACTGATTAAGTTGATAGAGTGTAAATTTCTATAGATAATGAAAAATATATATATTAGACCCCTAAGCAGTGTCGATCCGAAAGAAATTTACTGAAAAGTTACGTATATACAAAGTTTATTTAATATATAAAATTTTACCATCATTTACATACATTTTTTTAGGTTAAAATAATGTAAGATTACATAACAAAAGTTATCATTTTCGTGATAAATTTATATTTATAGTTTGACGTTAATCAAACTTTTTAATTAAAATTATGTAAAAGTATAAAAATGTACGAGTATTGTAATAGATTTGTTATGCATTTATTAAATAACAATGTAACAAAATTATGTTCTTCAAATTACGTTAAATTATATGGCAATAGTTTAAATAATGTAAATGGATACGCACAAGTTTTCGAGGTATCGGTGTTTACTGACTTTTTCTCTAAAAAACGGACTTCGCTGCATTTCGATATTAAACTATTGCGCTTTTTAATTTACTTTTTTTCCAATACAAAGTTTTATAATTCTAGAATGGAATTCTCTATAAAACTTTTAATAGAAAAAGTAAAATTTATAACGAGATCAAATTACAAACTTCGTAAGAACCTAGTGCTTATGACGCCAGGAAGTCTAGCGTTGGCACTGATTTTAAAGTTTCATTTATTTATATTACAGAATTCTTTTTCTTTTTATATCATTCAATTCTAACTGTTAGTAGGGTTATCCATAAGTTACTACACACAAATTTAATAAAATTTATAATATATATAAGATTTATTTATTAATTTTATTATACGAGGCATGTTTTTTAAGTAAGTACCGTTTTGCGATTCCGCCTTTGCAGCCCTACGGTCGGCGTTCCACGCATGCACGCTGGTTACCTACATCTCTTGTCTACGCACTGACGCCATTACAGTCTGATTCTTCATTGTATACGTTGTTTACTGAGTGTTTAAGATGCCGCCGACAATCGTGAGTTCCGCCGATTGTGAAGAACGGGCTGTTATACGATTTCTTAGTGCTAAAGGCGTAAAACCGATCGATATTCATCGTGAGATCTGTGAAGTTTACGGACAAAACATTATGAGTGATGGAATGGTAAGGAAATGGGTGAGAGCATTTAAAGATGGCGTCAGCGTCTTCAAGACGATAACGAAGTCAAAACAGTTATGATACAGTGGTTAACAAGTCAGACGGCAAAATTTTATGAGGAGGGTATTCAAAAACTGGTGCCACGTTATGACAAGTGCCTCAATATTCACGGAAATTATGTAGAAAAGTAGATTAAGGTACAGGCTTTCATGTAAAAAATTATTGCGATATCTTTGCACGTCTTTTTTTAATTCCAAAACGGTACTTCCTTAAAAAACACGCCTCGTATATTAATTTATAGTTTAATTTTATAATATACGATTATAACCTCCAATAGTAGGATTTATTTTTAAAAGAAATTCAATGACAGGTTGTAAGAAATAAAAAAAAATAATTACAACAAAAATATTAAATAAAAACGTAAATTAAATATCAAAACAGTGAGTGCGAATGAGGCTTAATTGAATAGTTCAAATTGAAAATTTCGCATGAGAGAATTCTTTATCAAAATAAATATTCTCTGGTGCTCACAATCAGTCTAGATATCCGTTAAAACATAAATAGAGTACAGATCGATATCCACAAGTTCGGTGATACTCAGCGGTTTTTGGCATCGACAATCCCACCGTCACCCCCATCACAGCACCAACCCCACCCTCCACTACATCATTTGCGGTGCGTTTGTATTCTATTTCATTCGTTTGTTTGAATTGTCACGCTCTATTTCGTTTGATTCCAATACACTATTGCGGCATTTAACAGATGCACTACTGCGATATCTCATCTCATCTCATTCGTTTAGTAATAATATTGATACTTAATTGAATATAGCTACAGACTAATTTAAAATTACATACACGCTAAACAGTTATGCGACATTTACTTAGTATTTACCAAAAAATATACTAGTACTTGATTTAATGTATGGTTAATATACAGATGTATATCGGCGCTTGCAACGAACGATTCCTTACAACGTTGTTCCTTGCACTACCGTTACCTCATCTGACCAAAATGTAATGGGCTTGTGTCCTCATTTTTTAGTGGTCGATTTTTCAATTGTTGATTAAAATTGATGTTAATAAATGTGTGTTGGCGTGTTTATTTTATTAAATATCTAAATATTGACGGAGATATAGCAATTAAAAGTTTGAATTGTAGTTTTAGCGCTAAAGATGGTCGGCCATATTTATATGACGTGAAATGTATTTGTTGCGTAGGTCAGTGCTGTGGTAATATTTTGTAGCTGTTGGTAGTCAAATAATTAAGTCAAGTCAAAGAATAATAAGTTTTTATTTTAATTAACCCTGTTACGGCAGACATAGTATTGAAATTTGATTATTCCTTGAAATAGCTGTAAATAATATTTGATATTTTGATATATAAATACATATAGCAGAGATTTATGAGCTGTAAGGTTGGTAACCTTACACAAGGATTGTGATGCCACATGCACTTGGAATGTGTACAACGTTGAATCTCTTTAATAATTAAAGAGACAAAATGACTTTTTTAATTGTTAATATCCCTTAACATATAAGGAGTTATTAAAAAATAATTGAACATTTGAGGTTCTAGTAACCCACTTTATCAATATCTGGTCAGTGTTACCAACTAAAGAAATATAATTACTTTACACATATATAAAATTTACTTTGTCAAAAGTTCTTTTTATTCAAAAATTAACAAATAATATAAAAATATGCTTCTCACTGACTGTTATGTATTCAAATTCAATCTCCAATTTAAATTGATTATATATATATTCATAATTATAAACTGAAATAAATTCTTCCATTTTAGTTCTGTCAAAGACCATCCACAGTTACCTAACGAGAGATGTAACCGAGGAATTTTTCAGATTAAGCTATAGTTATGTTCGAGTAGAATATAAATGATAATTAAGGTACAAAAGTATCAACCAAGATTTACCTCCAAATAAACCTCGGTTAACTGAGCATTGAGGAAACGGCCCTGAGATATTTAATAAAAAATGCATGAACTTACCCTTACGCTATGAACAACACATACCCCGGAAACAAAGGGGTGACATTTGTAAGGGTGTTGGGTTATAACCATTATATTCAGCACAGGTGAAGGAGATGGAACCGGAAATATTAATATGTTAACTTGAATGGTATAGTGATTATACTTAAGTAATTAGACATAACAAATCTAGTGGTTGTAGTAGTCGTTAGATAAATGAACAAGAGTATGCCTTATATTGTAGCGATGTATCGGTTAACGAATTAATGGAACTACAGTTATTGTTTTCAATCGGCTTTCTATGAATTTATACATAGTTGGATTTACTTTTGGACATTTCAATACAACTAGACCTGCTTAGAGACGTAAGCAGATTCCTACGTTTGCATTTTAGATGACTTCATTTAGGTATTATCAAAATATTCTAATTTCATACCTCTAACCACGGAATATTGTTGTTAAATTAGTTTTAGACGTTGTTTGTAATCAGTTCTATGCTGATGAACTTTTAAGGAACATCAGAGACGTTAGAACATATGAAGAGACAATGCGAGTTGCAGATAGACAATGAAAGAAAGTTAGAAAATGATTGAAAGGATATGAATGAGTGCAGAGACAATGGAAAGAGAAAGAGAAGAGGTGAGAGCATTAAAAGGAGAAATAGAGAACAGAAATATGATACATTTTTCGGAACTGAAACCAAAAGAATATGGCTGCTGTCAGTTGTCAACGAAGTTTAGTCACGTCGGTGAAGTACGCAGTCGATTCGCACTAGTTCGCTATTAAATCGTTTGTATTGTGATAATCTTAAAAAAGAATGTTAATTCATTTAAATAATTACAAAGATTAAAGCTAAAGATATAATTAAACATTAAAGATATAATACGAAATACAAGAATTATTAATGAAATATATAAGTATGATTTTCTACGAGATAAAACGTCACAAGCAATTAAAACTTAATGACATATCATGAAATGTTATCCCATTATTTCCAAACACAATTAATTCCATACTAGTCTCTTGAAGAAGAGAAGGGTTGAAGAGATATTACAAAAAATAGGTTAACGCCAGTGAACTGTAATAGCCCTTCTCCGAAGGAAGAGAGAGAGAGACAAGCGTTGACTTCGAGAATAATGACAAAATGTCTTCCAAGTTTAATATCGCTTTAATGCGCGCTTTTAATATCATATTCCGTTTCCTTTACAGCACCTCTTTTAGTTCCGGTGCTTTCAAACCGGCACCAGGAGGTGCTTCAGTTCTGCACGGCGATTAACTGCAGGATGTGTGGCTCTAGTTATTTTCTTATAGACAGAGTTTCAGGATTTTTAAATCGTTTCTCTCGAACAAATCTGTTTTTTATTTCGAGATCGAGTGTAGATTGGGGCATACTGTTTACATGCATCAAATGTAGATATATACAAGAGTAAAGAAATGTTATATTTTAGTTTTTGGTTTACCTAAATTTACCTTACATTCGCTATGGGAAGTCTTTATTTTTATATTTAAAGTCCAACGAGAGATGGCCCAGTAAACATTTTGGAGTCACTTTGTCATCATATTGAAGATGCGATTTTTTTGTCATGAAAGAGTTCATTTACAGTTCAGTCTCTTACAGTCGTTCATATGAAATGTCTATTTTATCGACTACACTACTCCAATTGCGAAACCACTCCACCTGTCGGAATACAAATGAAGATAAAGTAGATACGAACAATAATTGAAAACAATAGTGATAGAAACGTCACAAAACAAGACACGTCACCAAATTGTTTAATAGGGGCTTCTACATCTTCACCGGTGTTTTTTTATGAGCCCCGAGCACGAACTAGGGCATTCCAACTGTGGCATCGTAGGTAATGGCATAAGAAACTGTCGACAAATGGTATGGCAAAGAAAAATAATAGGAAAATTGGGGTGATAGCGAGGCACAAATTGGAGAAGGAAGAAAGAAGGAATAAATAGTGTAAATATTGCAAAGAGGAATGGATAAAAGCACGGAGGTAGAGACGATGGAACACATAAGAAAAGAGTGCAAGGAAATGGTAGAAAAATTAGATGACGAAAGTGGTTTGAAGGTAAGCATAAAATAAAAGAACAGAACGTGGAATAGGGTAAAAGGAGATAAGAGGAGAAGGAGCACATGATCCCACTTACTCTTAAATGACAAGTGTGAGTACTTTTCTTACTGAATATAAATGTTTTCTTAATAGCCCCGTGAATTCAAAGAGTGATTAGAATCTGCATAGTATTTAGCTTATTTGCAGCAAATCGCATATTGAAATAAATTTACTAAATTAAGATTCCAGCAGCAGCAGCTATGGTACACAGACCGCAGGATAAATTATTTAAATGCTTAATGTAAATTAAATAGTTCATTAGAACCCAACTTTAAATTATGTACATACTTTTAATTGTGCAAACTTACACATTCCTAAACTTAAACTTTATCTTGGAATTTCGACCAACCAGACCAGTTGTAATGGAAATTGTGTTCTTTAGGGAAGGCTAACGTGAAGGGAGGAAAGATGGAAGAGCTCATCTTATGTTGAACACTAAATATAAATTTAAAAACTTTGACCATCGAAAGTAAATTGAAATAGGACTACAAAAATTGACCAAATTAGTGGTCGTAATAATGTGTTGGTACCTCGCAGTCTGCGTAGTTGTTAGAGGGACAGAACAATAAACGTAACTTATAAAAGGGCTTATAAAGAGCCAGTTGATGTACGCTACATCCGTACCGTGACAGTGACAGTGACAGTATCAATGTGACAGCAACACATTTACTACCTTCTCTTTTTTGTTGTTGGCGGTATAAATATAAAGGATGCGGCAGCATAACTTCCTTTTTTAAAAAGCGCGCCATTCAGTCGGTTGATGTCGTAGCAGAGCGGTAGTGGTCTCGTTCGAGACACGGAACAATAAAGTTTTGACCCTACAAGATTTGAAGACCAATATCCAGGAAGAAATTGCCAGCATAACGCCTACTATACTGGCACGAGTCATGACAAACGCCAGAAATCGGTTTACACAGTGTATGGAGAATGAAAGACGTCACCTCCCTGATTTGGTGCCTACATTATAAAAAAACAAATAAAATTCTTCTAATTTATACAATGGGTTTTATTAAGTTTTTAAAAATGGAAGTTATGCTGCCGTATCCTGTATTTACAATTTTTGCCAGTCAATTTAGTTAAATTACCACTGTCTAATAATTTTCAAAAATTATTTATCCACATAATAAATTTAACTAAAATATAACTCCTCTTTTTTATTCTGGACAGTACGATGGTCTTCTTGTATTTTTCACTTGGTAAACTTGCTGTCAAGGTCTAGCGAGTGAAGTTTGCATAAACATAACCACATACAGGAGATTGCATCAATCTATCATCCCCGGTACTTGACAGGTGGTAGGCCCCACTTTAAAATCCTTCCGCTTACCTTCTTCAAAGTTTTTATTAAATTTAAGCCACACTTACAAGATGTATTTGTTATAGCTCTCCTCAGAGGCAGCCTTAGGGGGTGGCAAACACGGCAACCGTCTGGGGCCTCGCTCATGTAGGGGCCTCGCATTCCCGCGCAACAACCCAAGTGGAAAAATTCATTACTATATATGTATTTGAATCTCGCGTCTCTCTCTTTAGAAATCCCACTAGAATCACTGTGTATGTCTTTTAAGGCATTCATGTACCTTAGTTTATCATCATTAATAATTGTCGTCTTTGTGCTTGTTAACTTTTATAAAACTTCCAATACAATATTTTATTTCTCGTCAATTATCATCAAAAATACTTACTTACAATATACATAAATTATACAAAGAACTAGTACCTCTGAAAAATCTGCCGCCCCGAGGCCTCGCAAAGATCTGTCACCCCGGGGCCTCGCAATGACTAAGACCGCCCCTGGCCCTCCTTCGTTTATTCTTCCAATAACAACCTGTCATAAAAACCTTTTTTCTTTTCAAATGTTAAATCTATAAATAAAATAAAAATATTTTCCCTCCTTAAACTTTTTATTCTAACCGTTTTCTTTTTCTGAAAAAAACTTTCTTTTAAATACTTATTTTGGTGTTATAAATCAAACTAATTTCGTTCTTAAAGTTGACTTTTAAAATAAAAGTATCAAAAGTAAGGATCATACCAATCGCCCCTTCTTCTCTCTCCTCACTATTTTCCTATTTGCGTGGCAATAAAATTTATTGTTATTGTTTTACGTGAAAACTCGTTTTCTTCCTGCATAACTTACTACAGAGTACAGTCGTAGAGGGTTAACAGGGGTGCGGGGATTTGGTTGTGAATTAAATGAAATTCCAACAAAATACTTTGCAAACCTAAAAGCCAAGTTATATTGTTCATAAAACACCTATTTGCATGGTTGTATAACTCGAATACCGTAGAAAGAAATGCTGATCACCATTGGCGTCCTCAGGTGGACGAAAACGGGGTATTTGATCCCGCCCCCTCAGAAATCTGAGTTAAACTTATGTGAAATGATTATTGATTATTAATAATATGTTACAAAAATTAATATATCTAATAAAATAGCAGGTTTTGTGGTTCTCTTTAACTTTTGCATGAAAAACACTTACAGCACTATAAACAGACAATACACACACAACAGCCTACCTTTTAAGATCAATTACAGATTTCTAAAAGACGCAAAAGTGCATGCTATACAACATAGACAGATTTCGTTATGTATACAATATCACCACAGCAGAATGGGGTTTTATAACCACTTTTCCCTACACAAATACCCAAGACAATAACTAAAGTATCATTCCCGCACACTGTTTTAATTTTATTTTTAATTTTGTATTTAATTTAAATTGTATAGCATATGGGAATATGCATAGTCAGTCACTGTACCATTTTTAATTTAGAATTTAATTTACGTTTTATTTATTTTTTAAGAACCTGACACCTGAAGGTCCAATGTTTCTAAATTAAAAAAACTATATTATATTATAACCTCTAAAATGTGCTAATCTATCAAAATTTATTTTTACACAAAGTTCAATGTCAGTTTGGTAAAAAGAAAGAAGTAAAAACAATTTGTATAAGAGTTATTAAAAATAGCAATTTTAATTATTCCACGCATGCGCAACCACTATTAGCCCGGTCAAGATACACATTTGAAATAACAAAAATTCCCGGAGAGCCAAATATTGGATTTTAAAAATCCCCATCGATTCTATGTGTGCTTCAAAAGTTATTCGGGGTCAAAGGTCAAAATTTGAAGTTTTTTTGATTTTACTCGAAAACGGTAAGTTTTATCAAAAGGAAACCTCAACCAAAGTTGTAGATCTTAAAATTCTCTACAAATATGGTCCTTATGATTTTTTTCCTAAGAGTTACCATTTACCATTACCATTACCATTCCTGAGATATCGCGATTCTCAGATACATGATATGCATACATTTCCACGCCACTTGTGAGGTAGTGTACTCGGCGCGTTTTTTTTACCGTGGTTTCCCCTGTAGGCTTACTCCACTAACTGTCATGACAATTTTTGTTATTTGACCACTATTTTTATGTTTAAATTGACCGGATTATATATTTCCTAAACTCAAATTAAAACACGAATGTGGCAAGAAATGTCCATTCTAAAAACCTGAAATCTAGATTAAAATATTAAATAAAAACGTAAGAGTGTGACTGCTGTAAACGAGAAACGTCTTTTGTAAGCTGAGTTGAACGTTATTTGTTTCATTTCCTACTAACATCAGCATTGTTGTTGCATTCGATTTAAATACAAGTGGGCTCAGTTCGAAATAAATAGAGCTTGTACTATGAATTTAAGCATTTTTTATTTTTACATTTATACTGCGAATAGACTGGAATCAGTACTTCACTGGATAAAATGGAATATGGTCACTGTGCTTCTATCATCTTTTCTACGGACGCTCATGGTGTTACCTAGCAGTTCTCGCACAAATGAACTGAATTAATTCAACCGTTGCTTTAATAAACTCTGCACTCATATAACAAACGCGTCTGCAGATGATTTCATGCTCGTATCTAGAAATTCTCTCAAAAATAAAAACCATTTATGTTATTCTTGCCGGGTAATAATAATAAAAGGTTTAATATAATTCAATTATTAAAGGTATGAAACTTTATGATATCTCAAAAATTATCTCAACACATTATCTACTGCATCAAAAGTGGTTCCTTAAGGGAGTCGCCCCGTTGGTGATGTTCAATGAAAATTGTTTCTTCCTATTCCAAAATTACACTTGAGAGAATTGAACCTAGATTTTACAAGAAAAGTAATCAGTAATGGAATGGCGACAGAGGGGGCAGAGAGAAGGAGAGAAGAAGGCATAAGTGTGGAAAAGGAGCTAAGGAGCAGAGACAGGGAGATACAACAACAGGAAAGAATGGAAAAAATTGAGAAGAGCAATTATAATGAAAGATACAAGAGGATTTAAGATACTGAAAGGAGAGAGAGATACCGGAATACATAAGAGAAAAAGACACAAGAAACATGAGAAGAATCGCAAGATTTAGATGAGGAAACGAAGAAAAAGGAAACAGATACTGGGAAAATATAGAGGAAAGAATGAGCAGGGTGTGTGGAACGGAGATAGAAACACCGGAGCACATTAAGTTTTCACGAGAGAAAAAGATAAAAGGCGAAAAGAATATTGTGCAGTTATTAAAGGGGAGCAGTGAAGGGAAGCAAAGGATGGTGAAGATAGAGAGAAGGAGCGAGGAAAGTTGAAAACGGAGGGAGAGTAGCAGGAAGAGCGAAGCAGAAGTGGTTTAATTTTACATGTTTTGGTTTTATTTTTCTTTTTTCTTTTGGATAATTAAGCACAATTATATGCAATTTAATGATTCAAGGCAGAAGAATGTAGTTTACAATGGCAAAACCATTGAATAAATAATAATAATAATTCAAGAAAAGTAATCGCTTAAAAATTATATAAATTTATTAACAAAATTGATTCAAATTTGAAAGAGTAGATACTTAATATTCTAAACATATTTACAGATTACTAAGGTTTTAATATTTATGAGTCAACCTGGTTATTTAAATAATCGTGTTATCCCGTTTTATTCCCACACAATAGGATCCGGGAACCCAGTGAATCCAGGGATCCCGACCTTTGAAATACTCGCATACATTATGGTAAATGCTGTGTATTAAATAATTAAATTATTACATTTTTCTTGAGGCATTTCTACAAACTCAGCAAATCCCCTTTTTCGGGAACTGACACTCCACCCTATCCACCCATTGCTCCCTCCCGCATCCCATCCTATCAGGAAAAACATCTGTTCAATACATAAAAGTTGAATTCAGTTTTTTAACTTGAGGCAATTCTTTTTTTGTTCATGAATTTTCATTATAATTTTAAATGAATAAAGGAAAGGTCTTCGAATGCCGTCGGTGCTCCTTTGTTGTTTTGGATCTGCAATGGTTATCAGTTTTGATTTTGGTTTATTTTTATTATTCAATTATTTTTTATTCACTTCAATAATTATTGGTTTTAATTTCTCTTTGTGGCTCAATTTTATTTGCAAAGTAATAAGTATAATGACCCTAATACAAATACGAATATATCTCAATTGGTTTTCAAATTCAATTTTAATTTTTATGTGTTTTTTTTTAATTTTAATTTCAATTAATCATTTTAATTTATTTTGTGTAATAAATTGTGAAAGTTGTGAATTATCGCTGTTGGTAATATGATGACAACAGTATGCTATTCACCAGGCCCAAATTTGAGGGAGGGCAGGCGGGGCTACCATATCTGTTCGATCACGACCATTGCTTGCAAGACTCAACGTCCGTACTAAACAAAACGCGGAAAACAAGGGAAGCGTGAAGTACATTCATTACATTCTTCCCACATTACCTCGTATATTTAATTAATTCGTACAATTCAAGTTAAGGACGTTCTCAAGGAGCACTCGTGCTCAACCTGCAGAAAGATTGCAGTCACACTAGTGTAAACGACCCATTAGATATTAGAACTAGTGCCCAAACCCATTATACACGAGTGTCCCCATTAAATATTATAGAAAAACTTCGGATTTTACAGTTGCTCGTAGTTTTATACCAGTTATCGCTGTCCCACATTGTTGGATTTCCAGCTCAACGTTTCATAAAACATGCATCACCTCCTAGCCTGGTAGCCTCCTAGCCTCCTAGCCTCACAGAAGGAGACATTCAATAAAGTTTTATGGGTGTCCAATGTCCGTGTGCTACATTTCACATATAGATAATAAAGTAAGAAAATATAGAATGGAATGGAAGCGTAGATAAAGGAGAGCTAATATCGATTTGTGTTACTTACAGAAATAGTGTTGAGCATGGTTATGCTTTATGGTTGTCTGCATGGGCAGTGGTTACCAACCTGAGTTCCTCTAACCCATTTCCGTATTTGAAAAAGTATTTGCTAGAAATTTCGGCAAGAGAAATTATTATAAATCAAACACAGTTTACATATTTAACATAAGTAAATTTACCTTTCACATAATCTTTTTTAGGTTAATAAACTTTAAGGTAAACTTACATAATAAAATATTCGTTGGTAAGCGCTTGGCTGGAACCGATTTTGGAAGATAAGGTTTTTAAGAAAAGTAAAATTGTAAAGTTTGTACAGAAAAACTGAAAGAGGTTTTTTCTATGTGATTTTTACTACTATAACTGACCATCAAATTGCGAATCAAGCTAATAGTGACGAAATAATAATTCAATTGTTAAATTTCAGTTAAATTGTGAAAAAATTTATTGAAATTTGAGAGGACAACCTCTATCGGGTCAGCTAGATTATGACTTCAATATAAATTTACATTTTCGTACGTTAATAAATTTTCTTATGCAAGACTATATAATGTTACATACAGAGATGTGCGTTTTTCAAATACATATACTCAAAATGCAAATACAAAATAGTAAATACCTATTTTCTATTTTGTATTTGAATATCTTTTAAGAGTATAGAATTTTATATTTTATTTGAAAACTTTTACAAACCTATTTCCTATTTGGAAAATACGAAATACTTTTTTCATTTTTGTTACTTCGTAGTTTTAATCAGTAAACATTATTTTTTGAATATAATATATATATATATAATATAAAATATTCAGACGGTTCATTTCGAATGAAAGATGCCGAACGAAATATACAAAAAGTGAACCGTCTACATCAGCTTTAAATAAATCTTTATGAAGTACCTTGAATACCTTAATGTGGTTAAAGTAAAAGTATACATTTCGAATTCCATTATTCCTTTCTTACAGCTTCGTCTTACGTCTTTGATTTAAACTCAACGATATAATCTGCTAATATCTGTTTCACATAAAACTAAAAGCAAGATTGTTGGTTTCCGGTATCCGGATTCAGTTTCCGTAAGGTATATTGTACCTTTTAACGTAAATATAATCACATTTCTGTGGGAAACTTATTACAACTAATTATTGTCTCTTTTTCAGGGAGCCCGCAGGGGCTGCGGCAAGCTGGCACACCAGTTCTGGTTCTCATACCCGCCACCAGGGGCTGGCGGCAGCAGTGGTAAGTTGCTAAATATAATTAATAAATATATCTTTAAGAGATTTGTGAAATATTTTTTAGTTTTTTCTCAAATGCATTAACTAGTCTTTTTCTCTTTTTATAATATTTTGAATGGCTTCCTAGGACAACAGTATTAACTAGTTTTTCTATGATAAATTTCGGAATGACATATATTTAATATTAACATGTTTTAGATACTTCTTTCTGACTTTTAATTGAATAATTTGTTTTTTTACAGTATACATGTAAATATTAAAGCAGTGTAATTTCTCAAAATTATATTCGGGTGACGTTTGCAAAGTTTCGAACTTACCCAGTAAACAATTTGGTGAAGTGCCCTATTTGGTGAAGTTCGAGTCACTCGTACAATTCTATTCTAACGCTTTACAAGTTCTCTACCTGTCACAGATTTTGTGTTAGTAGTAAGAATTTTTTCATAATAATATTCTTTCTTTTTCTAACATCATTCATTAAGTATTTCTGTTTCTTTCCCACATGGATATATTTTTTTTAAGTTCACTTTCATCTCATTTATTCCAAAGTGAGAGAGAAACAAGATGCGGTTAGACAAGTAAAATATATTTTTCATCGTTACACTTGTATACTTGTATAGTATTTTGTTCAGTACAGTATGTTTAAAGTATATGCTATCGTTTTTCAACAAATATTTCTTTAATGGTAATAGACAGACGCTATCTCCCTCAATCCCGGAATATAATGTATATAAACGAAGATAGTATCTAGCGATGGTAAGACAGAGGTTTTAAACCTAACGCAGACCTGCCGATCGTGGATTTTTGAATCACCATAACAATGTAAAAAACTAATATAACGAGTATTGTTGAAGATGAATAATATTCATTAAAAAAATCACGATCCGTACTAAAGATTACATCTATTTATTTCTTCATATAAATATTTATATTTTGCAGACTCTAAAAAGTAGAATTCCATTAAGTTTTATACCCCTGCTAGTCAAGTTTATAACTCCGGTCATAAATCATAAACCGACTCCGCTTTTAATTCAGCAGTGAACCGTCGTTGCGATCTCTGTAGGTCATAAAAAGGGCCTTTCCTATGAACGACTGAATAGAAAACGAACACGTTCCAGACAAAAAACTCATGATATGTAATAGAAATTAAGTGGAATTTACTCCAAAATGTTTACTGGGTATACACCTATATTAATATATTAAAAATTTTAATGGTACTGCCCGATTTCACAATTCTTGAGTTTAAGTGTGGTATAGATTGGAAAAACTTATTCTTTTAGTTTTATAAGATATTTTGGTTGGTTTCTCTACTTCCGATTATTCCGTGTAGTAACATTGCAGTGTGATCCTAGAAGGCGTTACATGGTCTATGTACTCTTACCTTAACGGACCCCTAAGCTAATATTAACATATACATTTTACATACGAGTAAATGTAGAGTTAAAAAACATTACCTTACCAATTAAAAGTTTATTTATCAAATTATAATATCCAGTCGCTACAAAAACACGTTTTTACTCAACCACAGGCAAACTTACAAAAAGAGAGCGATTCAAAGATCACTGGCTTTTATAAAATATTGAAAATTTACTCCACTTAAAATTTTGATTACACATAACCCCTATCCTAAATAATTATCATTAACCAAGTAAATCCAATCCATGCCTACACATAGTTAATTTTAGTCTGACCCACATTAAGGAGGTACAGGACGTTAACGTAAATGATGAAAACGCTGTGAAATTTGGAGGGTCGATACAAATAGTTAAAATACATGCTGTCCGGTCAATTTTAGAGAGCAAAAAGCAGTTTAATAGGGAATTGAAAAATTCATTTTCAAAGGTACAGTCTCAATATTTGCTCGTCCCTCATGTACTTCGTATTTTGCATTTCGTATTACCGAGAGATAAACTTTTTGCATTGACTGTACGTCCTGTACCTCCTTAAACCCTGGTCTTTTTAATTACGGTTTAATGTTCACTTAAATTTTTTAATCTAGAAATATTGCCCAATAATTGAATAATAATATTAACATAGACATTTACTCAACAACGCATTTGCAAAAAGCATAGTCCACTAAACTAAGGAGCAACTATATTAATAATAAAAAATAAAACCTAATTTATTAATAATCATCATTCTACATGCACATCTTTTATAAATAGTTTGAATCGATTTTTAAAAAACGAGGTGATATCTTTTGTGGATTGACCTGGAATCTAGCACTCGTCACAAAATGATTTTGTTTTATTCACTAGCTTCATGTTTCATTTTATTTATTGCTATACATAACACCATGTGATGACAGAGGCGGACTAGATCTAATAATATTGGAAGCAACAAAAACAGAACAAAACTACAAGTATTGGGTTCCACTTCACTTCATTCAGTGGGGACTCGCTTTAACAGGGGTCCAACCATAGGGGACCATCACTTAGTGTAAAATCTTTCGATACTGAAAAAACTGCTTTTAGCGAAACCACTTATTTCTATATATATTTATATATCCACAAACGAAGGGAATTGGTTTAACTCCGTTGTTATTTTTGTTATCAGTGCAGAGTATAAAAGAAGTTATTTTTTTTTTTTTTAATAATAATTCACGGGTTTCTTATGACCACGGTCCTTCTTTCACCTTTCTTAATTCCTTTTATTAACATTTTACATATTTACATTTCATTATTACAACTAAACTTTTAAACCCGCTACATTCCATATCCTGTCTATCACTAAGCACACTGCATACTTGTTGGCAACACCACTCCGTTTTTTACCAAAACTCTGTACAAATTATTTCTGCAGGCCTCCATTTCTCTACATTGGAAGATCACATGTTCTGGATCTGCTACCACTTCTTCATAATTGCACATATCTTCTTGCACCAAGTTATTTATTTTAAGATGTAGATAAGTGAGTGATAACACTCTTCTCGGACCTTGGGCTTTCTAGTACCAACGACATCTGTAAACTGAAAATTTTTCTTCCTTTCTCTGAATTGTTCCATATACCCTGCCACTTCTCTTTCACTGCATTTTTACTCTTTGCCAATAAGTCCACTTCATATTGAGTTTCTCAAATTGCTATTGTTCTAGCTGCTTGTTGTAAGTTATTTCATAATACTTTATAATATACTTTAATTATAAACAAACAGTCCTTATCTAGTCCTTATCTGACACACAGTCATAGATTTTAGTTAATAGAAGATACATAAATAAGTGGTGTCGCTAAAGTGGTTTTTTCAGTACTGAAAGATTTTACTATAAGTGATGGTCCCCTGTACCATTGTATCCAATTCGCCACTGTGTACACATAGACAAATATCACCACAGTGGCGCTGTGGTTATCGACCGCACAAACGTCCGTCGTTTGCGCTAATTAGTCGAATAACAAGAACACATCTTACTTTATATTTTATAATGACATGCATTTCAATTCTGCAGGTGGCAAAGGCACACAAGAGGAAGAAAAGCAACGAGATCGTCAAAGTCGAGCTGAACGTGACCCAAAGCAGGTGGAACTTGAATCTGCTACCATCAAAGTAAGTTTCTTATATTATTATTTATTATAAAATACTTTAGGATTAACATTAATGAAATAATAATTAATTACTCATATTTTTGTGTTAAGAGATATTTATAAGGATTTCATTTTACAGAGAGAAGCTCGCGAAATCCGGCAGCTGGACTTAGATTTACTCCACCAACGGAGGAATCAAGAGAAAGAGAGACAGGTTACCCCAACCTTCATATTAAACATGTATAATGATAAAGTAGGTTACGTAATGCCATCTGTTTCCCCTCTGCTCTCTCGAATTGACCATTCGCTCTTCCAACTAACTCTTAAACGTTTTGGTTTTGTTTTATTTATTATTGTATTTACTTTTTCATGCATTTAATATCTAGCGCTAGTTACACATACTAGATAGTCTATAGTGAACTTATCTATTAGCATTTGTTGATGTGATTGCAAGTACTAGGTGTATCAATAAGAGGTGACTGTTTTAGTTTTAGAATAAAACTTAAATTAATAGAAATAATTCTGATTTCTTTAATATAATGTGAAAATAATACTTGGGAGATATTTATGACGTCATCAGTGTTCCAAAAGTCGCCTCACCTTCTCTGATAAATGGAGCTGCAGATATTATGTTTAATTACACGAGTACTACTTAATTACACGAACCATGATTAGTGTTGACAGTTTAACACGAAAAGCAGTTACCGCATTGAATTTAATGCATGGAACGCAGAAAAGAAGGTAAGCGGAGGATCACAAGCAGCAGACATCATCATCAGCATCAAGGCAAGGATTGTTTTTTGAACCAACCTATAGGAAACGCGGCTGAATGCAGGCAGAACGCGATACGAAGAGATAATTACGAAGCCGCTTGCATACGACTTCCCCTCCGATTTACTTCCTAAGTTACATTTATTAAATAAAATGCGGCGACTGCTTTCCGTGCTAAAGTGTGGACACGAACCAGTAGAAAACATCGCTAGTAATGGGCTTGTGTCCTCATTTTTTAGTGGTCGATTTTTCAATTGTTGATTGAAACTGATGTTAATAAATGTGTATTGGCGTGTCTATTTTATTAAATAGCTAAATATTGACGGAGATATAGCAATTAAAAGTTTGAATTGTAGTTTTAGCGCTAGAAATGGTCGGCCATATTTGTATGACGTGACATGCAGTTTAACGTCAGTTATTTGTTGAGCAGGTCAGTGCTGTGGTAATGTTCTGTAGCTGTTGATAGTCAAATAATCAAGTCAAATCAAAGAATAATAAGTTTTTATTTTATTTAACCCTGCTAAGGCAAACATAATATTGAAAATTGATTGTTTCTTGAAATAGCTGTAAATAATATTTGATATTTTGATATATAAATACATATAGCAGAGATTTATGAGCTGTAAGGTTGGTAACCTTACACAAGGATTGTGATGTCACATGCACTTGGAATGTGTACAACGTTGAATCCCTTTAATAATTAAAGGGAAAAAATGACTTTTTTAATTGTTAATATCTCCTAACATATAAGGAGTTATTAAAAAATAATTAAACATTAGAGGTTCTAGTAACCCACTTTATCAATATATAGTATATTTTTATAAAAATTAAGACATAAGACACGCGGCCATTTTTTTCGTTTGGCAAAACGAGTATTGAGTTCAATACATAGGATAAAACTCTGTAACTCCTTCTGATGATGCTTAGCATAATTGCATTTCTGGTCAAAGAATTACGCTCAGAATTTCATCTTATACTCAGGAACCTTTCGGCTTTAATAATTCGCTTCCAAATAGTGAAAGTAAGTTGGTCAAACAAAAAATTGTTTATCAGAGAATAGGAGGCGCCCATTTGAACGATTTAATTTCTAAATAATTTACATGTACTCGTATTACATTCACATTAAACTAATTCAGAATAAAAACTATAAAAAAAAACAATGTACAGTTAGCCTTCGTATAACACAGTAGGCCTGTTATAAGGCGGTATTTATACTACGCGATTGCGATATACACGGTGTCCAGAAAGGGTATCGGGTATTTGTTTTCGCGCCATATTCGAAACGGGGCGTCTAAAGGGTGCGGGGAGGGGTTCGTGGCGTCCGCCATTCTGTGGAGTTTTAGTCACGATGGAACAGTACTCGGGGATGCATCGCGCATTTTGCGTACGAGCGTATTATCGTAATGGTGATTCAATAGTGACTGCTCAACGTCTCTATCGTGCGGAATATCGTACACGCCACGCGCCAAGTGACGATAGCATTAGGAAATGGATCAGGATGTTCGAGAATACAGGTGCGTCAGTTAAAATTCAAAACTCTGGTCGTCCTCGTTCAGTTCGCGATGAAAAAACAATTGAAGAAGTTGAGGCGTCGGTTCGTCAAAATCCGTCTGTATCCATCCGAAAGCGAAGCCAAGCGTGGAACATCAAAAAATCGTCTTTACATTACATTTTAAAGAAGGACTTACATCTAAAAGCCTATAAAATTCAATTGGTTCAAGAATTGAAGGATACGGACTATGCTAATCGACTGAATTTTGCGAACGAAGTGCTGCAGCGATTTAACAACTTTAACAACATACTGTTCAGTGACGAAGCAAATTTTCACCTGAATGGTCATGTTAATAAGCAGAATTGTCGGTACTGGGCAGTGGAGAATCCGAGACGAAAGCATGAACGACCCCTGCATAGCCTGAAGGTCGTTGTTTGGGCCGCTATGTCTGCTAAAGGCATAATTGGTCCTTATTTTCATGAAGATCAACGAGGCCGAGCAATTAATGTGAATAGTGACCGGTATTGCGATATGTTGCGAAATTTTTTGGTCCCAGAGTTGCAGGAGTTTGCAGGTTTCAACTCAAGAACGTGGTTCCAGCAAGATGGGGCCACTTGCCATACCTCAAATAACTCAATGGAAGTTGTTAACGAGTTATTCCCTAATAAAGTCATTTCGCGAAGGGGTAACATCAACTGGCCTCCCAGAAGCCCCGACCTTAGCCCGCTTGACTATTTTGCATGGGGATACCTTAAAAGTAAGGTTTATCAAAACAATCCGACGAATCTAACCCAGTTAAAGCAAAACATGAGGTCAGAAATGGCAGCAATATCGATAGCTATGTGTCAACGTGTTATCGCCAATCTTCGTTTCCGTTTAGAAGAGTGCCAGCAACGTAACGGTAATCATTTGGATAACGTCATCTTTTCCAAATAATTCTCCAATTCATATGCTAATAATAAACAATAAACTTTTTTATTGCATACAAATAATTTTTGTTTCATTGAACTTACAAATACCCGATACCCTTTCTGGACACCGTGTATATTGCGATCTATAAATTGTTGTAAACTCAACCACTGTGCCGTCGCATTGTGTAAAAGAGTTCAATTATAAAAAATTATTATAAGAGCTCAATTGGTTAAGAAAGTTAACAAGATTTTGCGGACAACGAACCACTAAAGTAAAGCGTCCATTTCTTCAATTATGAGCCTGTCAATTTATTAATTTAAGACAATCTCGAACATACATTAAATTTCAAGAAAAACGAGTGAATAATGATATCACGACTTCCAAAAAAGAAGATATATTGTTTTACATCGTACTTGAAAAGAAATATTCCAAATAGAAATTGTACAACTATGATGGAAGTAGCCATATCGAACAGACGCATCTCATGAAATTAACAAATTTTCAACATTGTCCCAAAATATTAAATACGTAAAACGATTCATAATTAACTGAATTACAGCATTTTGAAACTTGCATTATTGAATATTAATTTATGTATATTTTGAATGGTTTCCTAGGACCACAGCTATAAAATATGCACTACCACTCACTCTACCGTTAAGACATGAGTACTATCACATCTTCTACTGTGCAAACTTATACTGTAAAGATTTCATTTCACTTATTAGTTCACGTCAAACTTCTGTAGCATGTCATTTGCCAGGATCTTATCAAAAGCAAGAACATACACACTTAGTCGGGTTTATTATCCATGATTGAATAGTCATAGTTATTTATTTAATTAACAAAAAAGTAATATCGAAACATAACCCTACTTTCTACTTATTTTAACGTGATATATCTATTTAACATAACCTCCACGTTATATGAGGGGCAACTGTATATAAAGATAATATATGATATGTCAAATTAAAATGTATATGTATATATTATAAAAAAATAAAACATTTCATACATCATTATTATTTTTAGGCACAAATTGATCGACAAAACAGTTCACAAACAACTTCAAAAGAAGACGCTGATCAACTCCAACCTTCCCAGGGATCAAATAACATTCACACCAGTGAAAAAAGTCCACAACAACAGGGTCATAGTTCACAAAGTTCAAGTGGAACACCAACTCTTACTTTACGAGAAACTCACAAAAATGTTAGTGGCGCCACTAAATATTCAACGAGTCGTACAAGAGAAGTTTCACCACGAGATCTGAAGGAATTACACAAAAAGGAAACTTGTGACTCTGTTATATATAATCCTAGTGATAAAGTAGAACGAGTAGATAGGGTTGAAAGATTCGAAAGAGAACTATCTATACAAAAGGTTGGTTTCTTAGATATGGTTTGAAAATATACTAATTTAAATAATTCGTTTGAAATATGTATAACAAATAGTTTTCTCAGTTTTTTTTTTTTTTTTAAATTGATATTCATTTATTTCTTAATATTACAACTACAAAACAAGGATCTTAGTAAAACATTTTATAGTAGGAGTATTCTACAGTGAGGGCTATCTTCAGAAACATAAACTCTATCAATTCTTGATGCTATGTTCATTCCCCTAAAGTAAGTGAAGCCCTGTTGAGTTTTATTCTTGAGGATCCAAATATCAGATAGAATTCGTTCAGTTATTAACTTATTTAATCCAGAACAGAAGTTTAGATTCCCAAGTTGGTCTCTCTGGTTCAGCACACAGTTAAAATCGCCAGCAATGATTAGAGGTAGTCTAAAGTTAATCTGTTTGACAATAGTTTCATTAGCAAGCTTTATGCGTTGTTGTCTATATTTGGATCCTGAAAAATTATATATATTTACTAATCTATGACCTTCAACAGTTATCGATAGGATACGTCCATCTTCTTCACATATGCAATCTGTAGCTTCTATTCCAGGCCTTAACAAAATTGCAGTTCCTCTATTATTTATGCCAATGTTCGAGATATAGGAATAATGTTTGAAGAAACTTAAATTTTCTATATTAACTTCTTGTAATAAAATTATGTCCAAATCGTGGTCTATAATAAATTGTTTCAGCATAATTTTAGATGTTACAGAGGATAATCCATTGATATTAAATGTTGCAAATGTTCTTAGTACCATATTAATAAGATATTGAATAAATTAAGGTTATTCAATTGTTTTATCTTTTATATCCATTGCTTTTCCTGTCACTTTTTTTTGTTTCTTTGGTCTTTTGTTATTTTTCTTATCTTTTTTTTCCAATCCTATATCCATTTTGGATGCAGCGGAATTATCTGAGCAATCTTCAATTTCAGAATTTGCCAAAGTATCTTCATTTGACGATGATTCTACAATTTTTCTCTTAATTTCTTTGTGTGCTGTAGGAATTTTGGACAAATTATCATTATTATTTACAATCGCAATAGTATCATCATTAGTAGCTGTTGAAATGATTTTTGTTTCATTTTGCGTATTCTTATACTCTCGTTAATTATCTATTATTAAGGGTGGAAAAATTGAATTATTGACAAAACTTAATTCTTCATTTTTTGATTCAGTTGGAACAACACAATCAGTTACCGCTTTGTCATTCATTGTATTCCCCGCAATGACTGCATAGCTGCGTGCGAAACCATGTGAATTTATTCTGTTGCTAATTTTAGCAGGGCAATCTTGTCCTAAATGGTCTTCTCTATCACAAAACCTACAAGTTTTCTTTTGGGTAGCATAGCTAACCCAAACCTTTCTGCCAATCATTGGTATATACGACGGGATTTCTTTCTTTAAAATCATCTTTATTGCTCTTGTTCCGTTATAAACTGGGAAAGGCATATCTCTACCCCATGTTTCTTTTTTGATGCTAATAACTGTACCATATCCTTGTAGTGCGTGTTGTATCGTTATATCTTGAATTTCATATTCTATATTGTGCATTCTTACAATTGTGAATTTATCGGCTCTTTCTATATACACATTATAATTATTGTCATCCGTACCTTTGTAAATTATTTTCCCATTTGTCATTTCAATAATGTTATCAATTAATAAATGTTCTGCAATTTTCACAATCATCTTGTTTCCATTCACTTGAATTGCCATCACATCTTCCACTGATAATTTTAAATCGTTTTTTAAAAATAAGTGTAATTCGGTAAACGTCATTCTATAAATCACTTCGACGAAGTCTACACTTAAGGTGTTTTTCCTATTATTATTTTCCATTTTTTTTAATCAAATCAAATTCTTACACCTATTTATTAATTTATGATAATTTATTTAAATTATTTAAATAATTTTTTAAATACATTTATTTTTAAATGCGCGGAAAGGATGTTTATTCCACGAAAAAACAAATGACTGTGACTACTCTCCAGTTTTAACCTCATAAAAATCTTTTATTTATTAAAATTCAATCAAAGAAAACTGTACTACTTTATATGGTTATAAATACTGGCAACTAATATGATTAGACCCAGTTCTAATAATTTTAATACAGGAGTTGCAACAAAGGATCTAATAGTAGCAAAACAAAAATATGTGTCCAAAAAAATATATATTTTCTCAAATTGAAATTTCTTTACCTTCAAAAATTAAAATAGTTTCGTTTTCTATATAAATTAGTAATTAAAACTACAACTGGGATTCCATATTTATTTTATGAAGAATTGGATAAAAATTAAATTTCCACTCACTGTTTTTAGTTTTAATTTAAAGTTTTAACCTTAAATGTAATTTTTCACTTGTGAAATATTGTGTCATGCGTCAGTAATATATATTATTCTGTAATAATTACTATCTTTATTTAATATATAAATTATTGTATTTAAAATAATTTCATAATATTTCATAATCTGAAACTTACATTTTAGGTTAAAACATTAAATTAACACTAAAACTCAGTGAATGAGATTCTTATATTAGAAAAACTAATCTATATCCCACTAAACACAGTAAATTTGATTAAGTATGTTAATATTATATAAGGTTACATAATAAATATTATCTTTCGACATACATTTATGTTTTCTGTCATTACTTAAACTTTTTTTTCAAAATTCTGTGGAACATCCACTAATGATTTTGAATTAATTTCATTGCAATATAACAAAATTATGTTTAACTTCGGTAAATAATAAAACGTAACGTTAGGTAATGTGAATTACGTTAAATAAGACATGACTTTACGCTTCGTGTTTAGTGAGATCTCACTTTAATGGGCTTGTGTCCTCATTTTTTAGTGGTCGATTTTTCAATTGTTGATTGAAAGTGATGATAATAAATGTGTATTGGCGTGTCTACTTTATTAAATATCTAAATGTTGACGGAGATATAGCAATTAAAAGTTTGAATTGTAGTTTTAGCGCTAGAAATGGTCGGCCATATTTGTATGACGTGAAATGCATTTTAAGTCAGTTATTTGTTGAGTAGGTCAGTGCTGTGGTAATGTTCTGTAGTTGTTGGTAGTCAAATAATCAAGTCAAGTCAAAGAATAATAATTTTTTATTTTATTTAACCCTGTTACGGTAGACATAATATTGAAATTGTATTGTTCCTTGAAATAGCTGTAAATAATATTTGATATTTTGATATATAAATACATATAGCAGAGATTTATGACCTGTAAGGTTGACAACCTTACACAAGGATTGTGATGTCACATGCACTTGGAATGTGTACAACGTTGAATCCCTTTAATAATTAAAGAGGCAAAATGACTTTTTTAATTGTTAATATCTCTTAACATATAAGGAGTTATTAAAAAATAATTGAACATTTGAGGTTCTAGTAACCCACTTTATCAATATATAGTACACTTTTATAGAAATTAAGACATAGGACACAAGCCCATTAAGTTTATATACTTCTATAAACGTTATAAAAGTTTATCTTAGTTTAGCTCTAAATGATTTAAGGTTAGGATTTTAACTATTTGTGTGATGCATTTACAAAAACATCCCAATAATAAGTTTCGATTAGTAATTTTATAATAAATTGCACTAGTAGATTAATAAATATTTAATTGTAATACAATTTCTTTTGTTTGTTTGCAGACATCTCATACTCCGCCTAAAGTAAGCCCGAATGGAATTATAACAGCCCCACTTCCAATTCAGGGTTTACCAGTGGGGCCCTACGGTGAAATAGATCGGGGGATACCAGCCTGTGAACAGCAGTTACCATCAACGCCTGACATTATTACAGCAGAAGATGCACAAAAATCTTTGTAAGTTTTAAACCTGATGATTTACACATTGTGTTGAAACATTTAAGACAAATTTACGTGCAAGACCATAACTTTAAAGAACGTATAAAATCATGTAGTTACTAAAAGAGAGCTATGCTTCTAAACCAAATGCATTTTTAAGGGTCATAGGGACCCTAATGTAATAAAACAGATCACAGTAAACTTATGAAAATTTTACCTAGGTCTTTGGTTTGGTTAAAGTACTTGTAATAGTAGCTTGAAAACAAAAGTGTCAACCAAGGTTGGAAGTCGATTAAAGTTGATTGTACTGAGCTCTTAAATTATCATGAAACTCTCTGCAAATAATCCTAAATCATGTAAGGTTATGTGGTCAGTATGTGTTTGAAATTAAATCGACTAATCACCGAAGACGTTTGAGAAATTTGGAGCACAACTTGTTAAAATTTATTGATAATTTAAGTATTAGTTGTCAACGGTTCATGGTCGTCATATTCCGCAGCTTAGATTGAACAATTCAGACGTCTCGTTGCTTTAAAATACGTCAGGTACTGATTATGCCAAACTTCGTAATAAGAGGTTATGGATTAGAAATGTCTAAATTTTGATTAGTTTCAGATGAAATATAGGTTATGTTATTTTACATGAGTTTATTTCTTATAGCATTGAATTGTCCGATGATTTGGTCGCTACGCTGGATGATCTAATTATTGATTCCAGATCAAATTCACTGTCGTAAGTAACTGAGTGAAAATAAACAGTTAAACAGTGTTAAAAATCACTAATAAATGGCTTAGTTTTGGGTTTAATTATTGCTAACAACGCCTATTAAATATAACAAGACGCTACCCGCAGTTTATTGACAGTGTTCTCAATAATATTATGGTATTTGATAGTACAGTTGTCGAAAGAGTTTAAGCGTCAACTTCAGACTGTTCATTTAATGAATTATTCACCAAATACATTAAGGAGCGATGTTGTTCGCGTTTATAAGATTTAGATATTATATAAACTGCACAAATATTAAAATACAAATCAAAACCAATATGTAATTTGTTGTTTCCAATTAGTAACCAACAAGTTATAAACCGGATAATGATCGACGAACAGTGAAGCTGAAAGCTGAAATTTTGAGAATGAATAGTGTAATATGTAGTCAAGAACGTATGCTTGAAAACGGGGCCCTTTAACAGTTAGCACGTGCAAAAGGTATGCAAAAACCTCACTCACCAACATAAAAGTATAATGGTTGGGTTTTATATAAGCTTTACAGAATATTATTAAACTCTAACATATACTATTTTCAGACGATTTAAAACTTTAAACAAAAAGTTGGTAAACTGAGATCTTACTCTAGATGTTACAGTGAACTGAAGTTACTTCCAATCCTGTCAGTTTTCAGTTCAGATTTTAATTTTTACATATACGATAAACAGACAGTTCGTCTGAAACTAAATGATCATTTACGATTGCTTACTTAAACCTTCAACTCTAAAATATTATGCATGCTTTTGTTTGTTCAATGAATCAGGTTGATGCATATTGACTGAATAGAAATTGATTGAAAAACAACCCTTTGAACCAAGCACACACTGCTAACGTTACGGCACTGTGCCTCTGCAGTACTTTGATGTATTTAAATATATATACTATGTCACAAAAGTAATGGGCTTGTGTCCTCATTTTTTAGAGGTCGATTTTTCAATTGTTGATTGAAATTGATGTTAATAAATGTGTATTGGCGTGTCTATTTTATTAAATATCTAAATGTTGACGGAGATATAGCAATTAAAAGTTTAAATTGTAGTGTTAGCGCTAGAAATGGTCAGCCATATTTTTATGACGTGAAATGCATTTTAACGTCAGTTATTTGTTGAGTAGGTCAGTGCTGTGGTAATGTTTTGTAGCTGTTGGTAGTCAAATAATTAAGTCAAGTCAAAGAATAATAGGTTTTTATTTTATTTAACCCTGCTAAGGCAGACATAATATTGAAATTTTATTGTTCCTTGAAATAGCTGTAAATAATATTTGATATTTTGATATATAAATACATATAGCAGAGATTTATGAGCTGTAAGGTTGGCAGCGATTGTGATGTCACATGCATTTAGAATGTGTACAACGTTGAATCCCTTTAATAATTAAAGAGACAAAATGACTTTTTTAATTGGGAATATCTCTTAACATATAAGGAGTTATTAAAAAATAATTGAACATTTGAGGTTCTAGTAAACCACTTTATCAATATATAGTACACTTTTATAGAAATTAAGACATAGGACGCAAGCCCATTGATACTAGAAATTGAATAACAACATTTGAATGATGAAATAAATAGTTTTTTATTTTAATTCCAAGCTACTTCTAAAATCTACTTGTTTTGTTATTATGTCTGAAACATTTTAGCTAAGTGTTTAAGTCTTTCCAATTTAACTTATTTACTGCTAAACTACTTACTGTTTATTGATACAAGCTGATACTAATATTGAATGAAAAGAAGAAGCCTTTTTAAATTCTTCAGTCACTAATCCACCCCCGTACAACCCACTCCACTTATTCAATCTATTACAACTTCAATTTTACAAACATATTTTCAAGTGCAAACACTTAAACAAGCAAAGTGCTTTTCATGAAGGAGAATCTTTATTGTTTTGGAAATTTGAAGTATCACTTTGTGAATATAATATCCGCCAAAGGACTTAGCCCCCCTTCACCTTAGATCCGGACCTAAGTACAAATGACTCCCAATTTTCATTTATTTAATAATAACAAGTATACTTAAAAGAAACATTAAAATATAATTATATTATTTCTTGACACTTATATTAAAATTAATTTGGTTATTATTCTAAGTAATATGTCAAGCCACGTGTTAGCTCATCTTGACGACGTATGGTCCAGTCACAATCGTGGACATGTTCGGTTCGGTATCCAGCCCAACATATTCGAGAGTTTATTCGCCTATTTTGCACTTCTCTACTTTTTGTTCCAAATAACCTATGCATTGCTTTCATGCCAAATTTAATTGCATCCAGTCATAATTAATTATATTTTTTATATTTATTTACTTATTTGCATTGACTTTCTTTCGTCATAGCCACCATCAAACATTTTTTATACATCTTTTATAATTTATAATTCAATTTTACAAATTTCTAAATATTTCAATAATTCACTAATTAATTTTGAATCACTTAACAAAAATTTAGTATTAACAGGAAAAGTTTTAATCACATCTAATATTTCACTATTGAATTTTGATCTTTCTAAACTAAAATTTATGCATTCAAATATAATATGATCCAAAGTTCCTTCTTCACCACATTGACATCTATCGTCAGATTTATTGTTAATTTTGTACAGGTGAGCTGGAGTTTTGCAATGATTACTTTTGATTCTGATTATAGTTGATATAATTTTGCGAGACTCATTTCTAAACCATCTCTTCTTACTTAAATTTGGATGAAACATATAATAATCTATTCCTTTTAACTGACATTTGTTAATGAAATCTGTGTTGAGTGTTCAAATTGAAGTTTAATTTTTTGATTCTATTAAAAATTTCATATGAAGGTAATTTCACTTTCATCTCAATTTCTAAATTTATTGATTCCTTTGCCAATTTATCCGCAATTTCGTTTCCTCTTATTCCACAATGTCCTGGTATCCACATAAATTTTATGGTATTATTCCTATTTATTATATTGAAGTACATCTCTTTAATTGCATGTCAAAATATCATTATTTGATTTGTTATCGTTAGAATTTAAAATTTTATTTAAAAGTTATTATTATAATTTTATTATTGTTGATATTTTCATTAATTTACAATGCTTTTAATAATGCTAATTTTTCACCAGTATAAGAGCAATTTTCTCGTGCCATAATTATAACTGGGATCACGAACCCGTATATACCTACTTCTTTTCTTCTATAGAACATATATTTCTACAGATACCTATATGATATAGTAGCTATTCTATTATTTATAGCCCAATATAAATGGTTATTGATAAATTCTCTCCATTGTAAGAAAAAATACCTTTTTCATATTAAATTTCAATATAACGTTGGTATTTGATTTAGTTGTGACCCTTCGCACATTGACAAGCGATTTTTGTCGGTGGCGAATAGCTGCTAAACAAATATAATCAATGTTGGGTTTTTCTGTAATATATTTGTTAAGCTTATAGAATTCTTCATAACGTTTTATTTTTAGAAAAACAAAGATAATACAACGCAGGAAATACATAAAATAATGTAAAGATGCCCCATGTGATATAATATGTAATATCACACTCAGCGTTGACCCAAATATTTTTTTGCATATTTCTTAATAGGTTTGTGTACTCATTTTTTAGTGGTCGATTTTTCAATTGTTGATTGAAATTGTTGTTAATAAATGTATATTGGCGTGTTTATTTTATTAAATATCTAAATGTTGACGGAGATATAGTAATAAAAATTTGAATTGTATAGTTTTAGCGCTAGAGATGATCGGCCATTTGTATGACGTGAAATGCATTTTAACGTCCGTTATTTGTTGAGTAGGTCAGTGCTGTGGTAATGTTTTGTAGCTGTTGGTAGTCGAAATGATCAAGTCAAGTCAAAGAATAATAAGTTTTTATTTTATTTAACCCTGTTACGGCAGACATAATATTGAAATTTTAGCAGATATATTTGAGTAACCGGAACACTTATAACAAAGGAATGATTTATTATTATCATTGACGTCTTCCCATCACAAATGCAATTAATTATCAAATTTGAATGCACCGGAACTCCAAGAGACAATAGAATAAAATATCATCTTTTGGTAAATCTAATAAGTGTTGTTGATTTTTCTATTTGACTCTTTTACACTCATTTTAGACTCTTCTTCATAGAATATTTCTATCTTTGTTATTCTATTATTATTTTCTCTTTTCCACATCTGCAGTGCGGCAGATACGAAACAGTGGAACTGGGTATCGACTGGCCGCAATGGGCGCAGTGACGTCACTTGTTGACGCAAGGGTGGGGATAATGTTATATTAGCTGTAGTGGGGGTTTGTTATAGTAAGAGAAGTGGGGATGAATTGATTGAAAAGTGGGGGTTTTGATATCATCTATGAAATTATTAGGGGTTCGGAAAATTTTACACCAACAAGTATGATTTAGGTAAGTTTCATTTCAAATATATTAAATTTTTGGGAAAATATTATCGAGGGGTGGTTAATTATCAAAAATATTGCAAAGTAAGGTAACACTCAAACCTGTCTAAACAATGCATTATGTGGTACTGCTACATAAAAGTACAAACGCTACAGATATCTTGCAAAAATTATGAAACTCTCCGTGAAAACGTAACAAAAGTAGATAAGATAGAAGCCCGCTAAATACAGTTACATGTTATTATGGTTTATCTAACATAACAAAAGTTATCTGTTGTAAACAATTTTATCTAATATAGAACGTTTTGTGATCAATTTTTCTAATTTTTGAAGAATAAGCAGGTTTAAGTATTACACAACATTTTAGGGATCCTTTTAAATTAAATATTACTAAGTTTTGTATTAATAAAAAATTACATGAATGTAAGGTAACATCCATGTTTTATTTTTAACGGGAGAAAATTCTAATTTAAATCCGGAAATGAAAACAATATGAATGCAGTTTCCAAATAACGTTATTTTCGATTTTAGGGAAACCTAATATCATTTCGTTTAATTTGATTAATCGAGAAATCATTAATCGTATTCGGGTTAAGGACCATTTCCATTTACAGTTTTAGTTTTAAGTTTTAGTTATATTTGTATGTACTGTATTGCCACGATTTTGCAAGTTTAGTTTTTAAATTTTAGTATGCTTATGATGTTAAGAGTAGGCATACTTATAAAACTATAACATAAAACTAAAACTAAAAATTACGCTCGAAACGATTTCGCAAATTGGCTTACGCTTTATCATTTTTGCTCCTAAGAATAGAAACTAAATTAAAACTAAAACTGTAAGGCGGAATGATACTTTATTGATAGTAATCTAAAATGAAAGCCAAATTTCACTGATAGAATATGTAACGCACTGAAGTTGGCTTGCAGTTGGAAAGCAGGATGATATAAAATTACAAAATAAATTATTACCATATTAGATTAGATAATTAGATAGATGGGAAGTATAAATGGTCTTCGATTGATTTTATACATTTACAGATACATTTTAGTGCCAGTTGCTGTACTAATAGTTATTTAAATAGATAATAAAATTGAACAGTAGAAAAGAAATAACGGTAAATCGTTCGGCCGATTTCAAGTTATAATAATTTAAGACACAAGAAGTACAGCGCGTTTCTTTTCAATAGGTCTTCTAGGCTTCCGCCGATACGTACTGTTTGTTCATTTCTTCCAAGTTCCTCATTTCTTTAGTACTTCTTCCAACGAAATTAATTTTATCTGATATATAAATTCATCTTCGACCATGAAGTTATCCCCATGACATGTTGCTTGTCATTCTTGTTCTTTTTCACTTTCACTCTCCACTCTTATTTCTGTATCACTGTCACTGCATCACTTATTTCAGCAATAAAATTTTAATAGAAGTCCACACTAAAACCTCTTATTCTCTTCTACAAACTGAACATTCCTAATATGGTGATAAATGGCTCTCCCATTTTCTAGGGTCGGATTTAAAGTTGTGGAGGCCTTGTGGCAACGAAGGAGCGGAGGCCCCTCCCAGTAAACAATTTGGTGAAGTGCCCTATTTAGTGACGTTTCTATCACTATTTCACTTCAATTATAGTTCGCATCAACATTATCTTCATTTGTATTCCGACAGGTGAAGTGGTTCCGTCATCTGTAGCCGATAAAGTAGACATTCTATATGAAAAAATGTGAGAAACTGAACTATAAATGAACTCTTTTATGACAAAAAAAATCATGACGCATCTTCAATATGATGTCAAAGTGACTCCAAAATGTTTACTGGGCTAATTATTTTCCGAATAAAAGAAACAACTTTTTTGCGTCAAGTCTTTCAAAAATTTATTACTTTTATTTCTATTATGGGGGCCTCTCTCTTGTGGAGGCCCCGGGCAGCAGCCCTGCCTGCCCTCGCTTAAAGCCGAGACTGCCATTTTCTACCATTCCTCATCTATTCGCCCATGTAAACAAATCTTTTTCAGTAATTGTCCTCCTATGCATTTACATTTGTCAGATAAATAAATTTAAATATTTGCTCAAACTTTGTTTTCTCCAAAACATGTTTTGCTATGAGTGTAACGGATTTAAAATTTAAGTAAACATCAATTTTCATGTTGCAATTCACAAAATATTGTACTGACTTTATATTCTTTCGGAAAATAAAATTTTATTAGGAGCAATTCATCTAAAATTGTGATGTAGTATGCTATGAAGAAATCATTTGTTGTTTTAAATGTTCCGTAATATTGTTGCAATATTTTGATTAAAATTTACAATTTCTTATGACAAATATTTAAAAAATCGCGAATGTAATATTTTCATCAAGCCACTTGATATAAAGAACCCACTAAATACAAATATGTCGCTAACAGGACTGACGAGAAGAAAGGAAGGAAGGAGAGTATGATGGCATAGAATTCTCCTTACAGTGAAGAAGCAGGGGCTTGGACATTAACCTACAATATGTCACTAACTTACTGGTTCCTTCTTTTAGTTTACTTGAAACTTAGGTCCGAGCGTGGCGATACCTCTCGAAGCTTCTTCTACTTCGTATAACTTACACCCAAAGCTATTTCCTGAAGAAGCTACAAATCAAGTCGTACAAAATAAAATGAAATGTAGTTCAAATAAATCTTCCTAATTTATTCCCATTGAATTGAATTAAATCGTGAACTTCCATGACTCGACACAATATCCATCTGAGGATCTGAATCTAGTTGAACAGCTAGCAGGTGGCGTTGCTAGCGCCGGTGGTAGAGTAGCGGATGATTGTATAGTGTTTTCATAGTTCTTCGAAAAGAAAGAGAAAGCTTTATGGAAATATAGAAGAATAAGAGTGAGATAACAACAGGGGGTTATGTCCGGAGCCGCGTAGCAAAACCACCCTCATCCCTCATAGTTGTAGCAATAATATAAGCGCCTGTTGTACGGAAGCGTTGTTAGAATTGATTCGACGTGGCGTTAAACTGACGTTTGACAGAATGAATAATGCAATTTTAAGATTGATTATGTTCTAACAATTAAGTGAATTCTTTAGTCTCATACTTTTTAAAACTGTACTGTACATTGTTGCAAGCTAGGATCACTGATTTCCAGTTAATATTTAATTAAGTAACCCATGATAAGATTAGATTACATGAATAAAAATATGGAGAGACGTAACAGTCTCATGGGCTTTGTAGCAAATATATATGTGGAAGCCCTTAAATTATAATTACAAAAACAATGAGTTTCCAGATGATTGAGTATAACCTATAAGTCTTGCAAAACTTCAGATTTAATTACCCAATGAGAATTTGTTACTGTATTTGTAATTTGAATTTCTAAAGCTTGTCTGATTTCTTTGTTGGTTGGTGGTGAAATATTTGCACAAAGGAGTGCTTTCCATCTGTGTTCCATTGGTGTAATTAGAGATCAAAAACAATTCGAGACCATCTGCAAGAATACTTTTGTACATAAGAATATGTTATTAACCTTTTAAGGTAATTATTTTTATGAACTTACTCCGCACATAAAGAAAAAATTACCCAGAATTAAATGCAATGCAGAAGTACATAAATACAATACAAGAATAAATAATAATATATTCATTGAACATTTTCGAACAACTAGAGGTTGTCTTAGATCCATATATATGGGCAGCAGATGCTATAACGCTTTACCTAGTAATATAAAAAACATTAGAAATATTATTGGCTTTAAAATGAAATTGAGATGTCTATTTAATAAATAAGTACCCGTTTATACCAGCAATATAAACAATTTATAAAACATTTTTAAACATTATGAATCTTTTTTTAAATTATAATTGGATGGGCATTATTTAAAATTTACAGTATCGTACTTGCAAGATCGTTTCAAACATTTCCTCACCTGATTCTTTCTGCTAACCTCGTTCCTTACTTCTTTAACTTTTTCTCATTTTTTATTTCGACCCACTCTGCTTCTCTATCTTTACTTGAATTGAATACAGTGGCGTAGCTACCGCCGTATCAGCCGTATCAATGATACAGGGCCCCGGTCTACAAGTGCCTCAAGTATGTGTCTTTGTTCCTTTTGTGAAAAATCTTTACCCATCATTTAGGGCCCCCAACACATTTTGATACGGGGCCCGTCTAAGGCTCGCTACGCCACTGATTGGATATAACCTTTCTTTTCCTGTAACCGTATATATTCTGTTGTATTTCTATTGCATCAAACTGCGCCTCAACCATCGCCTTTCCGCAATTCTTCTTCTCTATGCCCTTTCCTTTTTTCTACGTATTGTTTCGTTGTCTTTCATCCTCTAATTTCTATTCGACATCATCGTCTTAATCGTCTCCTTCTTCGTCCTCATCATTTTCTACGTCTTTATTATTTTCTTCTTTATCCTCTACTACCTTTTCATCATCACATGACTCTTTTGCTTTATCCTTAACTATGATTATGTATGATTTCTGAATACTTGTGTTATATAAAACATGTATATGTAAAACAATGACATTTAGTTAGGTAACATATAACACAACAAATATAATACATAACATAATTCTGTGTTGTATTGTAGTTATGCTTTTAAATAAACTTAACAATGAAAATACTCATGACACATGTATAAGCTTTATTCATATTACAAAACATGCGCATTAGATATATTATTCACGAACACTATCTTATATCGGTACACAAAATATACATACATATATATCATACATGCACACTTAGTTACACTGTATATACATCTATAGCATAGCACTACTACATAAAAAATCTTACATTTCCCTACGTTTTCAACAACTGACTGCTGTGTTCTGTGTTTCCCCAAAATTTTTCCTTCTTTTTAAACAATTCCATTTCATTCCACGCCACACACACACACACGCTATACGTCTAAACATGTGTGTGAGCTCGAGTGCCAGTATGTCTAGTGTATCTAGTGTTTGTACATAAAAAAAATATATTTAAAAAATTGTGATTATTAAGTTTTTAAAATATATAAAAAATATTAATATGTTTGTTATTAATAATATGTTAATAATATCTATAAATAAACAATGTAATAATATTTTAAAATATATAGGAAATATTTAGTATCGGCCTAAAAATATCGTTTTTGAAAATTATTAAGTTTATTGTTTATAGAGTTAGAAATGTTGAAATTTATTTCCATTTTGGTGTTTATATACATATACAATTATAGTTAAATTTATAAAATACATAGATAAATAAATAATGAATTAGGGGAGTGCAATAGTAACCACAGTTAAATGCTTTAAAGTTTAATAAAAAAGCTTTAATTAAATTTAATAAAATAAAAGTTCAATATCACAGCCATTTTAAAGTAAAAATAAAAACACAATTTATCTAAAGTAGTTAATAAAATAATTATAATAAAATAAATAATCTAAAACGCGTTATATCATATAGAGTCGATATTAGATTAGAAAATTAATTAATACGTTATTCATAAATAGAGCTACGTTAATTACTATTGTTCAATTTAAAATTTGTTAAATTAACATATCACAAGATGTCTTTGGTTTTGTGTAATATTACCAATAATGACAATAACAATAATACCGACAATACCAGCGAGGATTCAAATCCTGTGACCATCTACCGGTAACTATTTTCTATTTATTCTTTATTCTATAATTATTATCAATGTTAAAAGTGTTCTTAATTTTAATACAAATTTAATAAACAAATGCGCATTAAAATTAAGAACCATTTAATAATTTTTTTAGATAAATGTGTATCTGCATTTGTTGAACAAAACAGAGATCTGAATTATTTTCAATACCTCGTTTAAAAATTTGCTTGTAAAGTTTTGTATGCAAAATTTAAGAAAGCTTCAATTCAACTACAAGCACTGGAATACTAAAATTTTTCTATCACATTGCTGTTGTCACTAGTAATAAGTTATTATCACAATATTCAATAGCTATACTACTAAGTTTAAAAATTAGGTGTTCCTCATGAATTTGTCTTATACCGAGCCATAATTCCAGAGAACAAATAAATTGTAATCTTTATTCCTAATAACAGTTGGTTTTATTGTTATGATCATAAAACCTGGTATTTCTATTACGGTTCTATTAGTTATATTACAAAATAATACACATAAAGCTTAAAATAGATTTATATTTAACAGAACTTCTCATATATAAAAACAAATTGATAATAAATTAATTCAAAATATTTACACTACATTAAATTAAGATGAAATAAGATATTGTTTGTTAATTTGCACTAAACACAATTAGATGTATTTCGGGTTTCTTTAACATAACATAAGTTACCTGTTATGTAAACAATATTACTATTTAATTTACTGCTTTGCCCAGGTAGAAAATTGTCTTAGAGTTTCAAACTCATAGTTGGCTAACTTACTACAAGTTAATACCAATATTAATACAAGTGATATCTTATCACAAGCATATTCCAAGATATACTTTCTACGTTGGCATTAACACAATCATAAAACTTCTTAAATAGACTATTTATTATAGTATATTAAAGATTATAAAATCTTAAGTAGTCCTTTTTAGCGATTAAATATATGTTGGGGCCTTAATCAAACACACACTAAACGTTAAATAGACGCCCAGGTAGAAATGAATCTTGAAATTAGATTTTATAAAGCTATCTTTGCAAAGCATTAGCTAGTTTTAAGCTTATTAATTTAGGTTGATGCAAAATTAAATGTAACCAAGCTGAATAACCTTGCAAGATTAGCTAGTACCAATTGGAAAACGCATGTATTTTCCTCTTTCAGCAAGTTTGCGCTACGCTTATAAAATGAGCATACCAAAATTCATAGAACGCTTGGAAAATAAGCTAGATAGCTAATTTTAATGCTTAATTATTCGTTTAGAGTTGTATTGTATATTATTTTAGTAGCAATCTTGCAGTTAGCTTGTAGACCAAGCCTTGTACACCCAGCATAAATAACGCTACTTTCAAGTTTCAAACCTGCACTCCCAGAAATTTTGTAACTGGGATGTAACTATGACATTTAGCGGGAAGTTTGTTTGTTGAATTCACTTCTGTTAATATTTAGGCACTTACATTTCACTTCAACCCCATCAAGCAATTGAAATTGGGGTGAAATCAAGTGACATGTTATAAATGAGTGGTGTACTTTTAAAACACTGAAACGTTTCACCCTCCACCCCTCGCACCCGTACTGGCAGTGTACCTATTGGCCCGATTTAGCCCTCGTACACTTCCCCTGTAGGCATTTATAGCAAAGCTAATGCAGATATACTCGTAACTCGATACGATTCATTGATTTACAACAAACCATTTATTTTTCTATATTTAAATTTATTTAACCTTTTTATCATCATCAGAAAGTCATTAGTTTTGTTGTGCAAAACCACAAAAGTTTATTAAGTATACATCTATAACATTTTGTTCTCTGTTTCTTTAAGGGGTTATATACAGTTATTAGGCTCAAAAAAAGCGATTTTTTAAGAATTTTTCCAGAGAAAACTTTTTAATGTATTAATGTAAAATTTTGTACACATACTATGGTAACTTTTAACTGTATTTCAACATTTTTATATTTGTAGAAATAATAATTTTAAAGCTGCTATAGCTGATCTCCCGCAGTTCCTCTTAAAAAAGGCATCTTGCGGTGACCTCGATATCTCTGGACTGAATCATCTAAAACGAAAAAACGAAATAGATTTCGTTAAAGTAATGTATAATCTAGAAATTAATCGAAGGAATAAGCAAAATAATTTTTTTTGAGAAAATGGTGGCTTCTTAAAAAAAAATCGATTTTTGACCAAAATTTTGGCCTTAAATTATTCATAAAAAAACAAAATATTTGTCGTTGAGAAAAAACTTTTGATTAATTACTAAAAAATATACTTAAGAAACTTGTGTTAAATTTTGAGACGAATCGGTTTAGTCGTTTCTGAGAAATCTTGGTCACCGATTTTAAAAACACAGTTTTCAGAAAATGCATTTAAAGTTTTTTTTTCAACTTACAAAAACTTTTTTTTCAGCTTACATAACTTCGAAAATAATCACCGGATTTACTTGAAATTTTTTAAGTGTATACTTAAATGTATGTACATTACGAAAATGAAATATTTTTTTAAAATATTAACTGTATATAACCCCTTAAGGAACAATTGAATATAACACCAACCCTAATCATGACGCATGACGTCAAACATAAAGTTATAAAATAAGTACCTAAGTATTCTGATATTAGAGCATTAAATTGAGGAAACAATTTTTATTAATAAACATGAGTGCAGTAATTACAGTATTATGCAACACTCTGCACTCAGTTTCAACAAAAGAATATCATCGCATCTTCGTACTAATTCTCGCTTCAATATTAACGACACATTATATGTTAAGCTTTCGAGCTCACTATTTATAAAGAATAAGTGTGATATTCAGAAAAGCAGCTTTTGTCCGGAACATCTACTTTGTGCTAGTAAAATATGAATAGCTTTGCAAAAGGAAAATGCATACAATCAGGTTTAAAAGTC
Source organism: Panorpa germanica (assembly GCA_963678705.1). Classification (NCBI taxonomy): domain Eukaryota; kingdom Metazoa; phylum Arthropoda; class Insecta; order Mecoptera; family Panorpidae; genus Panorpa; species Panorpa germanica. The sequence goes on from OY783210.1 coordinate 11,386,240, forward strand.
GTCTAATGTTAAATGACACGAGGAAGAGGGGGGGGGGGGAAGGTTTCAACTTTTTCTTTATTTATATTATTGTAGAATATTTTAAGTTTACTGTGTGAAAATTTGAAGTCGATTGCAGCAAAACTGTCGGAGATACAGAGTTTTAAGTCTTCACCTCTCTGGTCTAGTTTCGTCTTTCTTTGAAACTTTGAAAAGCGTTTTTCTCACACTTAGCTTTTTGAAAGTCGGTGTCCTCTCTAGCTCAAAATCTGCTGCACCGATCCTTTTGAAATTATGCACACTCTTTCTTTACATAAATGCCAAAGTAACGCTATCGATTTTTTCTTCTTTTTTTAATTTTAATGTATTTTAAATTAACAAAGGTTCTGATTTTTTCATGAAAAATCTGTAAAAAATTGAAAAATCAATAATAAAAGAAACTCGAAAGGGTTACGTGCAGAAACTTATCAACTAATTAAATCATTTTGGTTTTTTTAATTCAGATAATCGAAACTTTTTTTGTGACGTCTGCGGAGATTCGCTGTCAATGTCTCATTTCTTGATATTATTATTAATTGTTTATTGTTCGCCTTTCGGCTTTTCAATCTACATTCTTAATACATTTCATTTACTTCAACTTACAATTAAATTTACATTATTCTAGACCTTTTTATTTCCAAACGTACTTTCTGCTTCTTCTTCTCTTGACCCTCTTCCTTCATTTTTCCTAGTCTTCCTTCTGTACTGGTCTATTCCCTAGTCTATTTTTCTGGGCTGAAGTTTAACTGTTTCCTCGCTACTTCTTTCTTTCTCCTGCTTCCCTTCACTGCCTCTTTTAGTACTTCCTTTCTCTTCCTGTTCCTTGTGCAACCCAGCCACCAGCTTATTTATTCTCCTGTTTTTTCTTTCCTTCTTACTATTTCCGCCATCCACCTCTTTCCTTCACTGCCTCCCTTTAATAGCCGGCCAATATTCCTTTCGCTCGCTACTTTTTCCTTACACTCAAACTTAATGTGCTCCAGTGTTTTGTCCTCCGCTCCGCACACTCTACACTTTCTTTCCTCACTACTTTCCCAGTATCTGTTTCCTTTTTCCTCATTTCCCAATCTAAACCTTGCTGTTCTTCTTATGTGTTTTATGTCTTTTTCTATAAGGTACTGAGGCACATTATTTTCCCATAACCTTTTATATCTTGTATTGTAGTTGCTTGATATTTCTTGATATTTATTTATGAAAATTTCACACAGTATTCTCCAAATGTTATTTTATCATGTAGTAATTATAGAAATAGTTATATATTATCTGTGTTGTCAAAAAACGTTATTGAAAATGTACTTTTTTGTATTGATTTGACTTTAAACTTTTATATCTTTAGATTATTATATTTTTAGAATTTAATTATATTTTTAAAACTATGTCATTCGTTATTTGTGTTGTAAACATACGTTGGTGTCAATAGTCATTGGTGACACGTCACCTGTAAACTATTGTGTTGTGCTCTTGCACTATTTTAATCCATAAAACTAGGCTACAGCAACTCTCTAGGGCACTCGGTACACGCTGATGGTAATTGTAGTGTTTTTATTTTAATTGGATTACTCGTACATACCATACAGTTCAAACAACGTTTGCGCTACGTGCTTTTATCCTCTGCGATTATTTCGGTCCTTAAAATGCTGTTACTTGAACCCTAAAAAATAATTCATTATTTTAAAAAAGATGACACCCTTGGAACATTAAGAGGGTAGTTAGAAAGAGATTTTATTTTCAACCCTCGCTTAGTATTACTGCTGCTGAAATGGTAAATTTTCTAAAATACCCTGTCAACTCAAAGGGTTTTTAATTTAAGAAATATTACTACTTTAACAATTTGAGGGCCCAATACACACGGTCGAAAATGTTATGTTGGTAACTGGCTCCACCAACATCTTGACTCATCAAACAACATCAAACTCTTGGCGTGGTATTTAAAGAGAGCCTTTATATTGTACTGACGTAATATTTTTTGCACATTTCATTTTCTAAAACCTCTATTAATACTGTAATTAAAAAAATAACTAATTGACATTTTTATCAATATATACAGTCTATGTGCAATCGACCCGATTCTTTAAAAATATTACTAGCTGTTTGACAGTGTACCAGTATTTTTAGAATAAAATTATGGATAGTAAATTGAAGAGTAAAATGAGTTTACATTTATAGAATAGAAATATCTGCACATACATGCATACAGAGATTTCCACTGGAATGTAAACTGCAGCAAACTCGCGAGAATTATTGACTTGAACTCTAAGTGTGTCAATCCCGTTAGTTGGAAATATTTCATTTCAAATTAATATGTCATTTCACAGGTGTTGTGTGCAATGCAGTATTCTCTAACCTATATTTTAAAGTTCATTTCTGGTATCACTATATACATATTTATATTTTGACATTTATTTTTAGTTTTAATCAGTAATATGTCGTTCTTTCAAATTGCAGTAAAAATAATAACTATTTGGTTTGCTTTTAGATTATTATTTATTTTTTAACATTTCTTTTTTAGATTAAAATTGGTTAATTATTAGCACTAAAACAATGCATCTTTTTTTCATTGAATGTGGTAAATTATATCTAACTTGATTTCCCGATTTTTTGTTCAATTATATAAGCGCAAGCTGTTACCTCTTGTATTTTAACACTATCTGTATACATTTTAATAAAGTTTTGAAATTTTTCTAGATTACTGTTGAGTTCTAACTTATAAACGATTGGATTGCTTTTCTCTTCTTGTATTTTGTATGTTGCTAAAGCCATAAGTGTGCCCTTAATAATAAAGTTTTGCAAATACCAAATAAAAAAATCACAGATCATAAAATTTTTATTGAAGGTCTATAAGAAGATCAATGCATAAAAAGTATTTTAAAAGAAGTGCGATAAGAATCTAAACATTAAATAAAATAGCTTATTCTAGAAAACACACATCGTTTTATATTACAACATAAAAACAAATTCTTTCTAGAATCAGCAACTTTGTAGTCCTAAAATATTTTTATTTATTTATTATGGATCGCTAAACAGAAAACTTATTTATTTTATAAAATAGCGGTAAAATTTCACGTTATAACATTTTTACGAGCATCATTTTATTATTAACGTATATTTTTAATATGACACTAAACCGATAAACACAATTGTGTATATTTAAGGTGTATTTAACATAACAAAAGGTTGGAATTAGGTTGTGGTAAGGTAGCAAGTGTGAACCTCGCACTGCAAGACATTTTCAACACATGAGATGTACAAACAATTTAACCTAATATACAATACCTATTGTTTTTTGAGCTTTACTAAAAATAAGTTACCATTTTAACATAATTATAGTACTTCTAAAAAACCTATTACTATATTATAGATAATATTGTTTACGTAACAGGTAAATTTCGTTATGCTAGATAAACCGTAAATACACGAAATAATGTAATATGTTGTTTTTACACAAAACGAATATTTCACATAAATTATTAGATTTATTTTACAGTTTAAAATATATTCCACATAACTTTATTTCAAGTTTATCCTAATACCATCAATTCCTTAAATGTTGACTTTACAAATTATCACATTTCCATTCAAATTATAAATTAATTGTTCGTTGCCAGGACGAGAAGCAATTATAAACACAGCTGCAAGTCTAATTACTAATTAAAGTTAGATTCCACTAATTGTAAAATAAATGAACTTTGCTAAGTCGTTAACCCTGCACCATCTTTATTAATTACTTTCTTTGTTGTGTTCTCCAAATCATATTTCAATTTATAATCCAAAGCGGAATGGTTCCTGTTCATTTACAAATATTTCACACTTTTGTTCACAGCACAAGTTGATTCAGGTCTTCAGTGTTTTTCTTATTGGTAATTTATGTTTTGATTATAATGTTGTAAACAATAATTTTTTAATTTTATTATTAATGGTTCATTTATAAATTTTGTTATAAATCGACTGAGACACATTATTTCAAAACCTTATGCTAAATAACTGAGGTAACACGAAATTTACACCTTAAGCTGTCCGCACATGGGTCAACTGATTGCAAACTCGAGCCCCGAATCTGTCCGAACCGAATGAGAATGCATCTATATTGTTAGTGACAGAACACACACGGCACTAACGAAACTAAACCGATTTTGAGCACGTTTTGAGCGACTGTGTTTCTTGGTCGTTGGCAATTACGTTGCATCCTTTTGATGGTGAGTGACATCTTGAGCCGAGATGTGCACAAATACTATACATACATACAAATACCTCAGAATACGACACAATGAAATCCACTTTTATGCTATTTTTTAAAATTGTGTAGTCACAAAACACGGCTCGTTTTTCGTTTTCGTTGCGGGACTAGTTTGCAATCAGTCGACCCGTGTGCAGACGGCCTTATTTTAATGCAAATTGTACTAATCGCTGTTATAGTCAATATAGTTATTGACCACGTTCTGTAAACAACTGTCAAGCTTTATGTTATGTATTAGAAAATATAGAATGTGCTGTGCATATTTCTGAAAAAGAAAATATAAAGCTAAAATTTATGATTACGCATATTGCCAAAATTAAACCTAAAACAGTATGCAGGAATGGGGCTTTAGTCTGATATAACCTCCTTTTTTATTGCACTATCCAATTATTCATACATGTTTTAATTGAGGCATGGCGACGAAGTAGAGCCGCTGTAAAAGTTGCTGATGCGCGAAACTTAAGAATTCTTGTGCTGCTAATTAATTTATATTTAGACTTGATAACATTATTAGCTTAGAGCTTTTAATATTCGCGGTTATATCTCCCCTTTGTGCGCTGATAATTAAGCAACAGAATTCGCTAAGGACTTCAAAACTAATTAGCTTTACAAAGATCAATACGGCGCGGTACTTATTAACACAAGAAACATAATTAACGCTAAACAATCCAGAATTCATGAAGGACCTCCATTGTTAGCTGTAGGATTATTATATACACAGCAGGATTACCTGTCAAAACCACACCTGACACCAACGAGGCGCGGCAGCTTCCAAGCAAATAAACCACAGTGCCTTTGTGGAAATTCATAAACAAGCACCCCTTGAAGTGAAATGATATTCACACATTTGCAGATTAGTTATCATTAATTTAGGTATACATGTATGTACAGAGGCGGATCTGAATGTGTTTCGTTAAGAACAATATTTTAATGATTTATATAAATTTACAATTGGGTTGTAACCATAACTGAATTTACGTCGTTGTAGTTAGCGAAAAGTTCGAAAATGAGCAGTACTAGTTGGGTCCAACTGACATTCGCGCAAAAGTCTATACACTTGTTGAATTTAATATTTGCAAGTGTATTATGTCTTCTATTTAAATAAATAGTTTACAATGTGTACGAAAAAAAATAAAAAAACATAAATAATAATAATAATATGGTAAAAATACCATATATTTGAATAGGTCGAAAAGGGTTTATAACACACATGGCAAATGTTGATTTTCTCAGAAAATAAAACAAAATAAACGGTTTAAATTTTGCAGGGAGCTTAGTAACATTACAACTAATTAAATAAATACAATTTTATTGACGGCAGGTATATTAATTAAAAAACTACAATTACATACTTACAAATTACAAAACGACAAAACTATACTTTTAAAAGTAATTCGTAAAATGTTTCACTCATATAAATCATATCTATTCGATCACGATCACTGTTCGCAAGGCTCAGGAATACGAGCCCTGGTATAAAAAAAAATCAGATCACAGAATATTAATTTTCATAACAGAGTAATTAAAATTGCTCTGAACTTAATGTCACTAGAAAGAAATGTAGTTAAGGATAAAGTTATTTAGGCTTTGCGGCGCGGATCATTTGGATCCCTTAAATCCGCCACTGTAAATATGTGTATATAAGTCGAAATCACAATAGTTCGGCGACGACTTATACTTAAAAGAGGTTATAAGAACGCTACAAATCTATAATACGATAATGAATTTTTTCTTATTCGTTTCTTTGTACATTATAGAAAAATAAGTGAGTCAGTGCTTTTTAGTTATATCGGCAGTTTATACCCCACAACCGCTGAACTCTCGAAATTTGAACTATACCTATATCTATATATCTAATCTGTCATATACATACACTCAACATAAATTAGCATTGCGTAAGTAAATTGTCTGCACTGACAACCGTAATGGGCTTCGAGGTAACCACGGCTAGAGACCAGAGTCCACACTTCATTGGGCACCACAATCACCCCCCTTGCTCACCCGCCGCCCATTCGTTCGTTTTATTATTTACATAATTATTGATTTTCTCAAATATTACACGCGAACTGCAAACATTTCTACTTTTATTTATAAAATACTCGTTTACTTACAAAACAAAAATAAACATTTTTGTTTCACGCAGAATCTACAATCTATCATATCAAAAATTTAGTATATAAAACCTTATTAATCCCATGAATTATGATGGTAGTTTTGGTATGGTACTACATATTATGATGGTAGTTTTTGCGGTATCGTGGAAACATATATGTGTGGAAATATATAGTGTGTGTAATACGTCATTCACTACTAATTCCATCAAGTTTTATTTGGTTGCATGAAAAAAATTTTAGAACCTTTTTTATAGTAAATTTTCTTATTTCTCTTTTATTACATAACTTTTGTACTCGCAATACCAATAGCAACAAAGCAATTACAAAAGAGTATTAAATAAATCATTTTGTAAAACAGTTATGTGCTTCTAAAATAGCAGTATATCTAGTAGAATATGAAAGTGTCACTTTATCCAATGCGTAAATGGGCTTGTATCCTCATTTTTTAGTGGTCGATTTTTCAATTGTTGATTGAAATTGATGTTAATTAATGTGTATTGGCGTGTCTATTTTATTAAATAGCTAAATATTGACGGAGATATAGCAATTAAAAGTTTGAATTGTAGTTTAAGCGCTAGAAATGGTCGGCCATATTTGTATGACGTGAAATGCATTTTAACGTCAGTTATTTGTTGAGTCAGTGCCGTGGTAATGTTGTGTAGCTGTTGGTAGTCGAAATAATCAAGTCAAATCAAAGAATAATAAGTTTTTATTTTATTTAACCCTGCTAAAGCAGACATAATATTGAAATTTTATTGTTCCTTGAAATAGCTATAAATAATATTTGATATTTTGATATATAAATACATATAGCAGAGATTTATGATCTGTAAGGTTGGTAACCTTACACAATGATTGTGATGTCACATGCACTTGGAATGTGTACAACGTTGTTGACTCCCTTTAATAATTAAAGAGACAAAATGACTTTTTTAATTGTTAATATCTCTTAACATATAAGGAGTTATTAAAAAATAATTGAACATTTGAGTAACCCACTTTTTCAATATATAGTACAGTTTTATAGAAATTGAGACATAAGACACAAGCCCATTCGAAATATCGAGCTGTACCCTAAACATTTCAATATGTATAGGTAAAAATAACAAGGAATCGATTTATCAAGGAATTCAATGAAAGTAATCATTGTAAAACTCCAGCTCACCTGTATAAAATTAATATTAAATCCGATAGATGTCAATGTGGTGAAGAAGGAACTTTGGATCATATTATATGTGGATGCATATATTATAGTTTAGAAAGATCAAATATCAAATATCAATAGTGAAAAATTAGATGTGATTAAAACTTTTCCTGTTAATACTAAATTTTTGTTAAGTGATTCAAAATTAATTAGTGCGAATTATATAAATATTTAGAAATAAAATTAGAAGTAAAATAAAATTATAAAATCTTAAATATGTATAAAAAATGTTTGATGGTGATGACGAATAAAAGTCAAGGCAAATAAAAAAAAATTCAATGAAATCGAGGTTCGATATATTGGGGTTACACTGTAATTAAATCTTTTTTAATTTAAATTTGGATCCAAAATACCTCGTCATTTACCATCCAAAATCTCAGCTAAGTTGTTGTCGAAAGTAAGTCATATATTCGTACCGCACCTTGCTGCTTCCACCCTGGTGTGCCATGCCTGCTTCGGCGCCGTGCTGTCTGGCGCCAACTTGTGGCTGATATCGCAAAACAAGCGTTGATTGCTCTGCGATCGTTCCATGTTCATTCGTTTACCTTCACATTTTAATAAATTAATGATTAAACTTATCTAAATTAAGAATCTTAATTTATGTACACAAAATTAAACACAAGGTCCTAAAAAAATGTATTAACTATTTCGAATATGTATTGTATTAACTATTCGAATAATTCTAGGTCAAATCGGACATAAATAACTCTCCAATTTTTCAAATTAGTTGTAGCCCAGTTCTATAGTAATAAATCTCCTAATTCCACCAACATACGTTAAGTATATCTGCATTTTAATTTTGTTCAGTTTAGTTTTATAAGTTATCTGGGTATCGAATCAGGTAGAGGATAAAATTTTACATATAACTGCATATTTAACGCAAACTTCGGTTCTTCGATCTCTAACCACGAGCTATTGCTTTGTAATTTGTTAGATTCGAAGCGTGCAATGACTTCCATGCTTGTCTGTGGACGCATACCTTCACACTACCAATTTTGAATATTATAGTAAACTAGCTTTTACCCCCGTCGCAAGCGACGTCTGTCTTTTGTGTGTGGCTTGAACTTCATGTAAAAATTTAAATTCCAGTAACGTTTACCCCCGTCGCAAAGCGAAGTCTTTTTGACGTGTATGATTTGAAACCAATAAAATAATTCGTAATTACATTTCATATTTAACTGTTCTATGTTTAAATTGAAATAATAAATAAACTCGCGCACATATACATGACATATAAATTGACTAAAAAAAATTATTTTTTTTAACAAAATAAAAATTATTTTCAATTTATGCGTTATTTGACCAACTTTTTTTCAAAATTTGGGATTTTTTTTTTCGATTCGTAAATAAGTTACCAAGATTAGCCTATATACAAAATTTCAACTTTCTGGCACAATTTTTACTATCGGCAAATACTGCCCCCGTGCCCCCAAATAAAATTTTGGAATTTTGAATTTTTTTTTATTAATAATATACTTAATTATTCTAGAATCCAGAATATGAACTTTCTCCAAAGTTCCCTACCGGGCCCCCGAATTTCTTCAACCCCCCCTTTTTCACTTTTTGAATTTCTAATTTTTGAAAAATGTCAGCATTGAATACCTTAATACACATGCAAAATTTCAACTTTCTATCTTTTACGAATTAAAAGTAATACAGCAAAAAAGGGTTCACTTTTTTTCCAGTTTTTCCAAAATTACGGGTTTCCAGGAAATTCAGGTAAAAATCCGAGGACGCCAAAAGTCTTAGAATTTTTTTCTCTACGAAATAGGAAATTTTTAAAAACTTCCATGGAGCCGTTTTCGAGCTACCATACGAATCGCGTAAACATATAAACATATAAGAAAACAAACATACACCTCGGACATTATAATATAGGATACTAATTCGATATTTATGATATTATTTGCAGTTCAATTTGTGGTCTTGTTTCAGTTGTCGTGCTCCTATAGCTTCCCTCGACTGCATGGAGGAATTCAGCGGTACGGGGGGAGGACCCCTAGAGTTAGGTACAACATTTTAAACTTTAAACTCTATAAATATTTATAGATTATGCATAAACAATCACTCTGAACCCTTCCAGGTCGTTCCATAAGCCTAGGATCTAATCCCACTGGTCATATAAGACAAGGAGCGGCTACCCCAGGTCTGCGTTACAAGAATTTAGGAAAATCTGGACTCAGGGTATCGAATATTGGACTAGGTAAGTTTATTTATACAACATAACTTATGTTCTGTACACACTAGTGCGATGTGTTGGAAGATATTGTGCAATACGTCCGTACTGGTGCAACATATGATTTAATACATCGACATATTTTGCAATTCGTACTAATTCATTCAAGCAGTTTTGTTTGTGTGAACAAAAATAATAAATTAAGTAATAAAAATCAGATTAATTCTTTACGTTTGAGTTTGCGTTCACAAAAGCTAGCATGTGTGAAACTTGCATTGAAAGCAATTTTCTACTTGGGTCAGTGCTGCTAGTATTACAATAATACTCATTTAAAAAAAACATGTACTTAAGGAAGTACAGGACATACCGTTAATGTAAAAAGTTTATCTCTCGGTAATACAAAATACGTAATTCGGAGTATGTGAGGGACGAGCAAATATTGGAACTGTACCTTTTAAATAAATTTTTCAATTCCCTATTAAACGGCTTTTTGCCTACTAAAATGATTTTTTTGTGCATATAATAGTTTAATAAATAAAAAATTACCTATAATTAATATCAAGTTTATATTAATTCAATTTAAATTCAAATTAAATATTTTGAAAAATTAATAAAAAATTAGGCAACGCTGTAAATTTACATGCGTGTTTTGTTTTTTTGACAGCCAAATTGTTATATTTTATAAAAACCCGTGCCACTATTTTTTCATATTTTGAATTTCCCGAATTTGCCATTTGCAACGTTGCCGGCTCATAACCCACATGTACTGTTTTTTTAATGGTTTTATTTAATTATTTTCGTATATAGGTATCCTTTTGACAATTTTCTTTTTGCAATAGTTTCAGAAAAAAAAAATTTATGTACACCTAGTTTTTGAAAGCCTTGTCACCATTTTTTTATGGTTTAAAGTTATATTATGTGGTGAAATTGAGCTAAAAATTATGATTTCTATGGAAAATGACTATTTTCAATCATGTATTAAAAAAAAAACTATGAACCCTGGTCTCCAAAATTTTGAGACAGCATGTGTTTCACCTATTTTTATCGACCCTCCAAATTTCACGACATTTTCATCATTTACGTTAAGGTCCTAAACCTCCTTAACCTAAAAATATTATGAACAACAAACTAAAAACTATTATAAACATTATCTATCGTTTCTTTTCAATTTATTTTTTGCCCGCACTCGTTTTCTTATTTAAACCACGATCGTATTTTCCTAGTTATGCCGTTGAGTATAAAACCTGCATTTATACATTTTGTGTTTCTCATATATTGATTGAAGTTTTAGATTATCCAAAAACATTTACTTGGTTACTTTCCTCTACAAATAAGGACTGTTTGAAAAAGCAACATTTCAAATTAATATTTAATATGGAACATCCCTTGTTTTTTTAGGAACATGGCCAACATTCGCCCCCGGAGTAACCGAGGAACAAGCTGAACAAATAATTCGTCTAGCGGTCGACAGCGGAATTAATCTGTTCGATCTCTCAGAAGCTCATTCGGGTAACATATCGTATTGTTTATTTAAATTAATTAAATTATATTTAATATTAAGGGTTTCCTAATGAAATAATAAAGATGTTAATTTTATACAAGGCTCAAGGGCAGAAACAGAATTGGGGCGGATTCTACAACGACGGGGATGGAAAAGATCGAGTTATATTGTAACAACTAAAATATACTGGAGCACCAAGTGAGTTCCCTTTTATATTATAACATTAGATATTAAACTTTAGGAAACTTAAGGAAATGGGGCAAGTCTATGTGCCTTATTTTATAACTTTATCTTTGACGTATTGCGTCATGAATTGGATTAGTGTGATATTCATTTCTTTGTTAATATTGGCAAATAAAATATAGTGACAATATTATCAAACAAATTACTTGACCAATTTATAACGTCAGAGAAAAATTTACAATAGAGCATTCGTTGTATTATTGAGATTGGACATTATATTAAGCAATAATGTTTTATGATTCAATTACACCCTATTTTTCAACACTGTACAATGTTTAATTTAACAATTTAAATTAAATACCAGTCTCAATGGACTGGTAAAAAACATATTTGGAATCAGCACACCCAAATAAGTCATAAAACTATGTTTGCGACCTTTTCGTTAATTTGCTACATTAATTTTTAATTCTTGATTTTGAAAATAGTGTTTTCTGTTCAACTCACCCTGCTTATAATATAAAAGAAGTTAGGCACAATTAATACATCACCCCACTTCCATAATGTGTTTAGCTTAACAAAACCAAGTTTCCAAAGTTCCCCTAATTGTCGTTAACACCATCATTATTTTTGATGGGTGACAAGCTCACAAGCTCACAAGGTTCCATCATCCTTAACGTTCTTTCCTTTTTTACAAATATCTTTCCGTTTAACGAGATTTTTGCACAGACATCAATCACTGTCAACATGATGTCTAGCTCTATTCCTCTAGGTCAGATGAACGAGGGTTGTCACGAAAACATATTGTGGAAACTGTGAAGGCCAGCCTGGAGCGTCTGCAACTGTCGTACATCGATGTCGTCATCGTTCACAAGGCGGACCCCATGTGCCCGATGGAAGGTGATCATTGTCATTTTACACAAATATTTTTTTAAGGTTTCGACTTAAAAGGAATATGTTTTACATTTTTTCTGGATAAAAGGGCAAATGTTTACCAGTTTTTTATATTTATATTACATTAGCGTAACCACTTTGAAGTTTATTTTTCATTTACTTTATATTTATCCATAAATACATATCATAATAATTTTAAAATATATTTTTAATCTTTTCTTAGGCAAGGAAATCCGTCGTTAAAAAAAGTCAACCAAAATTTTTGTGTAAATAGAATTTTTTTTGTTAGTTCATATAATTTTCAAGGTATGGGTACTCTCATGTTGACGCCATCTTGAAAGTATCGGTGTAATCAATTTCTTTTTCGTTTATCTTGGAACCTATAATTCCAACAAAAATTTATTTAAGAGCTTTTTTGTAGATAATAATATTATCTGCAACTTTTCTTAATAATATTTTGTTCTAACTTTTCTAACGAAAAAATTATAAACAAAATAAATCTAATATTCTCATGTTTTTTGTGTTCTTTTTCTCTTAAATATTCTGGTATCTCTCTCTCTCCCAAATCCTTTTATATCTTTTGTGATAATTGCGCTTCTCAATTTTTTTCCATTATTTTCTATTGTTGTATCTCCCTGTCTCTTCTCCTTAGCTCCTCTTCCACACTTGTGCCTTCTTCTCTTCTTCTCTCTGCCTCCTCTCTCTGCCTTCTCTCTCGCCATTCCATTCCTTTCTCTTTTTCGTGCTTCCTCACACACCCTCCTTTCTACTCTCCTCTCTAATTTTTCTTAGGATTTCACCTTCAGCGTTACTCATTTTCTCCTCGAACTTAATTAAATTAATTAAGACAACACAACAAATTGACCCGTACTGTGCATATACTATAGCAGTTGTCATTTTATATTAAACTTACAGAGGTCGTCAGAGCAATGCACTACGTCATATCTCAAGGATGGGCCATGTATTGGGGGACGGCAAGATGGACACCAGTAGAGGTAAAACCTATTTATAAAGATCCCAGATAATCCCACAGATACCTACACCATTTGATATCAAAGCCTAAAAACCTTGATCCAACAAAAATCTTTACGTTTATATCATTCCAGATTATGGAGGCCTACACAAACTGCCGGCAGTTCAATTGTGTGACCCCAATTATGGAACAAACTGAGTACCATATGTTTTGTAGAGAAAAAGCTGAGCTTTATTTGCCCGAGCTTTATAATAAAATTGGTGTAGGATTGATGGTATGGGGACCTCTATCAATGGGACTTGGAAGCAGTGATCAGCAAGGACAAATATTTTCCAGAGGAAGTTTTAAAGCTAAATATAAATCGTTTTCGTGGACTGAAGATGAAGTAGCTACGGTTAATAAAGATGTAAGTTTTTCTTTTCTTTATTTATAAATAAAATTATGAATTTGTTTACAATGGACTTGTGTCCTATGTCTTAATTTCTATAAAAGTGTATTATATATTAATTAAGTGGGTTACTAGAACCTCGAATGTTCAATTATTTTTTAATATTAACATTTTGTCTCTTTAATTATTAAAGGGATTCAACGTTGTACAACATTCCAAATTCATGTGACCTCACTACCGCTAGTTGTTTATACAACAGAGCGAAAAGAGATATATTCTTGACAGAACTCAGTCAATTTTACAGGTTACAAACCTTACAGCTTATAAATCTCTGCTATATATATACAATTCCAATATTATGTCTACCGTAACAGGGTTAAATTGAATTAAAACTTATTATTCTTTGACTTAACTTGATTATTTCGACTACCAACAGCTACAAAACATTACCACAGCACTGACCTAATCAACAAATAACTGACGTATAAATGCATTCACGTCATACAAATGGCTGACGATCTCACAGCGCTAAAACTACAATTCAAATTTTTAATTACTATATCTCTGTCAACATTTAGATATTTAATAAAATAGACACGCCAATACACATTTATTAACATCAACTTCAATCAACAATTGAAAAATCGACTATTAAAAAATGAGTACACAAGAGTTTAACTTGATAAATACTAATCACTAATTATTTATTTACTTTGTAGAGTTTTGGATGGGGAAAAGAACGTTCCGGGGATGAAACCACCCGTAGATATTCTGATAAGCTAAGGGAGATATCATGTCTAGCTGAGAAACTAGGATGTACTCCAACACAGCTGTCAGTTGCGTGGAGTTTGAAACACGAATCCGTTCAATGTCTACTACTGGGTGCCACGTCACCAGAACAATTACATGAGAGTCTACAAGCGCTACAGGTAAATATTTGAATCATTCACATGTTGAAAATGCACCTTGGAATTAGCTTATTGTAAGCTAGTAACCTTCAAATTGCACCGTTTACTTATCAACTTAGAAATCAATGCACACATCGTATTACGTATTCCTTGTATGATATATTTGAATGTAGAATTTCCCACTAAATCTGGCAGCCATTTTTTCGGTTCATTATTTCGGTCCATTGAAACGCCGATAACTCGAAAGCCCAAAATGTAAAAGAAATATAATTATTTATAAAAATAAAACAAATTTAAAACTAAAACGTATGCAGAAAAAGATAACGCATATTGTATTATGATATACAGATCCTGCAACTAAAATCTTAAGGTAGTTGTATCGTGGAATGACTTTTCAAAGGATTTTAATAAAACTTCATTTAATTGCTCTTTAATTAATTATAAGACATATTGACCTCAGGTCGATTAAAATTTACCACTCCATTATTGAGAAAAACGATATTAAAGTTTTGTTATTTTAACACAGGCTCTTATGGGAAATAGTAATTTCAATGTTATTTTTATCGAATAAAATAAAAACGATTCAAAGGAATTCAATAAAAATTTAATATATTATAGAAACAGTAGTTATTAATCACATAAAAAAAAATGGAAATTATTGTCCACGCCATTACAGAAATAAAATTTTGTAAACATTGAAAATTTTTATAAAATCAAGAAATGACTGTGTATGTGTATGTACGTGTATGTACGTGTAGATACTATTTACATGTAGTGAGAACAGTGAGACTGTACTTTCACAAAAGTTTTTAACGAGACTATTTGACACTAACGTTTCAGCTACATTATAATTTTAGGTTGCTGAGTTATACTTTTGAGCATGACTATCACGATACAACTACCTTAAATTAAAAGAGTAGGTGGGAATGATACTTAACACGTTGTTCATAAATGAACCTTTCATTTTCTGATCATAGCTTCTTTTTACTATATATCGTGTTACATTAATGCTGTATACTTTCATTTGTGTGAACGATAAATATAAAATAACACAGATAAGCAAAAGTAAACTTAATTGTTTAAATATTTATAAACACAACAAGGTGAATAAACACTTAGTCCCCGCACAACATTGCACTTTAAATAGTATAAACATTCCAATAAGATAACGACAAGGTAGATATCAGTTCCGCATGCCGTACCATTTATTGCAACTATTTTACATCTACGTACACTGGCGTAGCTAGGTATGGGCGAGTCGGTGCAGTGCACCGGGGCCCCCAAGCTCAGGGGGCCCTCGGACTTTTATAACTTATATTTATATTTTAACGGTTTCACAGTGAAGTAATACTCTTAGTAAATAGTTATTCCCGACAATACATACAAAACTTTTATAACAAAAACATAAACAATAACAAAAATTCTAAATAGGAATGAATTGTTTTTATTGAGAGTGTATTTCATACTCACTTGTGTACAAATTTATCGCTGAACATGAGGGAGGGGGGAAGCATGGACCAGGCAAGGGTCTAAGTCTATTATGTAATTTTCTCAGGCAGAGGTACGCATTCTAGAGTTGTTTATGTTGAGATTAAGCTGAAACAAAAGTAGCTGCAGGATTGTACTTAGAGTCTTAGAGCGTAATATCGCTAACAATATACAGAAAAGGCAGATGTTTATTTCCTTTGGTCTACTATTAAAACATCATAATAATTGATCTGGATAAGATAGAAAGAGTGACATAAGTGCACATAATTTGGTGCAAAATAGTATACCCGCTAGTGAAGAAGGTAGGATATTCCAGTGCGCGTGTTTGCCACCCTTGCCTTAGGATAGGGGTCAGATTTACACGCGGGTTGAAATGTCTTACTTTCTTCTCTCGGTGTGTAATATACTATTAATGTTCTATCTACAATAAATGTTTTACATACATACATACATGCATACATCTTTTGATTTACTTCGTTTTATTGATTAATACCAATAATATAAATCCAAGTATACATTCCGAAACTCTTCACCTAAGCGATCACTAAAGCTCACACAAGGCACACATACACATACATGTAGTAAGTAGTTTTGCTGTGCCATGCAGTGTACGATAAAGAGCTGATGATAAACTAATAGCTTTGTACCTTTAAAGTATTTATATATATTTATATCTGACTTGAAAAACCTAAACAGTTTAGTTAGGGGCCCAGATTTTTTTTGCACCGGGGCGCTTGGTTACCTGGCTACGCCACTGTCTACGTACCCAGGCAGAAAATTGTGTTGCAAAATAAGGTTCACACTTTCTATCTTGTCACAAGCTAAATTCTACGTTCATTTTCTATTTCTTATATAAAAATTATCTTGAAGTAACAAGTTAATTGCAAGAAATTACTTGCAGTAACAAACTACAATCAAATTAAGTTTTACATTGCTTTATACTTTCTTCCTATGCAGTTACAAATGTTTTACCACTATACACAAAATGTTCATTTTGAATAAACATTCCCTTCAAAATTAAATATAGACTACTGAAAGACATAATTCTTAGGCGCATGCTACACAACATATAAACGGTGATTTAAAAAAGCTAGAGAATATACTGGGTACGAGCAAAATAGATTAGTATCTAGTATGTAAGTTTACAGTGCAGTTACTTCATAGATAAATTTCTTATACATAAAATATCACCACAGCAATGTAAGGTTTTTTACCTATTTTTCACTACACAAATACACAAGAGAAAAAAATTTACTATTAGGAATGATGCTCACTTGCAAATATATCTCCTCATTGTCCATTGATGTTATTATGTTAGAAAGAGATAATCATATAGATTTTGTTTAATGTTTTAGCTGCTGCCTAGACTTAGTAGTGGAGTCATGATGGAGTTGGAACGAATTCTGGATAATAAACCCGTTAGACCTCCGCCTGTGTCTACCCTGGCGCTTCGGTGACAATCAGCCTGCCCCCCTGGTCCCCCCAGGTAAGAATGTTCCTGTAATGTGTTGCTCACATTTGTGCGGCACCAACATGCGACACCCAACTTTCATGATAATGACAGAAACCAGAAAATTCACCTTATACATGTTGAATGTGTGGTCCTAAAAAACCCGTGAAGTATTAAAAAAAAAAAAAAAATTGAATGTCACGTGTTAGAGCCGCACTGATGTGACTGGTACTTAGCATATGGCATATTCCTATTTTATAAAAAATTGTAATTGATTAACAAAATAAATTTTTGTTTAAATCAGTGGGACTGGCGGGGGCGGGAACGGGGCCGATAGCCCAAAAGAACTAGATGAAGTAAGTAACGAAGACAAAGACAAAGTAGCGTTCTGCGAAATCCAGTGACCAGGCGCCCACCACCGGACCAGATCGAGTAAGTAAATACGAGTAGCAATGTCGTATGGTTACGGACCAGAAATCAACTTGTCAACAAATCTAACTTGTTTGTATTTTAGGGCATGTACGCGGATCACAGAAACAATCAAAATCATTGAGCAATATCAATTACACTCGTATAAGCGGGTCAGCAAGTTCAACACCAATAACTGAATCAGATATAGAACTAACACCATACACGACATCAAATGATATGACACATTCCCAAATATCTGAAACTAGTATGATGAACCAATCACAATCGCACTCGCAATCACTGAACCAATCCAAAAATCAACTCACAACACGCCACAACATATCGTCCATGAGTTTACGAAGGCTGAGCGAAACTTTCTCCAGCTTCGGTTTGGGAGGAAAATCCTCAACATCAAAAACTCTAAAGCAACAATCAACCGACTCATCACAATCACAAGAATTGCATAAATTAAAATTTGAAACACCAAATATTATAATAAATCCAAGTACTTCTTCCACAAGCTTAAACTATTCCTCCTCTACAAATATTTCAAGAGATAAATCAAATAAATCTGAATATTTATACCCTTATTCGAAATCTCCTAGGCAATCTATTTCTTCAACTAAATTAGGCACTGATGAAAAATTTCATTTAAAACTAAACCCTTCTTCCAATCAGTTACTAACTGCTGCTACTAGCCAAACGGTAAGACGTTCTAGTTCTTCTGATATTCTTCGAAGGATACGTGGTCGCGAAGTCATTAATCGATCTTCGTCCAGTGGTGCCATTTCAGGCAGAGGAGGCGGCCGCATGGGTGGTCGCAAAGCCAGCATGTTCTAGAAACTTTATACTTATTCTATACTTGATAGAATTTAATAAATCGTCCTAATTGCTGTTGAAATTTATATATCGTGGCAATGCTTGTTCACTAAATAGAGTGACGAGTTATTTACGACGTGTATCATCTTCGTAAATGACTTAAGATATCCCTGTGTCTATTGGATAGCTCTCGCCATAAATTTCGTTGAGTATGAACTCTTTAAAACAACCTTAGAATTCTTAGAATTGAACTTTAAGTATAAAAGGAACGATCAATTCATTTCAGATGTAGATTGCAAACTCTTAACTAATTGGCGCTGTAGTATTTTGAAATACGCTTTGTAAAATATAAAAAGCCAAATTAAAACAGCATTCGCCTTCTAGAAATATTTAATAATGCCGTTTTTATTAAATAATTAAAAGAATACTCCGAAAATGTTGTATTCATTGATTTAGCTTACTAGTAATAACGAATAAATTTGCTAAACGAGTAAATCGAAAATATGCCATTTGTAAATATTATCTAAAAGTCTCAATTTAAAGTTTTTCTACGAGAATAATGTGCTACCCTTAATATAATTTATTATTAAGGGATTATTAGTAATATAACATCAGCATTAGGATTTATGTAAAGCAATGGCTTGACTTCTAAAAATAGAATTTATTTCATAAATATTTGATGAACGAAATCGAAAACAAAATTGAAACTACATTGAAAGATGAAACTAAAAGTGTCATCGTATCCTAAATACACTGCTGATCTTCAAATTCCATTTGATATTATAATTTACTGCGAATTTAACAAAATATTAAAAAGAAATTATTAATAAATATAAATGAAATATTGTAAATCTAAATAAATATACAAACACGGCAACAATTAATCAAATATTAGAAAATAAGTAAAAATAATATAACACCAAAATTGCGAATATCTTCGTCCATAACATAAGGTTGTAACTTAATAAAAATAGTTATTTTTGCAATCTGTAATGAGTTGAACGTTTCTTTAATACCATCGTCTCTTAAATTAGTGGAAATCGTTCTTTGATTTATGATTTATATAATTGTTATGTAAATAATATATAAATTATTTATAATTCATCAAATCATTTATTTAAAGTTATATTTTATCATATCGGTACATCACAAAAATATAATATTAAATTAAATAATTCCAACATAAAAAAGTTGCATAAATTATATTCTGTTGTTCTACATCAGTATTTTGTAAAATTAATAATTATTTGTGAAGTAGTGTACAATGAACAGTTCTGGGGTGACTTACGTTCCATGGTAATACTTGTTTTTTAATGTCAACTTCTTACTTAAACTTAAATGTAAGAAGAACATAAAGGAAACGTAAATTAACGTATGCATTTATTTCTGTTCGTTTATGATCCTTTTTTCTTCTTATTACGCTCAAATTTAACTAAATAGATATTGACGTTAATAAATAGCCTATGCTTATTAAAGTCATATAGTATTTTCATAGCATGTACGTCATTTTCCCTACATCACCATTCTCCTTATGTGTTGCTCCAGAACTGTTCACTTCACACTACATTATTATTTTAATAAATACTTTTACTATATGTTTAATATTTGGAAACTTGAATGTCTAATAACTGTAAAGAAAACCAAATCTAATTGGAAAAATAATGTAATAAATATATTAAGCAACGAAAACTCTACGAATTTAAATAAGTACTTGTGAGCTCCAATTGAATGACAACGTCAAAGAGTTGTCGTGCTATAAACTTTTTTGGTAGAATGTTATACATTTTTGTAAAATTATAAATGATATATCAATATGTAATTATCCTGAAAATTTGAAGTCGATTTAAATAAATTTAATTGAAGTTTGAATAGTTGCATGAGAAGCAAATACACTCCTTTAAAATTTAAATAAGATAACATAAAGTCGAATAGCTGATGAGAAATCAATATGGCGCATATTAAATATTTATAGTAGTTGCATATAAGTCGCCCAGAAAGTTTTTTCAAACATTGAAGAACATAATCATATCCGGAAGCTATAAAACAAAGAGTAATTCATTCAATAACTAAAACGAATAATATTTATTACATTAACATTTGCAAGGGTCAAAAAATATGAAAAACTTAACATTTAAGCGACGCATATATGTTACGTACATACGGTTTTGATGTATAGCGATTTTGCTGGTACAAACTTCGACAAAAGTTTTTGCTTACTCAGATATATATCGTTCCACTGCTACTACGCAGACGCAACACAATTTTTGAATCATATTATAGCACGACAACATCCTTAAACACCAAAAAAACCTTATTTCATTTAATTATGTAAATAATGTTCTATTACACAATGTGGAGAACAATTAACAGCATAACATTTCTTAAATTAATCAATTCGTCAATAATTTTTATTATCTCGAATACTTCTTGGCAGACGGAATTCCAGCCTGCTAATCAAAGTACTAGATTTCCTATGGTTAGTTTGCTGATTTTATCTTCTAGAATATAATAACGCACTTATTATGCAACTATATCAATACAAATTTTGTTAGAGTTTTGCAATGCCTATCGCAATAAAATCAGCATAGCATTATTAAATAAATTTAATATTAACATTTGTAAGATCACGATTTCTTATTTAATCTTCATATTGAAATGCACTCGCGGGCTGTGATTGGTTGAGATTGGCTTTTTAAATACAATATCTTGATATGAGTTGAGTTTCAAATAGAGTTACTAACTTTTACCTATGTTATAATTATCAAAAAATAAAAAAAACAAAAAAAAATATTTAATTCTTTCAACATCAAAGTTTTTATAAAAATTAAATTTATTGTTTGTTTAATAAAGTCAGGTAATGGTATTGTCTAGACACAAGATCTTAGAAATGTGTCTTTAAATCTCTTAATGCGGACAAAATGGTAGAGAAGCTTACAAGTAAATATACAAAACAATGGGCTTGTGTCCTCATTTTTAAGTGGTCGATTTTTCAATTGTTGATTGAAATTGATGTTAATAAATCTGTATTGGCGTGTCTATTTTATTAAATATCTAAGTGTTGACTAAGATATAGCAATTAAAAATTTGAGTTGTAGTTTAAGCGCTGGAGATGGTCGGCCATTTGTATGACGTGAAATGCATTTTATACGTCAATTATTTGTTGATTAGGTCAGTGTTGTGGTATTGTTTTGTAGCAGTTGGTATTCGAAATAATCAAGTTAAGTCAAAGAATAATAAGTTTTTATTTTATTTAACCCTGCTAAGGCAGACATAATATTGAAATTTTATTATTCCTTGAAATAGCTGTAAATAATATTTGATATTTTGATATATAAATACATATTGCAGAGATTTATGAGCTGTAAGGTTGGTAACCTTACACCAGGATTGTGATGTCACATGCACTTGGAATGTGTACAGTGTTGAATCCCTTTAATAATTAAAGAGACAAAATGACTATTTTAATTGTTAATATCTCTTAACATATAATGAGTTATTAAAAAATAATTGAACATTTGAGGTTCTAGTAGCCCACTTTATCAATATATAGTACACTTTTATAGAAATTAAGACATAGGACACAAGCCTAATTCTAATAGGACAATACTTAATTCCAAATTAATTAAATGAAAATTTCTATACGTAAATTTTTATTTATTTATACGTAAGCTATTTGCTTTATTAAAAATTATTTAAACAATAGTTGCAGAACGTTAAAAGTCCTTTTAAATGATATATGTTTCTTTACTATGATGAGTTTTAGAAAAATTAGGAAAGATTGCAAGCGCATGCATAATATGTTTTAAAAATAAATGTAAAAAATGTTATATACACAAATTATAAGAAAATTGAAGCCCCTTTAGACTCATTAGTAAGAGAGTATTGCAAAGAAACCGTTTTTGTCCGCCATTTTTTCAAAATGGAGTACTAATTCATCAAAATTCAGCCTGGTAAACAATATATTTGGCAGAAGCACACCCGAATGGGCTTGTGAACCATGATTTAATTTCTATCTATTGTTTCAATAGGCTACTTTTAATAACTCGCTATATTTTAGGAGATATTAACAACTAAAAAAAATCATCTTGTCTCTTTACATCACGTCCGCTGATTTGCCATCAGAACAGAGATGCATACGAGTATATTTGTGTAACACGTTATTTATTACTAACTGCTAGTTGTGTATCCCATCAAGTATTATATTACGATGGTTGTGTAAAAGGAACACCGTCAACTTAAAATAAAAACGTCAATATACGAATATTATCATTTATTTCGATCAAAAATTAAGGAAACAACTCCTAAAAAATGAGTTATTAAGCCCATTAGTAAGACGAGTTCATTCTTTAGCTTTCCGCCAATCCATCGCATTCTGTTTCAACTCAAAATCTTGAAACTAGTCCAGTACCAATTATAAATACAATTATCTGTCTTTATTTTACTGATATAAAAAAAATGCTAGTAACAAATTAAAATAAAGTAGGCGCGGGGGTTAAAATGGCTGGTTCACCAATAAATTATTAGTGGCTAATAATGAATTTTGAAAGGTATTTATCATAAACATAAATAAATCCTTTCGTCGTCCCTATTAATCGTTATAATTTGTAAGCTATAAAAAATTCTTATGAATAATAATAATAAATATAAAAATATATAAACAAAAATGAAATTATTTAAAAATCTGTAAATAAAAACAAAATTGTTTAACAATTTCAAATATTTCGAATTCCAAATAAAATTGCTAACGCTTCAAAATTCTTTTATAAAATAATATATTACATAAAAAAGAATTACGAAGAAATTTTCTCAGATAAAAACCCTATTATTCAAATGAATTCATTTTACTTTCTTTGTATGTAATTAAACAATAATAATGTATATATTATGTCATTCAAACATTAAAAAAGATAATTATACAATAAAAAAAACTTTTTCATATACACTTTTCACATTTTCACATTAGTATAACAAAATAATAAACAAACCTAGTCACAATAATAATTCGCCTAAATAAAATTAATTAAATATATAAACTTACAATATTAAATAAATTTTAAAAATATTGTTAATAGAATTTGAAAGAATTATTTGTTAATGATATGTGGTTTATAAGGAACAAAAGAAACAAAATCAAAAATTAATTATATGATCTCTCAGAAAGAATTGTGACAATAAGATGTTTTGTTGTGTTTCTTTATTTGCTTCTGAAATCAACTAAATAAAATTTAGTTTATTTTAATTTAGTCAGAAATGTAGTAGGACTAATTGTTTATGAGTTTATCACGTGTTTAGTTTCATACATGTTTAACAAAACTAAAAACTAGCTGATCATTAATAGTTTAGTAAAACTATTGACGTGGTGTAAAACATATCTCAAGTTTTTATTATTCTATAGTAGTGACTGTGAACTGTTGACATTTGCTAGCTAGCCAGTCATCAGATCTAATGTCAAGGTTCATTGTCTACTTTGGAAGAGAACTTTCGCGTTTATAATTGCTTTTACTAATTGGATTACTAACTAACTATTTTTCAATAATAATAAAAGTAGTATACTTTTTTAAAAGAAGAAAATGTTTTCTATTTAGGAACACACATTTTTTATAAGAGTTTTTGAAAGCCTATGAGATATATTTGAATAAAATAATTTTTACTTTTGTTTCTGACAATGTTTTACCTAAGTATAGTATCATTTGCGGCCGCGTCCCCGTAGGACTGTTACGCCATCCTCTGCCTTGTGAACAATTACAAGATTTTTAACGGAAAGAAACTTATTGCCATAAATATAATTACCAAAAATAAATTGACTCCAATCAATAATGGGTTACCCTAAAAAAAACATCGTTTTAACGCTTAAAATTGGGCCATTACACAGTAAGTTACAACATAATTGTATAAAAGCTCATAAATTGCAGATCATTAACAAATATATAGCTTTCTTAATTCTTAATGATGCTTTACTTATAAGAATAAAATATCATAGCTAGATAAAATAATAAATTTCAAAGAAAACACTACACCAAATATATATTTAATTTAAAAGCACATTATAGAAATAAAGAGTGCTCCGTTATTATTGAAATTTTAACAATTTTACTTTATTAAGATCATTCGTTGTCTTCTAATTTAACTTAATAATTAAAATTTAAACAAAATAAAAGTTATTCTGTTTCCATATCTAATTAATTTACGATTGAATTAATTTAAATTCATAAAAGTAATAAATAAATTCAAAGAATTTCCATTTCGTCCTAAAACAATAATTAATAAATAAAATACTTAATTAGTATAGAACGCGTTTTAAATTCATAATTAAATCTTAACAAGCGCAAAATATATTATATTATTTTTAATATAAATAATTAAAAATTTCGAATTTTGCATGATGAAGTCATTTATTTTCACAACCTATAAATTGTATTGGTTTTAGAAAAATTGCATCTTCTGTTTTTTTACAAAATGATTTTATACAAATACAGTTCTTAACCAAACGTTAGCTCTGCAATTAAACTAAAGGATATATAAGGTTTTGAAAATAAACGACTAAATTAAAATAAAAAATAAGTAATTAAAAGACAGATGTAAACATAATTAATTCCGTTTCCTACAAACAACCTACGAAGAAGAATAAATAGCACTCAAAGGTTGTGCGTTGATTTCAGATTTATATTCTACAAAGATTACGTACGGTAAATGTGTATTTATCTGAAATTTGAAATCAATTAATTTATAAACTATTAAAGACAAATATCATGAATGATAACATACTATTGGTATATAACTAAATGAAAAAAAGAATTTTATTTAAATTTTTGCTCAATTTTATCACAAAATAAATAATATATATAAATAAACAAATATTACAATAATATATAAATAAAAAATATATAAACACTTTTAAAAGTGAAAGAATATTGTGATATGATGATAACAATATCTTATTTCAAAAATGTTAAATCAATATCTAAAAAGATGCAATACTTGAATACACTGTGATGTTTGTAACGTAAATTGCTTTGTATTTTTACGTCACCTCAATATTAACACATAATAATTTTAATGTCAGCACTAAATTTTTTTTTTTTTTTTTTTTTTATTTCTTCTTTGGTTTCAGCAATCTGCCTAAGTAGGCAGCTTCTTACATAATTAATTAAAATACTAAATGATTAAGAAAATATGTTTATTTTATTAAAAGAATGTAAACCATATTTAATTTTATGAAAATTACAAGTTAATAATAATTTTGTAAAGAAAAAGGAAAGTTATTATTTAATTTGTTTTTATTTAAAATTATATTTGATTTATTTACTTTTTAAATAAACTGTTTGGAACATTTCTTGTTTTAGTTTAGTCTAAATATAATTCTCTAAATATGTAAATGATTCACTTCACTATAAATGAACACTTCTAAATATTTAAAATAAATTTTTATGTATCATTCTCTTCTACCGTTTTAACTTTAAAAGTAATTATACTTAAGTATAATCCCCGAATAGAATGTATATAAACGAAGATAGTACCTAGCGATGGTAAGACAGAGGTTTTAAACCTAACCAACCAATGTAACACCAAAACAATGTAAAAAACTAATATAACGAGTATTGTTGAAGATGAATAATATTCATTAAAAAAATCACGATCCGTTCTAAAGATTACATCTATTTATTTCTTCATTTAAATATTTATATTTTGCAGAGTCTAAAAGTAAAATTCCATTAAGTTTTATACCCCTGCTAGTATCAAGTTTATAACTCCGGTCATAAATCATAAACCGACTCCGCTTTTAATTCAACAGTGAACCGTCGTTGCAATGTCTGCAGCTCATAAAAAGGGCCTTTCCTATGAACGACTGAATAGAAAACGAACACGTTCCAGACAAAAAATTCATGATATGTAATAGAAATTAAGTAGAATTTACTCCAAAATGTTTACTGGGTTATTACCTCGGTCGATAAAAAAGAACACAGTACTGTCAAAATATACTTTATTTAATATTATTTATTATCCTTATATTATAAAAATTAATATATTCTTTATTTTTCATAAGCCTAAAGTAATTTTATTTATGCAAGATTATAGATTATTAAATCGGTCTATAAAAAAAAACAATGTACTATTATGTTTTGAGTTTTAGTTTTATAATATTTAAAGTTTACATACTTCTAAAACAAAAACATAAAATTAAAATTAAAACTAAATCAGTGGGTGACAATGATTGTTGACTTTTGAATTTAATTTACTTGTCTACCAACACGTATACATTCTATTGTGTATATTTATGAGCATGGACTAATTAAAAAACAATAAAAAGCATTTACGTTATAAATAATAAATTTAGACAAAATGTATTACCACCTTGTACTATTAAACGAACGCAAACATTGTTCGTCCTTCTTCAGAGAAAACAAATAATAATTTACGCATTGTAAATATTTCTGCCGAAATAAAACGATAATATTAATTTGTGTTATTATTTTATTTATTATAATTTCGTGTTAATTATTATATAATAGAGTCTAATGTTGGTATTCGTACACGAATATGCATGTGTGGAACACGGCATAAAGGTAAGCACGGCAGTACGCCGCATGGAATCTATTGGATAAAGGCAAAGAGAGAGATAGCTGCCGAGTGTTCTATCTGTCTCTTTCTAGTCGAACCGCTGCTGGCTTGGCTGATTGGCGGTGAGATAGGGCTAGAAAGAGACACAAAGGACACTTGGCAGCTGTCCCTCTCTTTGCTTTTATCGCAGTATTCAGCTTCTTGCACACTCTATTCTTATACCTAAATGGCATTAGTCGTATCCAATGCGGTATCAGTAATATATGTTTAAAAACAATAATAATATTTTATAATTAATTTTAACTGTTATTTCATTTAAGCAATTATTGTATGTTAAAATGTACAAATGTTCGCTACATCAAATTTAACTTTTATGTTACATAACAGTTGCGTATTTTTCTTTTCGAACAGCTTTGACTTCTTCTTGTTGTTCACAGGGTGACTTAACAGAGGATTTTTGTCTGCCTTTACGGTCGGGGTGGTTTTGATTTCTGCGAGCCCGATGACCCTTTCGTCCATGCCGGTGGTGATGGTGATGTTCAGTATTCAACGGTGTCGGGGTCGGTGTTGTACCATACATAGTCTCAAATAAAAATTTATTTTTCTTACTTTCTTCATTAAGTCTTTTTATTTTCTCATTATGCAGATTCTTTAATTTTTCATAATTTACACTTTTCGTCTGAACCGCCTTTAAATTATTAGGTTTATTTCCAATATTATGTCTTTTATGTGATTTGTGCATTCTTTTTGCATGACCGATTCCTTTTTTTCCGAACCTACTCTTTTTCAACTGGTGTACTCTATGTTTAGCTTCGTGATAAGGTCTTCTACGTTTCTTTTCCCTTCTATGTTTCACTATTTTTTCAATAGGTTCGTCTGTTGTTTCTTCGTTTGATGAAGATGCTTCCTCATCCTCATCCTTATCCTCATCTTTATCCTCATCTTCCTCGGATGTGACGTCATTGTTATTATCATTATCGTTTAATGGTCTTCCAACGAAGTTTTTAGGAGTGTCCCTATCATGTCTTAACATTTCTATCATGTGCAGCGTCTCCTTGTTTACCAGTTCATCTATTTTTCTATTGGATAGAGTATCTATGCTAGTTGAAGGTATTACCCTAAGAAACCCTATATTATCCATAGCCGGGTACGAAGTAATTTTATCTGCGCCATCTTGAATGTTATAATCTTGCGTAGTCGTTTCAAGGTATGGTAACAACAATGGACTTGCTATGAACTTTATATCATTATAAACTTTTCCATTAACTAGTGGTTTTTTAATTAATACCTTCGAGTCCTCTGTAGTTGAGGTATTTCCGTTTCCGTTGGATTGTCTAGATGACAACGTAACTGAAATTACGAAACAGATTCATGAAACATTGGGTCAAACGAGCACTCAAAATGATCAAATGTTCAATTGTTGGATAGTATGAAATGATAAACTTTCTGCAGTAGCAGAACATCGTAATACGACACGGTGGTGCCGGATTGCTAAGTAGAAATGTTAACCGAAATAAATAAGTCCCCAAACAGACACTCACAACTCATGCCCTATTTGCACCTTACAAGGCACTGACAAGGAATGTCTTATACCCAGGAACTAACCCCACATCTAGATAAAAATATCAGCAATGCGCTTGTGTCCTATGTCTTAATTTCTATAAAAGTGTACTATATATTGATAAAGTGGGTTACTAGAACCTCAAATGTTCAATTATTTTTTAATAACTCCTTATATGTTAAGAGATATTAACAATTAAAAAAATCATTTTGTCTCTTTAATTATTAAAGGGATTCAACGTTGTACACATTGCAAGTGCATGTGACATCACAATCCTTGTGTAAGGTTACCAACCTTACAGCTCATAAATCTCTGCTATATGTATTTATATATCAAAATATCAAATATTATTTACAGCTATTTCAAGGAACAATCAAATTTCAATATTATGTCTGCCTTAGCAGGGTTAAATAAAATAAAAACTTATTATTCTTTGACTTGACTTGATATTTCGACTACCAACAGCTACAAAACATTACCACAGCACTAACCTACTCAACAAATAACTGACGTTAAAATGCATTTCAAGTCATACAAATATGGCCGACCATTTCTAGCGCTAAAACTACAATTCAAATTTTTAATTGCTATATCTCCGTCAACATTTAGATATTAAATAAAATAGACACGCCAATACACATTTGTGTAACAGTGTACAAAATTTAATTAAAACATTGAACAATAATTCTACTCTAAAAGTAATCTATAGTGAGAAATCTCGATGCCGAATTATTGAGCATCGTAATGTCTACCTACCTAGGTAGAAAATGAATCTTGGATTTACCTGGTGGTAAGCTATCATGCATTGCAAGACAATTCTTTACCTGGGTGTTTTTTTATTTATTTAGCATTGTAACATACCGTCCGTAGAAGAGCTAAGTGTTTCTTCTGGAAGTCCTGCAGTTGTTTGACTACTAACAAGTAGTGAAAAATTAATAAGTAACACCAAAACATGATCTCGTTTTATTAACTTGATATAAGACTGCATTTATTTTTAGACAAACCTCAACAAACATCAACTCGTTACAATGACTTAGTAGAAATGATAACTCCTAAGACAAAGACTGATATTTAAGCAAAAAATTATCATTTTCCCGCTCGCGTGTATGTCTTATTAAGATAACCCTTACACGCTAAATTTTAGTAATATTAACATTATCACTTAGCATGCAAAACCTTATAATATTTCCCGTATCTTAATTATTTTATCGATTCATTTTTTAAAATAATTTAATCTAAATCTAAATTTTAAAAAGCTGTAATAAGAGATAAACTGAAATGTTTTTTGATATGTTATTTGTTATTATATTTTGAATATTTATTAAAGTGATATCGTGAAATGAATTATTTCTGTGATATTCTAGACCACGAGTTTCCGGTAAGTCAGAAACTTCAATATTTGTAATAAAATATACAGAGCTCTTAAGAGGGTTATATACAGTTATTAGTCCCAAGCTATAGCTGATCTTCAGGAGCTCCTCTCAAAAAAGGCATCTTGTGGTGACCACGATATCTCTGGACCGGATCATCTAAAATGAAAAAACCAAACGGATTTCGTTAAAGTAATGTATAATCTAGAAATGAATCAAAGGATTAGGCAAAATAATTTTTTTTGACAAAATGGCGGCTTCTCAAAAAAAAAAATTGATTTTTGACCAAATTTTTGGCTTTAAATTGTTTATAAAAAAAAAATTAATAATCGGTGAGATAAAATCTTCGATTAATTAATAAGAAATATACTTAAGAAACTTGTGTTAAAATTTGAGACTGATCGGTACACCCGTTTCCAAGTAATCTTGGTCACCGATTTTAAAAACGCAGTTTTCAAAAGCACTGTACACATAGAGAAAAACATTTTTTTTTCAACTTACATAACTTTGAAATTAATCGCTGGATTTACTTGAAATTTTCTGTGTGTGTACTTAAATATATGTACATTACGGCAATGAAATAAAAAAAAAAATTCAGAATATTAACTGTATATAACCCCTTAAAACAAAGGTGTTACAACATACAAGACACTGACCAATAAGTCTGGTCATGTTTTAACACATTGTATTCAACGAAAATAATAATGAATCAATATCGTATGTAAAATATAAATAAAGATATTGCATTTTCTGGTTTATATATAATCTTGTAATACTCCTCTATAACATATGTTTAATATTTGTTGGTAAAACAAAGGTTAAAGGTATAAATACTCCAAATTCTACATATAAATACAGCATTGCTATTAAACCTGAAATCATTCAGTCATTCATAGAACAACAAACAAGATGAGGTCTCTAATACCACTAGTAGGAATATTGGTAAGTACCCAACAAACCATAGAGTGAAATACATCTAGATGTCTGTCAGAAATCAATAATAAATTCATTCAATTTCGATCTTTAATTTCATTACAACTCTATTGACTTCGTTAAATGCTTACTTGTATTTTAGGCATCATGAATTCTGTTTCAAATAATATTATTTATTGGGTATTAACCACAAACCACGACTTAAACTATTTAATACAAATGTATAATTTAAATTATTTAACTATTTGCGTTATCTAAATAAATTGTGAGTATTTAAACATCTATTCCGATCTGCATCTTAGAGGTTTGAATCGTAACTAAGTAAAGAAACGCATCATCAGAATAGAACAGTGTTTCTATAATAACCCTTTAATGATCGAAATAACTATTTCAATTATTCAATTTCTAAAATAACTAATCAATAATTGGATATTTGGGGTCATAATAGTCAGGTTTACCAATGTGTAGATCCATTTCATAGAAATTAAGACATTGTTCATACAATTATTGACATATAATTTTCTCCTCAGATTTACACGACCGCAAAATGTTCAAGTAATTCAACTATTTCTAAATCCGTGGGGAAAGTGATCCCGAAGATAGATTATTCATACGCACATGCTTTTAAGAATACGTTAGACGTCCTCAGTGATTTTGAAAATGCTGTAAATCAATCTAGAGAAGAAACAGAATCAATTTCTGCAAAGAAAGAAAATCCAGTATCATGGGAAATCAGTGATAATGGATTAAAGTTCAGGAAGTTCAAGAGAAATGCGATAGAATCTGAACATAATCTAAATGAATACTTTCGGGGACCTTCGTCTAATATCTACCAGCGTTTGTCAGTGTATCAATTTTTATTAAGCACCAAACCAATCCATTATGCAACACGTGATCCTGAACATGGCAGATTCCACACAACAAGTGAAGCACCCAGCGTTCCGCATGGACTTCCCAAGGCAGACCTGGAATTTCTAAAATTGCATTATGCGTCTCGAAACGAAAAGTTTCCGGGTCTTAAACTTTCAAATAAATTAAGTCCTGACCCGTTGGCTTCTTTTGACGATGACATAAAAACATCAGGTTGACACTACTCATTCGAACCAATATTTATAGAACAGAAAAGTAAAAAGAATTAAAAGTAAATATAATCAGCAGTGTATTTCCGTAACGGAATAATTATGTCTCTATTATATTAACTTGTAGCGATTAGATATAACGGAATTTGTTACAATTGTAAATTAATATTGGATAGGAATAAATACACTGGAAATCAAAATAAATAAATACATTCTATGAAATATTTAGATCACATTCTATATAATATTGTAAAATTATTATTATAATGAGTATTTTTTATTTATAGTGTTTCTATTATGTTATATTTTTAATTTTTCCTATTTGAAAAGATTCAAATAAAAGAATTTATATACATCGTAAATATAATTCATCCAACACATCAGGCATTATTTCAACATCGGGCAGCCCTGAATGCTTTTGACATAAGGTAACTAAAGATAACCTAAAATAGAAATTTTATTGGATTAATTAATTAAAAACAATAAATATTGTATAAAGAAACCGCTATTTTTATTACTAAAGAGTGTCTAAACAATTACCAGTTTAAGTTTTATCACCTTTGTCCTTGTAATATCACCACATTGAAAATAATATACTTGTTATGTAATTACTTAGTTATTTACTTTATAATATTTTTTTTAAGTATAACTTATTTTTAATTTATTTTTAAGCAACATGTCCAATATATTTCGAATCGGCTTATGCCGTTTTATACCCAATTCAAAAACTTTATTGATTGCTACAAATGTAGAGGCATTGCAAAAGTGTTCAATTTCTGGAAAGGCAGTTAGGGCACTTAGACCACCTGTGAAAAAACCAGCACCTTACGATTACCAAAACAAGCCCTATGGTTTCATTAATGCTATATTTGATAAGACCACAAGAAGATTCGATGATAATTCCAAGGTAACAGATACGTTTCCGTTTGCTAATTATGACCCCTTTTTATTGTATATTATTTACCACAATAGAAAACATTTTTAATGTGTTTCTGTTATATAAATGATATATTTTTGAAGACCTAACTTTAAAGTTATTGACCTTTTCTTGTAGTTAATTGCTGTGGAAGGTTTGGTTGGAGTTGGAAAATCGCAGTTTGCCAAACAGTTAGCCGATGATCTTGAAATGCTGTATCTTCCTCCGGTAAGATATTACAGTTATACAGCATTTGATTTTTTCTTTCGTATTAAATTTAAATATATTTGTAGGTGACGATGGATCAATTTTACATCAATGACTACGGTTTCGATATGCGTACACTTGACAGTCAGGTTCCCAAATCTTGTCGTAGTTATGATATAAAAAACTTTCACGCAGAGCCGAATCATGGGAATGCTG
The DNA here is from genome assembly GCA_963678705.1 of Panorpa germanica. Taxonomy (NCBI): domain Eukaryota; kingdom Metazoa; phylum Arthropoda; class Insecta; order Mecoptera; family Panorpidae; genus Panorpa; species Panorpa germanica. The sequence continues at coordinate 11,419,839 of OY783210.1, forward strand.
CATTTTTTCAAATTATGATGTACAGACTAAGGTATGTAATACTCCTTCACGTTCTCTTTAAGATAAAATGAACAAATATATGATAAGACGAATATGTTTCAGATATGCGCAATACATTGATGCTTTAGCACATATCCTTAGTACTGGGCAAGGTGTGGTCGTTAATCGGACCCCTTTCTCCGACTTTGTATTTCTTGAAGCCATGTTTAAGCAAGGCTACATCTCGAAAGAGGGTACTTTTTTTTTAAGAAACTAGTATACTCATGTATTTAAAATAATAATATCGTTTATTTTACAGCCCGTAACGTTTATTACGAAATATATGATAGCACTATTTCTGAACTACTAAGACCACATCTTGTTGTGTATCTTGATGTAAAAGTTAACAAAGCTCTGGAGAACATTAAGAAACGTAATAATCCATCAGAAGCTGCATCAAAAGTGTATACTGCAGAATATTTAGAAACTATAGACACTGAATACAAGAAGAAATATGTCAAAAGAATAAGGTATTTTTATATGGGGTTTATTACATCAATTCAATTTATTTTTGTTTCAAAACGCTAAGCACCATAAATGTATATTACCTTAAATCCATTTAACATATAATCTATAAAAGGTCTTATTTTATGATTTTAAAGACACTTATATAACTATGATCCTTAATAAGGTCTTAAGATATGTTAATCCTTGAAAATGTCTTTTTAAGATTCTGCTAATCCGAAAAATAGTAAATTTTCCATTATAACAACAATAAAATAGTTTATAAAACGTTATATTTGGTAATATTTTTCTAATGTTACATTTACCTTAAATACATATAATTGTGTTTAGCGTGGACATTGCATTATTAATATAAATATGTCAATGCCTTTATAAACAGTGAACATTCTGAGCTTCTGGTATATGATTGGACTGACGGAGGAGATGTAGAAATCGCCGTCGAAGATATTGAAAGAATCGGTGAGAGTTTTATGATATCTAATGTTACGTATAAATTGTGTACATTGTTATAACTTATTCTAAAAACGTTTTTATTTTGTAGATTTTGATCGCTTTGACAAGCATGATGTAAAACTTCGTGATTGGAGACATCCAAAAGAATGGGATTGGGCAGAACTTCGCTATCAGTGAGTTTAAATGAGTAATCATAATTTATTTTAAAATCAATTTTAATGTAATATATGTTTTTGCAATAGATATGCTACAAAGAAACAGGAATTAATGGATTACTTCAATATTCCTCGATACGACTGCCCAGAATTAATAACAGACGGTTACGATTGTGCAAAATATAAGGAGATTTGGGCGAATGTAAGTTATAATATATATTTAATCACTTAACAGTGAAATATTTGATAACTATGTTCTAATTATAGGCACCTGGAAATAAATATCGCACAGGTTATAATGCAGATATGGGAGATAAAGGCGTGCTAACCAAGCTCTAATTTTAAATTAATTAAATGATTGTGCAAGTCGTAGATTGTATCTACTGGATATAGTAATATGTAATTAAATCTCCAACAAATAAACATTGTAAATTAAATAAATGTATCATATTTAACTAAATATGAATCAAATTGATTTATTTAGTATTGCCATGTGTGCTATTTCTTTTCATGTGAAGTGTGTCATTTCTTCCATTGAACCGATCGTAGCGATATCTACAACCGTAAATAAAAATATTTTTAACCTAGCTTAACTGGTGGCAGCAGTCTGCAAAACATATTTGTAACTCAAAATATAATGCCTATTGTTTTGGCGTTGTTTATTATTTACAATTGTAAATAATGACAATTCTTTAGTGAGTGAAGTGAAAAGTGTTTACTTATTATGTGAAACTTTAGGATATAAAATCATGTTGTATATATTTAAATACTTGACGAAAATCAACAAATAAATGCGTATTTGACAGCAAGCCTTAGGGACGCTAAAATGAGCCATGACAATGACGTACATTTATCAAATTACTCTTCAGAATTGGCTGATATAAATCAGATAGATACTAAAGAAGGAATTTTAAACTACCCCTTTGATCATATTTATGCTTGTAATGTAGAAAATACAGAAAATGTCATTGACAATAATTTTGTTAATAGCAATCAGAGTGAATCTCGTCACATAACCGAATCAGATGAGCGCGCGGCACAACTGTCAGATAATTTGACATGTACCAGAAATGAAATAAAACAATTGAAGGATTTATTATTATTGCACTTGGATTTAATACAGCAGCAAAGTGAACAGCTATTAAATAAAGACAAGGTTATATCTGCTTTGAAACAAGAAAATGATACGGTAAGATTTACTTAATTTGCTATTATTGTTTTTGTATGTTGGCAGTACTTAGGACGCTAACCCTTTCCCAAAACGCATAAGCACGATAACCACACTTGTTATTGTACTTTTGCACTTGTCAACGTTTTAGTGATTTTACCGCATATTTTTATATGATACAAAACGTGTTATTAATATGTAAAACTTAATATATTGAATCGTTTTATTTAATTATAATCAATAATAAAGTGTGTACTAATATATGTGACAAGCAAAGAAACTACTTACGTTATTTTAAATAGACATCAAAGTTAAAGAATCCGTTAGAATCGTTTTGTTTAATTTATATTACTTAACAAAATGATTCTAAGAACTAAAAAAATAACTAAAATTCGGCAACGAAAATGTACCTTCCAAAATCGAGATATTAAGACAGTGAAAAAAAAAGTAAACACTATTTTCTCTTAATATGTTAATAAACTTTCAATGATTTATGATATTCGGCAATCGTATATTTAAATTACAGCTGTTTTTACTTCTTTATATTCCATATCAGCTATGGTTTTTAATCATAATTAGGCAATTGGTCAAGTAAAGTATTTCCAAAAATAATTGATGGTTATCGTACATTTGATTTGAGCCCTTTATTTGACCTTCGAAGTGATGTCGTAAATTGTTTACTTCTCAAAATGATATTAAACCTATATAATATTTTAACTATATTTCTGTAAACAGCAAAATTTAATTAAATTATTGTTCTTTATACCATTTTAGTTAAAACTTCGATTGGGACGTATGGATAGAAGAGTTACTCAGAAGAAAAACACCTCAATAACAAACTCTGAAATATCTCAAGAAAAACTTGTGACTTTAAGTTCAAATCCTGAAATTGAATTTCCACCAATTCAGTTAATAGAAAGTAATGAAAATGAATGTTATGATGATTCTAATTCTTCAGAAATTGATTCCAAAGATAACATCAAATTAATATCCGATTGTTATGATATTTCCAAAGAACATGACTTAAATATTTCAAATTGTATTGATGACGATATTTTTAGAAGAGACTTAAAGAATAAAGGAAAATTTAATGAAATTAAACTAAATATAATAGCATCTGACAAAAATAAAGGTTATAAAAATAAATTTGGTAGACTAACTTTAAATAGAAATAATGTTAAAACAGAAACACAGGATTTAAATCAAGGAATAAGTAATTGTCATGAATATAACAAACCCAATTCTGATACAACACAAGCTCTTAGTACAAGAAAAATAAATGTTAATGAAAATTGTAGCAGTATTATTGGTGAAAATGATGGAAAAATAATAAATAAAATCGTGTTACAAAAATTACATTTTGATGAAACTGTACTAAAACAAGTAACTATTGATAATACATGTCGGGAAATTGAAGATATTAATCATATAACTGTAGCATTTGAGGAAATTGTATCAAATAAAGAAGCATTTTCACCTGGAAATCAAATAGAAGCTGATGAAGAAATTAAGCAAGTCGAAATAAAAACTAATTCTACCAGCATTTCAGACTCTGGTTGCTCCATAAATTTAAATTCTGGTATTCAGAGAGGACGACAGGTTAACCGAAAACGTGCGTTTAGTAGCTGTTCACAAAATTCTTCTACGTCACAACCCGAATTAAATAATTGCATATCGGAAGATAAAACGGAAGTGAAAAAGAAGAGACGCGGTAAATAAATTTTATGTTCTATAATTTCAATTATGCCACGAAGTACATCTTACATGCTATGTATGAATACGGTCATTTATGATATTAAAACAATGTTATGGTGGAATCTCACAATATTGTTATGCTTGTTGACTCTTAAAGAATCCTTAAAATATAGTCTTACGTTACCTTATCTTTTTAATATATTTTTCAGTGTTAACAACACCACAAGAATATTATACAACCAATGGAGAAACAGAATTTGGTGGTGAAGAAATGGAATTAGAAATACCCACCAAAACAGCTGCTTTAGAGGTACAACATTAACATATATCTATATATATATTTTGTCAAATAAGTTACTAATAATTCAATTGATATTATTTTAGGTTCCACGTTGGAGAGAACATATATATACTACTTGCCACAGCGAGGAAGGTATTGAAAATATGGATGACCAAGTTTTTGCAAAGAGACATCAGAAATGGGAAAGTGAAGAGCGAAGACGAAAACGGTAATTAATATAAGTGAATACGTATTAGTTATTAACATTTTACTAAGAAATAAGTACCGTTTCAAAATCAATTATATTAAATTGTATTCTAATTTAATTTCAGTTGGGATGTGCAAAGAATACGTGAACAGCGAAATATTGAAAGATTGAAATCTCGTAAAAGTCGTGCATCTATTCGCGGTGGAACCTCACCTGGAGATCAATCCCAGCCATTACCAACATCTTCACTATGGCCAGAAGCTCAGAATGTGAGATTTGTACACATTACCGAGCAACTACCTGTGTGTGCCCTAGGAGAAGGGGTTCCTGTAATTTGTTCTGGGTATTTTGCTTTTCTATTTTATCTACCTACTTTATCCTTTTATATTATTAATAGATAATTTTTAATATTTATTCGTATAAAAAAAATCTGTTCTTAATTTACAGAGAGTTTAAATTGCCGTGGTATAATTTCTCCGTACAACCAGTAGAAGAACCATCCCAAAGGCATAACTCCAGAACACCAAATAGGCGACGACGTCGACAGAAGCGCCAACGTAATAAAAGATAAAGTTAAGGATGAAACAATACTCAAATCAACAAACATTTTTTATGTTGTAAGTGTTTCTTATGTTTTACGCATTTGTAAAAACTGTATAAAGATTAGAATTAAAATTGTATAATAGTTACAAAAACAAGAGAGAAAAAAAATTTTGAAATTATTTTGATTATAAGTATATCAATCAAATTCAGATTTAGTTATGTCCTATTTTTTTTATGTAGTTGACTTTCATAGCAAATGACTGCGCAGTTTGTCACAAGCAAATAATTTTATATATATTTTCAATCAGAATTTCAAATTGGAATTTTTTTTAAAAAACTCGAAATCGAATGAGGAAATAATAATTTGAAAATTGACTTGATCAGATGATCATAAACAATAAAATAAAAATACAAAAAAGATTACAATTAAAATTTACGTTGGTATTTTTTGAAAATATTTCAAATATCTGATTTTTTATTAAAAGAAATTACTTTTAATGTGTATTAGAATTTGCACCTGCAACAAATACGATCGTACTTGTAGTACAATATTTTTTAAATATAAAATATTGAATTTTTGGTATATTTTTGTTTAAATAATGTATATTAATTTATAATAAAAATCGAATCTTTGTATATCATCTCTAGTCAATATTTTATAGATTTACGTTAGTCCACAACAAATTATGTGTTACTTTATATCTCTATTGCTATCAATTAATTTATATGGATTTGTTTTTATATAGTTGTCTTATGTATTTTTTAATGTACGTTTTATCAACAACATAATTAATTCTTTTGGAATAATCTGTATATAACTTATTCAAAAACAAAACAAAATATTTGTAACTATTACAATTTTTTTTAAACAAAATGAATTTAATTTAAGTAAAAATTAGTATTTTCTTTTAAAATTAATTAAGTTTCATTTAAGGACATAGTTTATAACACTTGAAAGAATAAATATATATTAGTGTATAGAATGAATTACATTTAAAATCAATGAACAATTGCAAAGGAAATGGTACCTACCTATTTTTTCAAACATTCTAATTTTGAATTTACATTAAGTCTCTTCAGGAATGTAAATTCTGTTGATAGAAAAGTAATTTATCTGTTTGTTTAATCAAGCTAAGCGGTCGACGTTTTTTTAAAATCAATGTATTTAAGATTTTTAAATCAGTTAATATACAAAAAGTATCAGTATTTTGCAAATATTTGCTATAGAATTTTTGTTCAATTTATTTATTTAAAAATGTTTAACTTATTTTTTTTAATCAGTGAACAATTTCTAATTTATTTTCTGGCGTTCACTTTGTGTTTCTTATAATAATTTTGAAGTTTTAATAATATCAATTAATTAATAAATAGAATTACATGCCTCAAATATCTCATGACTTTTATAAATCACAATAATCACATATATTAATTTAAGCAAAGAAAACTAAGCTTTATTTTTTATGAGTAAAAAACGCTTCTTTATTTTAGGATCTTATTTTAGGTTTTGTAAATATATTTTTAATATTTATATTGCTTCAAACAAAAAAAATATGAGTGATTCAGAAAATACAGGCAGTGAAATTAGTTTAATTTGTTTTAGTATATTGTAAATTAGTGCTTTAGTATAAAATATCTATTTAATAAAATTATAAAATATTTTAATGAAAAATTGTTTTAATATGAATTTCTTAGGGTGTTTTTTTGTGTACAATAGAAGGTCCATATTCTGCGTATTCCTGTTTAGTTATCCATTTTTCTTGAAATGTATTCAACGAGGATAAAATTGAACCTCCTGTCCAAACAGAGTGTTTTCTATCAGGTGGAGCAATGATTTTAAGTTTAACAGTTTTAGGTACAAGTGCCGTCAGTTCTTTGGTTACGCGATCAAGAAATCCCGGGAACATGGTTGTACCTATAACAAGAAACAACAATAAATCCTGTCGTTAAAGTATTAGGCTAACTTCCAAGTGTATACTTGTCACGAAACTCGCTAAGTTGGCGGAAGTTTATAGTGCAACTGCTCCATATCTAGCAGTTATACAAAAACTGTATACACATTGTCAAAATTGACTCGTCTATCCGAATTGGTATTAACTATTTTTATTCTGGACTCACTGGTAAGAAAAATTAGGCCTGGTGAACAAAATATTTGGAATTATTACGCCCCAGTTATCTAGAAAAGTTTTTTCGCTAATTTGCCGCATGAAGTGATTAAGACCCTACAAACAATTTCACTAAATCTCGTCCGAATCTAATACGATTCTAAAGCGATTCGGTTCAATCCGTTCGAATCTAATACGAATCTTAACAACATTGTTTGTAGGGGAGCTTTTTATCACTGGTAAAAATTACATACAGAATAAGACTATTGTACTTTTTAATACAGTTACCTCCAGACAAAACAATGTTTGAATATAAATCCTTGCGTATGTCCATATCACACTTCTGAATCGATTTGAATATCATCTCATGTATTCCACTTTCTTCTATACCAACACTAGGAGGCTTAAACAATATCTCCGGACAGCAGAATCTTTCTTGAGAAATTTTAATTACCTGCAATAAAAAAGTAAAGACTCGTAACCCAGAAATTATTTTATTAAGAGTTAAGCTGTTAAAGAAATAAGCTAAAGATTCATACTTGGCCATCTGGTAATTTGTAGTTGCAATCGCATTTATTTTGTGCTTTTTCTTTCTCAAAATCGAGTGCTACGTAACATAATTTTTCTTTGATATCTCTTGCTATATCCTCTTCCGTTGTTGTTGTAAAAGAATAGCCACGTTCATTTAATAGACCCATAAGGATATTTGTAAGATCGTAACCTGCTAAATCCATTCGAAGAACTCCGTGGGGTACCGTGAATCCTAATTGAAAAAATAATTATTTATTATTTACTTATTCTGCGGTTGTGATTTCTGTCTATAACCGGTACGTACCGTCATAAATTGGCACAACGTGGGTTACACCATCCCCAGAGTCTAGTACTATACCAGTAGTTCGTCCTGATGCGTACAACGACAATGCTGCTTGAATGGCGACATTCCTAAATTCAGAAAATCATTTTCGCAACAAATACAAAATAAATTAAAGAAAGATATGTAATCATATTTGATTTAGCATTGGGTATAGAAAGTAAGTACTCTTACCCGTTGTTACTATTAGAACAGGGTGTATAAAAAAAATTAAAGTTGCTGTTAAGGAATAATATAACGTCGCTTCAACGATCTTGGCCAAGGTAAAATACTATATGATATACTCATATTCTATTTTTATACCATTTATTCTTTCTGCTTTTACATACAAGTATAAATTATTTATTAATTTCTGTGTATTATATATACTATAAATTGTTTATTTGTTTATTGTTATTTATAAATTGAAAATTGGAATAAAGACTTTTAAAACATTAAACCAGTACTAGAAATAATTATTGATAACAGACAAATGCGCCTAGACTAGCTGCAACTTCAGTTGCACCATTTAAGTGTGCAGATAATATATATTTCATTAAAATATGACGTGAGTTCACTGAATTATATATGAAAAAAGACTGAAGAGATGGAGAGGATAATAAAGAGGATAGTTAGAAAAAGAGAAGAGGTAAACCGAAAATAAATAAATTAAATTTTTTTTTTAAATAAATAGCTTGTGAGTAGGATGTATAGATAAAGAGCGATAAGTGAAGAAGAATGGGGAAATAATGAAAATAATAAAAATGATGGAAGAACTTAGTTAAGAAATATAATACACAAATAAAAGGACAAGAAAAACAATTTAGTAGGATACAGTATAAAAAAAAGAACGGTAAGAGCAGCAGCAGGGGCCAATGAAGAGAAAACCCAACGAGAAGGAGACAGTAATGGGTCAGAAAGGAAATTTTTTTGATAAAATAAAATAGTTTCATTATCTAAATGAGAAGGAATTAGAGGAATCAAAAGTTTAATGGCAACACATTTAAGAAACAAATAATACTATTATTCATATATTTCAATAGCAAAACGTTTTATAATTTTTAAAACACTTTTTATCTTTATCAGTCAACTTTATTGACTTGATGAATCGGACATTGACGCAGGTAGCCGTAATAATCAATATATCCAGATTTTATCTTTCTATAATTTTAATTCAATAAATATGAATTGATAAAGAGTGTTAAATCAATTTTAAGACAACCTTGCTTAAGATATAAATCAACTCGATAACGTGTTCACATTCTGCCGAAATTGTAAAAGCATAAAAGTTCATACTTACATAGCTCTAGCATTGAATGTCTCAAACATAATTTGCGCCATTTTTTCACGATTGCTTTTGGGATTAAAAGGGGCTTCTGTCAGAAGTATAGAGTAATCCTTCGGATCAATTTTCAGCTCATTATAAAATGTGTGATGCCAAATCTTTTCCATGTCTTCCCAATTTGTTACAACTCCTCGAGATATTGGATTTGTCAAAGTTAAGTCGTTCCTGTTTCGTGCCTCATATCCAACGTATCTGTCTTTTTGGTCTCCGGTTACTTGAATACCCTTAAAATATAGATTTACATCATTCTTATGAAGTATGTTTTGTTATTCCAGAACAACATTCTGTTCAATAAAGAACAGGTCGGTAGAAGCCAGAGACACAGAGGAAAATCTCACTCTCAATAAAGTAATACATTATTTCTTGAACTTAAATATATAAGACATATATTACCGATGAAATAACATTGAAAAGGACCAATTAATCCTGAACGATAATAATTAACAACAAGAAATATTTATAGCTGCTATACTTAACTAAACCAAACATCTCTTAATTTTTATGTATATGTGTTTAATCTCTTAAACATTTATACAACGTGAAGTAGTTACGTTAGCAACACGCCTGATGTGATTACTTCCACTAATACACAGAATAGTTTCTTATTCTTTAACTACTAATTAAACACTTAAAAAATTATTAACTGAAATTTAACATTTATTTCATGGCATTTTTCATTAAAAATATTTTACCGTATCACATGGAAAATTACCTGTGTATGTAATGCAAGATAGGTTGCAGGCGTTCCAGGCGCAGTTGATAATTCTATATAGTATATCAAAGTTTACAAACGTTATCAAATAAATTCAGAAATAAAAATAAATAAATAATTCGTAGTCTAAACAGTCTTTCCAATACTAATTAGATAATTTTAAACTAATATCTCTATTCTTTCGTCTCTTGATAAATAATATATTCGGAATGGGCTTGTGTCCTATGTCTTAATTTCTATAAAAGTGTACTATACTCGTATATTGATAAAGTTGGTTACTAGAACCTCAAATGTTCAATTATATTTTAATAACTCCTTATATGTTAAGAGATATTAACAATTAAAAAAGTCATTTTGTCTCTTTAATTATTAAAGGGATTCAACGTTGTACACATTCCAAGTGCATGTGACATCACAATCCTTGTGTAAGGTTACCAACCTTACAGATCATAAATCTCTGCTATATGTATTTATATATCAAAATATCAAATATTATTTACAGCTATTTCAAGGAACAACCAAATTTCAATATTATGTCTGTCTTAACAGGGTTAAATAAAATAAAAACTTATTATTCTTTGACTTGACTTGATTATTTGACTACCAACAGCTACAAAACATTACCACAGCACTGACCTACTCATCAAATAACTGACGTTAAAATGCATTTCACGTCATAAAAATATGGCCGACCATTTCTAGCGCTAAAACTACAATAGGCTTGTGTCCTCATTTTTTAGTGGTCGATTTTTCAATTGTTGATTGAAATTGATGTTAATAAATGTGTATTGGCGTGTCTATTTTATTAAATATCTAAATATTGACGGAGATATAGCAATTAAAAATTTGAATTGTAGTTTTAGCGCTAGAAATGGTCGCCCATATTTGTATGACGTGAAATGCATTTTAACGTCAGTTATTTGTTGAGTAGGTCAGTGTTGTGGTAATGTTTTGTAGCTGTTGGTACTCAAATAATCAAGTCAAGTCAAAGAATAATAAGTTTTTATTTTATTTAACCCTGTTAAGGCAGACATAATATTGAAATTTTATTGTTCCTTGAAATAACTGTAAATAATATTTGATATTTTGATATATAAATACATATAGCAGAGATTTATGATCTGTAAGGTTGGTAACCTTACACAAGGATTGTGATGTCACATGCACTTGGAGTTTGTACAACGTTGAATCCCTTTAATAATTAAAGAGACAAAATGACTTTTTTAATTGTTAATATCTCCTAACATATAAGGAGTTATTAGAAAATAATGGAACATTTGAGGTTCTAGTTACCCACTTTATCAATATATAGTACACTTTTACAGAAATTAAGACATAGGACACAAGCCCATTCAAACTTTTAATTGCTATATCTCCGTCAACATTTACATATCTAATAAAATAGACACGCCAATACACATTTATTAACATCAATTTCAATAAACAATTGAAAAATCGACCACTAAAAAATGAGGACACAAGCCCATTACAAAGTTTTGGAAAAATGTGATCAATAAATATAATAAAAATTTGAGCCTAACCTGTTTACGTGGATATCCAATCACCGAAGGAAAAACAGTTGCTGGACTCACTTCCCCAGCGAAACCAGCTTTGCACACTCCGGTTCCATTGTCAATAACAATTGCTGACACATCAGTTTGCATTTTGAAAAATTAATCTGCAATCAATATCATCATTAATTAATAATTAATTATTTTAATATGGCCCAATGTTTAGGAAGGATTAAGGGAAGCTGCGGTGTTTTGACTTGTTATAGAAAGTCGTAGCAAAAGTTAGTTAATACTATCTGCTAATAGTTTTCTATGGCAGGTGCGTATCGGTCTAACAATTTATTTTTATTTCTTAACTGACCATTTTAACTAACTTTTACAATAACTATGAGTTCTGTAAGCGGTCCATAAAGTTGCAGATTAATACATTATTACACATCTCCCAATATTTAGTTTGACATAACAGCATTCCAGCGATATTAGACAAGATTATCTGCAATAACATTTTGTCTGGTTGCATTTATGAGTTATCTAAGTATTGAAACTGATAGAGGACTATATTTTATGTGTAACTGCATACTCAATAAACATGTAAAAACACTAAAACTATTGGAGGCAGTAATTAAAAAGAGCGGCAGCTTTAAATATTTGATCCACGTCAAAAAATTCAAGATCCTGAGCTGGTCTTACTATTAATATTTATTTTATTGTTTGTTGGTTATATTAGAAACAGAAAATATTTATTCCTAATACGTACGTATTGGTGATATTCTTTTTACATAAACAATTTAATTAGACGAATCGTGGTGATATCGCTGAAACATCAACCCAAGTAAATAAAACACTTGTACTTTAGAATGTTTAATTTCTGAGATAATTTGACAACAACGTCTGTATCATTACATAATTTAAAAATACAATAAAAATTTCAAAAATATTAATACCGCTACTGTGTTTTTGTGTTAACTGCCATTGACCAAAACAAAAAACACTCACCCTGGACAAAACTAAATGAGAAACTGATTCATTAAAAGATGACGTTAATTTCAATGTGAGCTGTCTGTTATCTATGTTTTACTTACTGATAAGAGAGTGTGCATATTAAGATAAGATGTTGTACAGTATTGCGCCAGTCAGGTAAATGATTTGTTTCATATCGCTGATGTTTATCTTACATATTGAAATACAAACAAACTTAGAAATATATAAATGTATGGATCCCGTTAATCTATTAGAATATGAAACACTTTCAAATATATTTATATAAAGTATACTAGCGTTTACAGAATTACATTTAGCGTATGGCGAATTATTTAGTTTAAATATAATTATAACATTGCAATTTGTAAATTAGATACCAAAGTTATCAAAGCTCCGCAGCAAATAGATTTTCTGCATTTCTTGAGATGAAAAAAGGTATGAAGAAGGAAATAAGAAACAGAGATTTCTAAATGCTTGTAACGATAGATATTTGCACTTTGTCAACAGTTTAGTAAATTATGTATCATACAAGATCAATATTAATCAGTTGACAGATGTTAATAATTAATTTTTTAAAATTAATTATTTAGCAAAGAACTAAACATGGAATGCGCCATCTTCTAAGCAATAGATATAACAGATATAGTTGATGATTTGTTTTTTAGATGGCAGTATTACTTTACAAATTACAACGCCTGATTAATTTGCAACTACAAATACATTGATTTGTGTGATTATAGTTGCAAGCTGATCAGGCGCTGATAATAAAATATATTTGCATTATTTGACACGAAAATACTCTTTGCATATGAATATGTTGCATTTTTAGTTCATTTTAAATATCTACACGATTTTATGCGACCGTTTTTATATTCATTAACATTTTTTTCTAAATTTTCTTTTGGAGTCTGTGAAATATTTTGATGCAGTTATGTTCGCTAGGCTGTAAATTAAATAACTGCTTCATTACATGTTAAATATACACGCGACTCTGGTTTTTATGCGACCTTTTTTAAGTCCATGGACAATTTTTTTCTAAATTCTTTTTGGGATTTCTTAAATTTTTTTGATGCAGTTAGGTTCGTTAGGCTTTAAATTAAATAACTACTTCATTACATTTTAAATATACAAGCGATTTTGGCTTTTATGCGACCTTTTTTAAATTCATGGACATTTTTTTTCTAAAATTTTTTTGGGATTTCTTAAATTTTTTTGATGCAGTTATGTTCTTTAGGCTTTAAATTAAATAACTGCCTCATTACATTTTAAATATACAAGCGATTCTGGCTTTTATGCGACTTTTTTAAATCCATGGACATTTTTTTTCTAAATTTTTTTTGGGATTTCTTAATTTTTTTTGATGCAGTTATGTTCGCTAGGGTTTAAATTAAATAACTGCTTCATTACATTTTAAATATCTATGCGATTTTGGCTTTTATGCGACCTTTTTTATTTTCATGGACATTTTTTTCAAAAAGAAAAAATTACATTTTCTTTAATTTTTTTGATGTAGTTATGTTCGCTATGCTTTAAAATAAAGAACTGTTTCATTAGATTTTAAATATCTACGCAGAAACTCAAAAAATTGCATTGCTCTTAAAATCATAAAAGTGAACCTTTTCATCATTTTTAACAAGATTATAGTCTTCTTTCTATATGGAGATTTAATATATTGATATACCATAAACTAAAATACTTATTTAAAAATGAATTATAAATTTGAAATCAGCATTCAAAATTAAGTTAACATTCGTTATAAAATGACATTATATTTTTCTAAAATTTTTATGAAAAGTAAGAAGGTTATACTCTTGTTACTTTTCATAAAAATTGAAAAAAAAATAAGAGATTTATAACGGATTTTAACTTAATTTTGAATGCTGATTTCAAATTTATAATTCATTTTTAAATAAGTATTTTAGTTTATGATATATCAATATACGAGTATTAAATCTCCATATAGAAAGAAGACTATAATCTTGTTAAAAATGATGAAAAGGTTCACTTTTATGATTTTAAGAGCAATGCAATTTTTTGAGTTTCTGCGTAGATATTTAAAATCTAATGATGCAGTTCTTTATTTTAAAGCATAGCGAACATACCTGAACCAAAAAAAATTAAGAAATCCCAAAAAAATTTTAGAAAGAAAATGTCCATGGATTTAAAAAACGTCGCATAAAAGCCAGAATCGCTTGTATATTTAAAATGTAATGAAGCAGTTATTTAATTTAAAGCCTAACGAACATAACTGCATCAAAAAAATTTAAGAAATCCTAAAAAAAATTTAGAAAGAAAATGTCCATGGATTTAAAAAAGGTCGCATAAAAGCCAAAATTGCGTGTATATTTAAAATGTAATGAAGCAGTTATTTAATTTAAATCCTAACGAACATAACTGCATCAAAAAAATTTAAGAAATCCCAAAAAAATTTTAGAAAAAAAAAGTCCATGGATTTATAAAAAGTCGCATAAAAGCCAGAATCACGTAGATATTTAAAATGTAATGATGCAGTTTTTTATTTTAGAGCATAGCGACATAACTACATCAAAATATTTCAAAAAATCAAAAAAAGAAAATTAGAAAAAAATGTCCATGAATTTAAAAAAGGGCGCATAAAAGTTAGAATCGCGTAGGTATTTAAAATGTAATGAAGCATTTCTTTATTTTAGAGCATAGCGAACATAACTACATGAAAACATTTCAAAGAATAAAAAAAAAAAAAAATTTTAAAATGTCCATGGATTTAAAAAAGGTCGTATAAAAACCAGAATCGCGTAGATATTTAAAATGTAATGAAGCATTTCTTTATTTTAGAGCATAGCAAACATAAGTACATCAAAATATTTCAAAGAATAAAAGAAAAATATTTTTTTTAAATGTCCATGTATTTAAAAAAGGTTTCCAAGTTAAATGCCATAACACCACATATTGCTACACTGTTATATTGTTATTGCTATAAATGAATTACTATTTATGAGTTAGCACATACAATGACTTCGTACAGTTACATAAGGTGAACGTTTATAAAATGTAACAGAGGTAATAAAATTTAATTGCTAATTCGTGAATAAAATGCGTATAAGAATGTAATACTTCTTCCGTCAATTAGTTAACCTTGTAAATTTTACTCGTAACTAGTGTTGCCAATCTGCCAGGCGCAATGATGTCCATAAGTCTCAGATTTTACACGTACTATTATAAATGGGCCTGTTAATGTGGGCATGTCTTAATTTTTATAAAACTGTACTATATATTGATAAAGTTGGCTACCAGAACCTTAAAAGTCCTATTATTTTATTATTATTATTATTTATTGTTTATTGTTCGCCTTTCGGCTTTACAATCTACATTCTTAATACATACTTCAAATTACAATTAAATTTACATTATTCTCCACCAGCTTATTTATTCTCCTGTTTTTTCTTTCCTTCTTACTATTTCCGCCATCCACCTCTTTCCTTCACTGCCTCCCTTTAATAGCTGGCCGATATTCCTTTCGCTCGCTACTTTTTTCTTACACTCAAACTTAATGTGCTCCAGTGCTATTATTTTATAATAATTCTTATATTTTAGAGGATATTATCAATTTAAAAGCCATTTTGTCACTTTAATTATTAATTATAAATTTATTTTTTTAACGTTATTATAAATGAAACACATTATATGAAATTTCATTATTTTATTTAATCCAATACATTTTTGTTTGTAATAACATTAAATATATAAAATGAAAATTACAACAATAAGCTCTGTAAACATTTAGTAAGGACTAGAACCTGAATAATTAAGAATTAAGATTGAAATTTCATATATTGACAAAGGTAGGCATTTTTATATATAGTAAACAGTAAAAATTGCTACTAATTAATAAATAATATTAAAAGAAACATAATTTTTCAAAATTTTAATTTATTAGTGACATCTATTAAAGAATAGCTCAATTTATTATAAACAGTTCAATATTTGCTAAACAGATGGCAATATTATTATAACGCCTAGATATAATGCAACCTTAATAACATCACTGTGAAACACTTTCATTTTCTAAATTAATAAAGCTTTAAGATTAAATTCATTTCTTCCGTTGCTATATTCTACGCCTCTTTTTTCTTTTCGTCCTTCTTACTTTCACCATCCATCTTCTTCCTTCTCTTTTCTCTAGCAACAGATGCTCCATCTGCCTTCTGATTTCCACCCTCCATACATCTATTCCTCCCTTCTACATAACCAGCATGCCTTCTCCTGTACCTCCTCTCCAATCGTCACTTCCTTCTTATTCGTTTTCAAGCCTGAAAAATTTAATTTTTCCTTTTGTTTCTCTACATCTACTACTACTTCTCTGCTATATCACTTTCTTTAATGACTCCCAGCACCTCGTTTTAATCCCCGATCATCTCCTCTCCTTCTTCTCCTCTTCAACTTCTTCACCGCTATTTCTCTTGCTTCATAGTATCATCTTCTTTCCTTTTTCCACCGCGTTAACATCCCCTCCCCCTCTAGTCTCTTACTAATTTCGTCTCTTAGGTAGATTCGTATGTATTTATTTATGCGTGTATTTTAAAGCAATACTTTTATAAAAACTCCAAACAGGATTAAAACTCCACTTAAGTAGAACGAACAAGAGGAGTTGCACAGATTTGTGCTGCACACGTAGCAATTTGAGAACTGCACGTTGTATTGGATCTCCCGAGTCCGGCAGATTTGCTGCTGCGTTGCTCCAAGAGTTGCCAAAACACATCCTTTTTCAGTTACTGTTCCACTTGTTACTACAACAGAAAAATATAAATTTTATTTATTTGATGATATATTTTTGCTATATCATTATGATTTTTGATAGAATAAAGTCTCGCTTACATTTTGCTGTTGTTGTTATACATCTGTACTGTGAGCCACTTGGACAAGTTGTTGCTATTAGATTTGTACACCCTCGGTCTGTCATATTTTGACATATATAGCATTGTAATGAATTTGGCCTTACTGTTGTAGGATAACTAGTTGGGGGATATATTGGTGGAGTAGGAGGGTATATTGTAGAATTGGTAGTTGAATTTGTTGTAGAATTTCCTGTTGGTTTTGTTGGAGGATAAATTGGTGGTCTTGTTGTAGTTGTAGTTCTTCTAGTTGTAGTTGTAGTTCTTCTAGTTGTAGTTGTTGTCCTTCTTGTGGTTCTTGTTGTTCTATATATATTATTTTCAGTATTGCACAAATCTGTTTCACAAATATAAAATTGTGACAGTGTTATTTGGAGGATTTTTTCCAGCATTTCTTGAATTTGTTTGTCCGTTGCACCATAATTTGACCATAAACATCCTTGGTCTGTAATGTTGGCGTATGCATCTAAAAGAAAACATAGATATATTACTTATCGTCTGCAATTATTTAAGATTAAATGTTAGCGCTTTAAATATTTTCATTCAGTTCTATCAGTCCGACAACAGACTGTGGCATTACAGTATTTTTACTTAAATGCAAGGAAATGAACTGCCTGCAACTTCCAAATGCAATTGACTTCTATTTTCATCAGTTCTCATGTTACTCTTCATTAATAGTTTAAAGTAAAACAGATAAAATTAATGCAATGAAACATTAAGATATTTCACTAAATGTGTTCCGAACTGGAAAAACACATCACACGAAACTAAAGTGATAGTACATTTGACGGAGCTGTAATTAATGTTAAGTAATAATTAATAACTGCATAATTGCCTTTACCTGCTCCTTTAAAGGTAACACAATAGACATCCACAAAATCACTACTGGAAGAATTCATCGTATTGTACATTCCCCTGGAACTTGTCAACATTTCTGTAGCATTTTTAGGAGGTATACTAGGGCAGTTGTAGTCATATGTTTCCAAACATTTTGTTCCCAAATAATCTAAGCATCTCAAGCAATTAAGACACAAACCTAAAATCCAAAAGTATAATTTATATCTGACATATTTATATAACATATACGTAATAAATACATTTATACTGATAACGTACTAACCTTGATTGGAAAATAAAACCACAATGAGGAAAATATAAATCACTTTCATACTAATATTATTTCTTTTAGATTCTGGATTATCCTAATAATGTATTTCAAATATTGTTCCTGAATGTAAATGTGTCCCTCCAGATTACATGAAAACTATGCTCTGTGTTCGATAAAAATATTTTAAATACATTTCCCGAAAATAGATAACATTGTCCAAGAATTAGATTGACAAGATACGTCACTGACACAATACCGTTTGTATGATTCACTAATCATAGATTAGGTTATCATCCAAAATTATCAAATTTTGCGATGCTTCAGATTGGTATTTTTTGTTATCATACATCTGTGACTCAAGCTATTTTTAGTTTTATTATGTCCATTGTTGTATTATTATGTCCGCACTTTCTAAACACGCAACAAGTGTTTTACTTTAATATACGCATCGAAATGAATTCAGAAACAATAACTTGTAGTATGCGTTCATATGTCAGTACCACAAGCATTCGTTATGTCAAATGGATTTTTAATTTCTTTCACAATGAATAAAAAAAAAATGTTTCTTTATTATTTTATTTAAAGTTAAAAATAAATTATACAAACAAATTAAATGTTAAACAATTGCACACGATTTTACTCCTGAACCTTTCTAGTTATAGTTATTATTAAAAAAAATAATTTATAAATAAAAGTATAAATAAAAAAAGCATTACTACTAAAGTAAATGATCATTTTAAATATAACGGTTATGCAAGTTAGAGTAAAATCTTTTTAAGCTACCGTTGCAAAAATCAAAAAGGGATATAATTTAATGTAATTAGAAACATTTTCTGTGTACAATGGCTGGTCCAGACTCCTCGTATTCCTGTTTGGAGATCCACATTTGCTGGAATGTTGATAGAGACGCCAAAATTGATCCACCGATCCATACAGAATATTTGCGTTCTGGTGGAGCTATTATTTTGATTTTCATTGTTGATGGAGCCAGTGATGTAATCTCCTTTTGCATGCGGTCTGCGATGCCTGGGTACATTGTAGTTCCTGTAAAAAAATTAATAATAACTCAGTGAGAAACTAAAAAGAAAATATACATGTCGTTACATAATATTTTTATATTTCGCGCTCAATGTACTGAACTAATACTGGCTGCTAAGTTATACTGTGTACACTGTTTCTTTTATATTAAGAAACGGATTTATCTTTGTAATTAATGATTGTCGAGACAATGTCTTACCTCCAGAAAGTACAGTATTGGCATAAAGATCCTTACGGATGTCTACATCACACTTCATGATGGAATTGTAAGTAGTTTCGTGAATTCCACAAGCTTCCATTCCCAAGAACGAAGGCTGGAACATTGCTTCAGGGCAACGGAATCTTTCATTACCAATTGTAATCACCTTAAATAGAATTCACCATAAATATTTAAAATATGACACAGATATATTAAATATGATAGTAAAATGTACCTGGCCATCAGGTAGTTCATAACTTTTTTCTAAACTACTTGAACTAGCTGCAGTTGCCATTTCTTGTTCAAAATCAAGTGCTACATAGCATAATTTTTCTTTGATGTCTCTAACAATTTCACGTTCTGCTGTTGTTGTGAAAGAATAGCCTCTCTCCGTTAGTACTTTCATTAGGTAGTCTGTTAGATCTCTGCCAGCCAAATCCAAACGGAGGATAGCATGAGGAAGTGCGTATCCTGAAAAATAAATACATATTGTTTCATTTGTATTTTGGCGCCTTATTGTATTGTATTCAGAGCTGCGTAGCGGCAGTCAATGGAACTACAACCAGCTGTTATGAAATATGTTGCCTTTATTTGAACTACTGATACATATGCAAATAACAGTTAATAGAGTACTAATGTAGCACAAAAAGAACTACACTGTCCTGAAATTTCTTATGCCTTTTACTTGACTTAATATTTCATAGTATTATTGCGAATATACCTTCATAAATAGGCACGGTGTGTGATACACCATCTCCTGAGTCCAGCACGATACCTGTTGTACGACCAGAAGCATATAATGACAAGACTGCTTGTATCGCAACGTACCTGCAAGCATATATCTAATTAAGCAACCTACAATCATTGATTTTGTATAAAATCATTTATATCATATAAAAAATTTGCCTACATTGCAGGTGCATTAAATGTTTCAAACATAATTTGTGTCATTTTTTCTCTATTTGCTTTGGGATTTAAAGGTGCTTCTGTCAGCAAAACGGGATGCTCTTCTGGAGCAACTCGAAGCTCATTGTAGAATGTGTGATGCCAGATCTTTTCCATATCATCCCAATTTGTTACAATACCGTGTTCAATAGGATACTTGACTGTTAAAATACCTCTCTTGCTTTGGGCTTCATCACCAACATAACTGTCTTTTTGTCCCATGCCTACCATTATACCCTGCAATGACATTTATTCAATAATGTTCACATTTATTAATGCTGTTTCGAATATGAACTACTTATTGAACAAATAATATTCAAACCTGATATCTTGGACGCCCTACGATAGATGGAAAAACTGCTCGAGGAGCGTCGTCTCCAGCAAATCCAGCTTTGCACATTCCGGATCCATTGTCGACAACGAGGGCAGCAACATCATCGTCACACATTTTGAGTTAGTTTCTGATAAATATATATATGTTATAAGTTACTATAGTTGCATAAGTATTAGGGATAGATCTTAAATGAAACAATACAACATTTCTACATCCTATCCTGTACTAAATTAAGGATTAAAGGCTTTTAGAATAGGCATAAAAGTTTTGTTTAAGTAAAATATTACATGAATATAGAGTAGATCAATATTTTTTGTATTCATTGTGACTGGATATAATTTAATTCAGCGAACAAGCAAGAAAAAGATAATTTGGAACAAGTTCTCAGAGATGTCACTGTACTCGGTATATCAGGAGCCTGCAGTACATTTATGCGGCCCTGATAATGATTATTTATTCATTTAAAATTACAGCGGTATTATCTCCTTATCTTTTCTCTAGATTTAAAAGTATTTTTGAAACCACTTCATTAATTATAATTAGATGACTTAACTGTTATATTTTTTATAATTAATCTGTTAGAATTCTCTCACGCTATGAATTTATTTTTGAAATTCCATATTTAGTTTTTTAACAATGCAATTGTAAAAATAGTTGCATTTCTTCTGCAAAAATAGTAACAAGTCAAGGATTTATATAGAATGAACCGAAAATAGTAAAAATTGCTTGTTAAAGAGAGAAATTACATTTATGTTAAAAATAGGTCTAAAAATGAATCGGTAAAACAGCAATCCATCTTTTGAATATTTAGCTAATAAACATATATTAGCATAAGTTTCAATAAAATTTATTAAACCTGACTTTAAAAAATGAGTTCATGAGTCAATTCAATTGAAAGTTGAAACCGGTCTCTAAATTTATTTCGTTTCAAATTTCAAAGAGAAAATATTTTCATTCGCGTTTTCGTTTCATTATTAGGCCACTCTATAAATCGTTGTTTAATGCACTCAGATACACCTTATTAAAAAAATCAGCGTAACAAGTAATCGTTTCCGGCGTTGTTAATAACAGCGATGGTAACAATAGCCAAATAACGTTATTTTTTTTAAATTTTCAAGTAAAAATCCTTCCTGAAATAAACTAGGGAATCGAACCCAGGTGGATTAATCACTTAGAAATTTAGGCACAAAGAAACTAACTTTACCCCTTTATTTAAGAAATATCTAAAAATGTATTTAATACAGGGTGTCCCAAAAATATGTGTACACTGTTTGAATGATTACAACTTTAGCTTGTATTCCCATATAATTAATATTTAAATTGCAAAACAATCTACTGCAGTTGTTCAAAATGATTGACACCCTGAATGAAGGACACCCTGTAATAATTTTGAAGAAGGTATATTTAATGCACAAGTCACTTCACATATTTTCTTAAAGATAATCACAAAAAGAATTCTTATAGTATCACTTGTGTTAATGTATTTAATTGATTTACCTTTGGTAATTGTTACAGGTATAATTAAAACGTAAGACGTTCTGTGCGGCTCTCCAAAGAGACCTTCCATTAAATACTGGACGCCCCTCCAGCCTCCAGCCAGACTATGAGTATGTGCCGTACTATGTATGATTCATGTATTGGTTAGATTTTGAAAGATTAAACAATAATGTCATATTTAATGCATTTAGGCTACTGTAGGTTATAGCACTGTTAGAGATGCGTTTAAATTGCATAGATTTTTAAAAGATTTTACAGATGTTATATAAAGCTTATAGTTTTTTTTTTTATATATAATATCTCGGGCTTCCTAGACACGTAGCCTTTTATCGCCCCTAATAATGTTCTGCTTTAACTTTAATTTTACTTTAACTAAACTTTGTTTATTTTATAGTTCAATAATAAAACCACTTTTCTACAGATTGGACTTGGATTGGACTATTTTTATAAAGGTCGTTTTTTAATTTTCGATTGAAAACAAATTCTAATATATGTTTATTGGCGTTTTTTTGTTATTATAAATATCTAAAAGTTCACGGAGTTATAGTTATATCAATTTTGAATTTCCGTTTTGCCGCTTTTTTTAGATATGCATAATACGTCACTGAACAAATGAGTATACGAGATGATTTTTCTCGTTTTTCACAACCATCGCAATATAAAACTTGATGGGATACACAATCCAACTGTTAGTAGTAAATGACGTATCACACACACTGTCTTTCTCTGTTGTATAAATTTCGTGAAGTGTTCTGTTTTGTGACGTTTCTATCACTATTTCACTTCAATTATAGTTCGCATCAACTTTATCTTCATTTGTATTCTGGAGTGGTTTCGTCATTGGTAGCCGATAAAATAGACATTTCATATGAACGACTGTGAGAAACTGAACTCTAAATGAACTCTTTCATGACAAAAAAGTCTTGCGCGTCTTCAATGGGGATGCGATGTACCATTCATTAGAATTTTCTATAACGTTGGATCCCTATAATAATTAATTATTCTTTTAATTGTTAATATCTCCTAAAATATTCTGGAAAGGTAATAATGACTCAAACGCAATGAAATCGCCCTGGTGATATATGGTCTACAAAAAAATCAAACAAAAACGATTGAGATAATGAACCATCACAATAACCACATTAAAAGCTGGATCGCTACAAAAATAAAAAGATCGTAGTGTCAATTTAGTGTTGTGAATTTTGAGCTTGCCGTTTTGTGCATTGGCCACTTCCAAAGAACCAAATGATCAATTCGGAATCAGTGAAAAATAGCCAAGTAAAAAAACGTATGTAGCCTACTACGCAGTAAACATTTTGGAGAAAATTCTACTTAATTTCTATTACATATCATGAATTTTTTGTCTGGAACGTGTTCGTTTTCTATTCAGTCGTTCATAGGAAAGGCCCTTTTTATGACCTACAGACATTGCAACGACGGTTCACTGCTGAATTA
The DNA here is from genome assembly GCA_963678705.1 of Panorpa germanica. Classification (NCBI taxonomy): domain Eukaryota; kingdom Metazoa; phylum Arthropoda; class Insecta; order Mecoptera; family Panorpidae; genus Panorpa; species Panorpa germanica. Next base: position 11,443,793 of record OY783210.1, read on the forward strand.
AAATCGGAGTCGGTTTATGATTTATGACCGGAGTTATAAACTTGAAACTAGCAGGGGTATAAAACTTAATTGAATTCTACATTTTAGAGTCTGCAAAATATAAATATTTAAATGAAGAAATAAATAGATGTAATCTTTAGTATGGATCGTGATTTTTTTAATGAATATTATTCATCTTCAACAATACTCGTTATATTAGTTTTTTACATTGTTTTGGTGATTCAAAAATCCACGATCGGCAGGTCTGCGTTAGGTTTAAAACCTCTGTCTTACCATCGCTAGGTACTATCTTCGTTTATATACATTCTATTCGGGGATTGAGGGAGATAGCGTCTGTCTATTACCGTTAAAGAAATATTTGTTGAAAAAGGATAGCATATACTTTAAACATCTGTACAGAACGAAATATTATACAAGTATACAAGTGTAACGGTGAAAAATATATTTTACTTGTCTAACGCATCTCGTTTCTCTCTCACTTTGGAATAAATGAAATGAATGTGAATTTTAAAAAAATATATCCATGTGGGAAAGAAACAGAAATACTTAATGAATGATGTTGGAAAAAGAAAGAATATTATTATGAAAAACTAACACAAAATCTGTGACAGGTAGAGAACTTGTAAAGCGTTAGAATAGAATTGTACGAGTGACTCGAACTTCACCAAATAGGGCACTTCACCAAAAAGTTTACTGGGTATTGATGTTTTACTTTTTTTTTAAATTTGTTTATATAATTATTTAAAATAAGAAATCTACCGTAATGTGACTCAGAGTAACAGAGCTCAATAAATAATCTATTTCATAATATTAAAACTTTTTGTATTGCTCGAGACACCTGTACATAATATTTGACGTATTAGGTATGCCATCTCTTTTACACTCTGCTGTACATCAGAGAAAGGAATTGATTAGAAAAGCAGAGGGTACATACGACACTGTATAATCATTAATATTTCTGTCTCTTTCTTCATCTTATAACTTCTCGGGCTTCCTAGGCACGTAGCCTTTTCTCTCCCCCAATAATGTTATGCTTTTTTTAAACTTCATATCCCGACGATCTATTCATGGCCTGCACTGCTGTTATAAATTTAAATCTTGCAATCAAAAAGGTAATTTGCTATCCATTTAAATTACACTTTTAAAATATATTTCTAATAATATTGTTTCGTTTGTAATAATTGGACATATGAAGTTAGGACATTATAGTGCAATTTTATAAAATGTAATACTAAGAACATAACCTATAATTGTGACATGTGAAGATGGATGATTAAAAAATAGCGTGATATATTAAATGTACAATATGTGTAAGATATTAACATATATAGTAGCTTTTCTAATGGAAAGTACACATTTTCTACAGAATATTCATGACCTTGGCATGACAGATTTAGTTTATTAATAAACATAAATCTTATTAATTATAATTTCTATTTTGTTGAATTTTTTAATAAATTTCTATTTGTACTACTCGTACAATGATACGAGTGGATACGAGCATCACCTTGTTATTTATTGTAGATATGTTTTCACTCCTCGTGTACACTAATGTAAGTACGGTAACAACGCATATTCACGCACTGGCACTGCGCATAGATTTAATTTAACACCATGCTGTGTATAGATTTGTCTGTAGCTGGTCTAGGCTGTATAGATTAAAATCTCTTACACCTAGGCATCGGTAACATCAAGCCAAGTGTTTAACTTTTACCTTATAATTATGCATATGTTAAACTAAAGAAGAAACCGATTGCACAAATTGTTGCAAAGATATCTGATGCGATTAATAAATTATATTTTTTGAGATTACATCCCGCTAAACACAGAGCCCGAGTTTTACCTTAAATCCGTGTAACTTAAACGAAACGTAATTTAATCTAAATAGGTCGCACTTGCTAATTTTTGTGCAACCTGTCATAAACTTCACACTGCTCTGCAAGTGAATCTAAATAAAACGTTAGAAAATTTCATGAATTTTAATTGATTGTTAAATCTATGTTTGTATTAATGAGATGTTTTTCATTATATTATTAGCATTTAGTAATATAAATATTTATAATTTTTTTAATTGCTATATTAATTATTTGAGCAGTCATATATTTTTTGTAGCATGAAGAGAAATTAAACGATACGGCGTGTTGCACTGGTTAAATCTGATACGAATGGATTACCATAACAAGTTCAAATACTGATTAATACTCGTACAATTTTTAGCAAACTGAGGTTTATTATAAACCTCAAGCAACCTAGACCAAGCGAAATACTTAAATTACATTTTTCATTAGGTAACTGTGTGAGGTTTATGACAAAACTAGAATTGAAAACTCATTTTTTTAGGTTAAGGTTAGGTTCTTTTTAAGATTAGGTTATGTCATAACTGAACTTGCTCTGAGAATTGAAAAAACAGCCTCAAGCCGACGGTGGACTCCTAACGGTTCGATTTACAGTGCAATTTAAATATTAGAAAGATTTTAGGCTTTATTATAACAAAACTTTGAATGCAATATGTATACTATTTTTATTTCAAAATATTGAAATATTGTTCTTCGCTATGATAAAAACTTTGCAATCGATTTTAGAATTATAACCTGAAAAACTATTAAGCTAATATTATGTAAAGTTTTTTTTTTTTTTTATAGATTTTTGGGCTTCGTAGGCACGTAGCCTTTTATCGCCCCTAATACTATTCTGTCTTTTCTTATATATTATACCCAGATAACAAGAATGATCTATTTATGGCTACTGCAGTTATAAATCTCGGTTTCTCAATATGTAAAAGTTTGAATTGTAGTTTTAACGCTAGAATTGGTCGACCATATTTGTATGACGTGAAATGCATTTTAACGTCAGTTATTTGTTGAGTAGGTCAGTGCTGTGGTAATGTTCTGTAGCTGTTGGTATTCAAATAATCAAGTTAAGTCAAAGAATAATAAGTTTTTATTTTATTTTATTTTATTTAACCTAAAAATGAGGACACAAGCCCATTTCAGACACTGTGCCGTAAAAATAGGTTATTTGTCATAATATAATAACATATATAAATAATAAATGCTGCTTTCCTCCTTGAATTACTGAAATGCTAGAAAGCCAGGATGCCAGGATTAGAACGTACTTTAAACTAATAAGGTTAACAAAATTGTAACCTTTTTAGGTTAAATACATATTTAATGTATTGTAAATGTACTGTAATGTAAATTATATGATTCATAATATATTGACCGATAACATTGACAAAAGTCAATTTTAAAGATTTTGTTTCATTGAATTATTTACAATTCATTGATAGTTTATCGTATTTAGTGACGTAGGCATTTATAAGTTGTCATACCTTTTTGTTGCGCAGTGCAACTGCCCTACTAAATGGAAGCTGCGTCTCGATTTAAAGCCTTGTAAGGTAATGTTCTCATATTGAATGAATTTGTATTACGAGTACTTGGACAGCTAAATATGTACCTATATACTCATATGTATAGTATAGGATATACATATGTATATAGAAAATATTTTGTCAGACTTTTATTATACATATCTACTGTACGCACATGGTATTCACAAATGCTGAAACCTTACTGTAATCTTGCATAAAAGTGCTATTTATTTAATGTCTCCCTTTTTCTGATGCTAAGTACTTTATGTTGTCGTGGCCTGCTTTATAAGTTTTATGATTATAGATGGATCACATAATCAAATTAATTTTGATAACAACCAAACTCGGGTAATATAGCGCTAGTCTTATAATTTTAAATTGTTATGGTTATACATATTTTATAAATTTTCCCGTCACTCAAGTTGTGGAGCCTTAGTCCCTCCGCACACAAGGCGACTGGTTGTAAACTAAACGCGAAACGAAGTTTTCAACGAAAACGAGCACGAGCCATGTCGAGCCGTGTATCGTGACTCTATAGAATTTAACAACTACTTTTTAACAATAGTAAAACAGGGGAATCTATTATGTAATATTTGATTGTATGTATGTATTTAAATACTTTTCAATAGTATTCGTAAACATCCACTGGCGTAGCTAGGTATGGGCGAGTCGGTGCAGTGCACCGGGGCCCACAAGCTCAGGGAGCCCTCGGACTTTTATAACTTATATTTATATTTTAACGATTTCACAGTGAAGTAATACTCTTAGTAAATAGTTATTCCCGACAATGCATACAAAACTTTTATAACAAAAACATAAACAATAACAAAAATTCTAAATAGAAATGAATTTTTTTTATTGAGAGTGTATTTCATACTCACTTATGTACAAATTTATCGCTGAACATGAGGGAGGGGGGAAGCATGGACCAGGCAAGAATCTAAGTCTATTACGTAATTCTCTCAGGCAGAGGTACGCATTCTAGAGTTGTTTATGTTGAGATTAAGCTGAAACAAAAGTAGCTGCAGGATTGTACTTAGAGTCTTAGAGCGTAATATCGCTAACAATATACAGAAAAGGCAGATGTTTATTTCCTTTGGTCTACTATTAAAACATCATAATAATTGATCTGGATAAGATAGAAGAAGTGACATAAGTCCACATAATTTGGTGCAAAATAGTATACCCGCTAGTGAAGAAAGTAGGATATTCTAGTCCGCGTGATTGCCACCCTGGCCTTCGGATAGGGGTCAGATTTACACGCGGGTTGAAATGTCTTACTTTCTTCCCCCGGTGTGTAATATACTAATAATGTTTTATGTACAATAAATGTTTTACATCACCTTTTGATTTACTTCGTTTTATTGATTAATACCAATAATATAAATCCAAGTATACATTCCTAAACTCTTCACCTAGGCGATCACTAAAGCTCACACAAGGCACACATACACATACATGTAGTAAGTAGTTTTGCTGTGCTATGCAGTGTACGATAAAGAGCTGATGATAAACTAATAGCTTTAGACCTTTAAAGTATTTATATATATTTATATCTGACTTGAAAAACCTAAACAGTTTAGTTAGGGGCCCAGATTTTTTTTTTTGCATCGGGGCCCTTGGTTACCTAGCTACGCCACTGTAAACATCTCTGTTGATGAAACCAACAATGCCCTGCGACCGAGAAATATAGTCGCTGAATATATGCTCAAAACCAGTTTAAAGTCAGTTTAGTTATGTTCGTGCCGTGTGTTTTATCTCACTCGTAAACACGTTCGTTCTTTTACTAACAACACAGTTGTAGTCACATCCGGTTCGGGCAGAAGAATATGTCAATATTGAAATACCATTTATATATTCTACTATTCTACATTTTGAAACACCCAGTACTTATACAAATCTGATAATAATGTATTACGTATTACATATATAGTTATTGAGTACAAGCGAGCGGCTACTTTTTCAGTTAATTAAATGCTTTATATTTATTAGTAAATTATCCATTTATAAAACCAATTTATTAATTAAGTAGTCCTAAAAATGTTAGATTGACAACTACATAATAATGTCGATTTAAAATACAAAATTATTCTAAATTTATTATAGTTTAAATACTACTTCTGAACAATTTGTTAAAATAACTTCACTTTGTGAAATTCATTCCTTTGTACGAAGTCGTCTGGGCAAAGTAGTTAGGAGTCAATGATATAGCAACTTATGGATATTTAAAAAAATAAAAACGCTAATATGCCAATTGAAAATTAAAAATAATAACCTCTAAAAAAGGAGTTCACAAGCCCATTTATGTATATACAGTATAGAAATTAAGACATGGTTCACAGGTCCATTACATTTTACAATGGTTACAATTTATGATCTCTATTTAGGATCCAAGCCCACATACGCTGGTTCACCGGCCCTGGGTATACCGTATTCCCTCAACAACTAACAAGTGGAAAACTTAATCATTAATTATATTTAATGTTAATTAGAATGATTGTATGCATATTTTCAATATATCGTTGCAGGCATCTTCAACATGGTACCCATAGAGTTATTACGCATTTAACAACAGTTATTAACACATTATACAAGATTGTTTACATAGCAATTAGATGCACGATACCATTCCTGGAGAAATGCATAGCGGCACATCGTAAAACCGGCACCAGGTTCATGCTACTGCTGCAGCTGAAGTGTTTACTTTGTTCTTATAAGGAGTTACAGAATTTATTGAACTGCTGGCTTCTGAAACCTTCATTCTAACCTCAAAATATATGTACAGTAAATGAATATAATGCTTATATTTCATGCACACATCTTTTTTGTAGATAGATATTTATTTATTTAATATTTATACTGCTAGGTTAACATTCATTAATCTAATTATATCTCATTACCAAATTAAACTTAAAATTAGTCTGACAGTCTAATACATATTTAAGCTGAAGCCAGCTTCATGAAACCCCTTTTCTCCTTTAATCGCTCGCGTTATCTACATTGTTCCTTCCTTGCCTCCTTTCTACAATTTCTACTCTGAATTCTTTTCTCCTTCGCAAGGTGAACTAAATAATACTGATGTTCTTCTTTTAAAAGTTCTTTTCCTCCTCTTCTCAGCCTTCTCCTTTTCTTTGACTTCTTTTTCCGTTACATTTACTTCCTATTAGTTTACTTATATTCATCCTTCCTTGTAAAATCTTCTCTCACTCTTTCCTAGTTCGTTTTTTACTACTCTACTTTTTGCAGTCTCGCACTTTTTTACTTTCGTTATCCCCCTGACTCTTGGCACCTTTTTTCTTTGGTTTTTTTATCTTTTTCAACTCATTTCTTTCTTCATTCTACCGTCCTTCATACTGGAAATATATTATAGTTTCTTTAAATTTGAATGTAATAATACAACGCACGAAAGAATATATGCTTAGTATCTTAGTTATTTGAAAGATGCGCTCTTGTGGCAGAGAGAGAAACTAGTAAATTTGTAAAACACATTTGATGTTTAGCGGTTTGTACAGGCACTTATCATTACTTACATTACTGTATATTACATAAGTTATTGCAGATTGATGACAGTAAACCGTCAGCCGATCATTATGCGTTTTCATTCTATGAATGCTCTTAATAGTACGCACTAAAACATATTTCAAAGTAGGTAAACTGATTATTAAAATGAGTTTGAATAAAAAGCATGTCATAGTTATTAGAATGAAACAATTAACAGCATGAAAAAACTAGGTGTTTCAAAATGTCTATATATTATTTCTGCGAAACTTTCGAAGAATACTATAAGAGCATATTTTCTGTGCGAATTACTAACCAGTAAATTACGAACATTAACTTCAATTACAATTCGTACCCAGTAAACATTTTGGAGTAAATTCTACTTAATTTCTATTACGTATCATGAATTTTTTGTCTGGAACGTGTTCGTTTTCTATTCAGTCGTTCAAAGGAAAGGTCCTTTTTATGAGCTACAGACATTGCAACGACGGTTCACTGCTGAATTAAAAGCGGAGTAGGTTTATGATTTATGACCGGATAATAAAAATATACCCATGTGGGAAAGAAACAGAAATACTTAATGAATGATGTTGGAAAAAGAAAGAATATTATTATGAAAAACTAACACAAAATCTGTGACAGGTAGAGAACTTGTAAAGCGTTAGAATAGAATTGTACGAGTGACTCGAACTTCACCAAATAGGACACTTCACCAAATTGTTTACTGGGTAGATAATTCGGGTTGAAATGAACTAACGAACTGCTTTTTCGGTCTTTTCATGAAGTACGTGTTCAAATAAAAGTCATCGTATTAAACGAATTCAATAAAAATAGCGCGTAGTTAAAGATATGCGTTCATATATCAGCACCGGATGCGTTGTGTCAAATCTTAGTATTATTTCTATGCATAGTTACACAAGGGCATTCAATTATCTGCACTGCACCAGAGTTATGCACCGTTTTGCCAGTACAGGAAAAGGTTTGCTTCCACGAGCAACTTTTACAGGTGTGCTCCGTTTTTTTCCTATTCCTTTCCTCTTCTGCCAAGATACAAAAAGCACCACTGACTAAGTACGCACAACTATATCATATAAGTACGTCAACTATGTACCTCTACAGGTGTTTTGTAATATGTTATTCTCCACTACCAGCAAATCAATATAAATTCTCTTTACAAATTTATTATCTATATTTTATATATATATATAAAATAAACGATATAAAATTTAATTCGGAAACACCTTGTTTCATAGATGAATATTTATTACATATGTTCTGTTCTGCGATGTTAAATTCACCCAACAATTACCTTTTAAGGTAAAAATAAATAGCAAATCTGAGTTCACACACTTGCACACATTTCCATTTACTGTAAAAATATATTCATTGGGCTTACTAATTGCCACTGGCAACTGAGAGAGTAGTAATGCAAGACCATAAATCAGTGTTAGTGACCTCTCAAAACTTGCAGAACCATCCGTGATGAATGCTGGTTAGATATCATGAATAAAACACTACAATATTTCATGAGAAAGTTAACATGAATTTAAAATTAGTAAATGAAATTAAAACAATGGTTGGGTATATTTAATATTAAGTGCCGTTAAAATATACTGCAAAGAATATGTAAGTCTTAATGTAGTTGGCAAGAGCATGGATGGATATTCAATACAAACGTAACTGTTAGAAAATATGGCTACGCTGTCGTAACAGGAGCACGCGCGAAGCATGGCAACATACAACGTTACTAAATCACAATATATAAACCGTAATATCAACTTTTATATCATTTTTGCTAACTGGTCAAATAACTTAAAAAGTCAAAACTTTCCCAATTCTTCTACTATACCGTTCTTGAGATATACGTTAAAACAATATCTTTTCATACTTTGTAGGCCCCTTCCATGTTGAATAGGCACTTTAATTATAATTATATGTCACATATAGCTGATCAAAACGTTTGAAATTTTTTAATTAAATTAAGCACACTTCATATTTAATATAAATATATATTATTTATAAATTCTGTAGAAAAGTGGGTTTACTTAAAATTAAAATAATATTATCTTTGCCTATGTAATTCTATCGTTCTTATCATAAAACTGTCATCCTATATGGGTTTATTAAAGCTCCTGTTCAATAATTTAAGAGCTATTACGTAATGTATGTATCTTATATGGTTATTTGTAGATGAAAGAACAACTCCATACTTTAAATGGACAGGTACTTCTACTGTAACAGCTGAATAAGATTCGATTAGTTATTGCAAAACTGATACAAACGGCTAATATCGGAATATAATTATTGTAAACATCTTTAAAAATAATTTAAGAAATTTAAAGCATCTGTAATTATAATTATTTATTTATAATACATTTATATAAATTTATATGTAAATAAGAAATAATATAATACTTAACACAAAGTAAGTATGTATATTTAGTTTTAAAAGAAATTGTTCATTTATCCCACAAACCAATTTCTTTCATTTTTGTTTGAAAATATTTTTCTAAATTATTAGCACATCTATAATATTCAGTATCTGGTGAATTATATAGACGGCAATTTGAGAAAATACGTCCCATGTCAGCCATGAACAAACGTCTTGTTACATAATACCGGTTTTTTAATCTTTGTCCAATAGTCTGCAAGTCTGTAAATAAATATATATTATTTGTAATTAACCTTTCTATAGAACTGCTAAAACCAGCCAGTGTTTTTGTGTACCACTGTAAAGGGAGTGTTTTCTTCAAATTTTATTGTACGTTATTGTATAAAAAATGGAACAACAGTTTTTGTGCAATGTTCATTGAAAACCCAACAAAAACAATCAGGATCAATTTAATTATTGATGAAAAGCGATATGAAAACGGATTATATAAGGAAATCATTGTAATAAATTTAATAATAATTGTTTTGATTTGATTAACAATCTATAAAGAACAATTAATTATAATACGTACACATTTTTATGTGTTGTGTACATAGTCAAAAAAAGGGCAAGACGGATTATCAAAACATCGTCATGGTATAAAAATAGAACTGAATTGCTAAAAGGAAACATCATTTAACATACCCATTGGATATTTAATATGTTCATAATAGTCAGGAACTTCATTGCTATCAACTGGTTTTAAAAATGGCCACGCCATAGTATGCAGACGGACTGCATTTAAAACGCCTTTAAGAGCTGCAGCAAGTTCATCTGGATCCACACTTTCTTCTAGTGGGCGTCCTAATCGTAGTGGTCTACCAACCGGACGCCATCCTATTTCCCGCAGTCCTGGTATTGATTCCACAGGAATACTACGCACCTTTAAATTATAATATTTTATTTTTATCTGAATTGGGGAACAATGGGCTTGTGTCCTCATTTTTTAGTGGTCGATTTTTCAATTGTTGATTATTGAAATTGATGTTAACAAATGTGTATTGGCGTGTCTATTTTATTAAATATCTAAATATTGACGGAGATATAGCAATTAAAAGATTGAATTGTAGTTTTAGCGCTAGAAATGGTCAACCATATTTGTATGACGTGAAATGCATTTTAACGTCACTTATTTGTTGAGTAGGTAAGTGCTGTGGTAATGTTCTGTAGCTGTTGGTAGTCAAATAATCAAGTCAAATCAAAGAATAATAAATTTTTATTTTATTTAACACTGTTACGGCAGACAAACTATTAAAATTTGAGTGTTCTCTTGAAATATCTGTAAATAATATTTGATATTTTGTTATATAAATACCTATAGCAGAGATTTATGAGCTGTAAGGTTGCACAAGTAATGTGATGTCACATGCATTTGGAATGTGTACAGCGTTGAATCCCTTTAATAATTAAAGAGACAAAATGACTTTTTTAATTGTTAATATCTCTTAACATATAAGGGGTAATTCAGAAATATTTGAACATTTGAGGTTCTAGTAACCCACTTTATCAATATATAGTACACTTTTGTAGAAATTAAGACATAGGACACAAGCCCATTAATTTATAATATGAAATACTTACACCTTCCTTAAAACAAGTTAATCCAGGATGAATTTTTTGCACTTCCTGTTGTCGTTGAGCAATCAATTCTTTAATAATCTGAAAATTTAAACACAATCATTTATTTTCGCAAATTAAAATATATGCATTACATTTTCTATTGTTTTTACCTCCTTTTGCTTTCTAATAACAGTACAAAATTCAGTATAAACAATACTTGGATGCAATTCGCAATGCATTAATTTGGCGCCTTCATATTCTTTAATATGTCCAACATACATAGCTCGGGGAACTTTTATATCCATAGAAAAACCTTGCTTCTTAAAGTAACCTTTAAAATAAAAGTACATAACAATTATGAAAAAATGCTTTCCTAGATATGATTTAATATAGTGACAAAAATTAACACAAACCTGTGGCATATTCATCAGCATATGTTAAAAAATGTCTGATTCCATTTGTAGTACTATAATCTTTGAGATGATTCATTAAATGAGTACCATACCCTTTTACTTGTTCACTAGATGTTACAGCACAAAATACTATTTCAGTAAAACCCTATATTAGAAAATAAAGCAATTCAGTCTATCTTTCAATAACACAAAAACTGAAAACCGATTAAAAAACAATAACAATATACACACCTGCGTTTGAAATGTTCTAAAACAAATTCCACCAATAGGTCTGCCTTCTTTTAAAAGTGCTAAAGTTTTATGCTTTCTGAAACGTAAAATATATTACTGAATCCCTCTAAAGCATCATGTAAAATATTTATATAAATAATTTATGTATTTAAAAATATAAACTTACGGATCAAAAACAAGTTGACTAATATATTCCTTTGGCATCCCTGGCAGCTGATGCGAAAACACTCCATGAAGTCCCAATAACCACAGCATTATCTGTTTCGTAACTGGTTGAGTTAAAGAATTAGCGACAAGCTGAAACTGAATTTTTCGTTGGTTTTCTTCTTTTTTCGCTGCTTCATCTCTTGGTACATTTTCAGGAAATGGATTCTAAAATCATCATACCAATATTATATATACATTGCATTATATATACAGCTAAAATTTATGAAAAAACTATTTTTTTTTTTACCTCTGGCCCTGTTGTATAATTTGGATCATTAATAGTGTTTACTACTTTTTGAACCACATCCTCTTCCAAATCAACCAATTCAGCATCCGCTTTTCTACGTTTTTGAACATTTCCAATCGAACTTGAATCTCCGAAAACTCTCTTGACCGTACCTGACCCGAGAGAATAATGGGCGTAACCACCAGGTGCTGAACTAGACGATGGTGATAACTGGTGAAGACGTTCAAATTCACCTTGTTCTTGTACTACAGTTATATATATTTCAATAATTAATACAAATTTCAAAGGTGTTACAAATTGTTGAATATACCTTTCGGATCTGGTACTGCTACTATTGTAGCTGGAATAAAATCAGGGTTCCAAATTTCAGAGGTATCCGATAATATTTCATGCTCTAACAGTTTCAAAAATGGTGGAAGGTGTGTGAGAACCTTAAGTAATAGAATTAATACATTTAAAGCATGAATAGCATTATATTAATAAAGAATGACAACTTATGACATATTATTTACCAAAGTCTTTTTCTCAGGAGGCATTCTCTCTTGCTCAGTAAAACATTTATGCATAAGTTGTTTAAATAAGGAAGAATAAACAGCACGGAGCAATGATCGTCCAAATACCAAAGTAGTTTCAAAATATGGTAGTGAATCACAAAACGCAGGCACATGACAAAAAACCAGCCATCTAGTAAGAAATTATTTATGTTTAATGTGTTCACTTAAAAATATTTAATTACCGAATGATTAACTACCTCGTATATTGCATCTTATAAGTAACAGATTCTTGTGCCGAAATAGGTTGCCTCCTTATGCTTGGCGCTTCAAAATTCCAATGATTCAAACAATGTAAAAATGTTTTTGCAAGATCATACAATGTAGTACATTGACTATAATCTAAACCAGCACATCTGGGTTAAAGACAATACATTTTTATATCGATTAAAATTAATATCTTCTTAAAGAAATTATTTTATTTATTAAAATCATGTGGTAACTACTTACCTATTGAGGACAAAATTGGTAACAGCTTTCGCAATTGACGGTTCCTCAAAAGGAGGTTTTCCTATTACCCCATCTACAACTGGATCTGTTTTACTTAGGATACTTTTCCTTAATATCTACAAACGTAAAACTAGATAAGTATTTAACATATAGAATTTAATATTAATATCATTTATTGTATATTTATACCTTAAATAAAAAATAATAAACTTTTTTTGTATCTGGATCCTCTTCTCTATGGATTGACATAAAAATATTTTCCACATCTACGACAGCATCTAATAACTTGTTTGCTCTTTCCGGAGTAAGGTCATGCAAATGCGACACATGATTTTCTACAGAGAAAACAATTAGAAATTATATAAATACAACAAAAATATGTTGTTATTACTTACACATACCAAGAGTGTGTGAACAATTCCGGCAAGGGTCTGTAAAAGCAACTAAACATTCATCGGATTTAGATCCCTTTTGGGCACTATGCGGAGATTTCCAGCCATTGCATTTACAATCCTCTGCCTAAATAAACATAATTTATAATAATATTTTCCAAGGTAAACCAACTAAGCAAGTGTATAATCACCTGGCAAAAAGAATATGTAGCTAGTTTGAATAACTTTTTTGTATGGGCCCACTCATGCATTTGTATCTTCCGGAGTTGAATCCGTTGGAGATTACTTTGTCGTGTTGCCATATCAGCCTGTGGAGCTTCTGCAGGAGATGATGCACTTTGCGCTGCTTCAGGACTAGCATTTTCAGAGGTTTCAGGAACATTTTGAGAGCTTCCTGCTACTGGTGAGGTATCAGGCGCAGCACCACTACTGCTGGGCTCTTGTTTAACTACATCTTCTGGGGTTTCCATTATTTAATTCATTCATTCAATAGTTTTCTTTTATTAATTGCTGTCTTCTTGATTGTTAAAAAATTAATAATGAAGACATCGCATATAAAGTGACCTATCTCTTGTAAGAACAAAAAAATATATATTGTTTAACTTATTTAATAAATTTTACTAATTGTTAACAAAAAAAAATATGTAAAATGTTATAATTAAATATTGTTACTATTTATTATTAATAAATTAATATTAAACACAACTGTTTGACACCTATAAATAACAGTTGATAAGCAGGGTAGATGGTTGAGTATTTGACACAAACCGTATTTGACAAGTAGCCAGTTGACATGGAGACAACATAAGAATGACGAATAATCTAAGCAAAGCATGCAACCTATCAAATATAAATCATACAAGTGTAGATGATTGCCATACATATTTAGTTAGGCGAATTTTTGTTTAGGATGGTTTAGAGTGGTATAGAGGTAGTTTTGTTTTTTTAAGTAAATATACCACTGCAGCTTTATTTGTTAAAAAACAAAAAGTAAATGAAAAGCGCTTTTCCACAATTTATTTATTTGAATTAGATATATTACATAGAAATATACGAATATACCTTACATAATACTGCAATAATTATATAATATATATGTGTACTACAAAAATGCAAATAGACTCATAGACAATATAGATTCATAAAATTTGAATTTCTTTTCCATATCATCCATTAATTTCGTTTCATTATGCATCAGGATATTTTGATTCAAACGAATAGTGTGGTCCCGGTTTTTTAATATCTCCATCAAATGTAGCTAGCGAGCCAGGAGTTAATTTTGTTGGAGGTTTAAATTTGGGAAGCTGTTCATTTCGAGACTCATAATGCAATTTTACAAATTCTTGATCAGCAGTGGGCAATCCCTTTGGAACTTCAGGTGCTTCATCTAATGTGTGGAATCTAACATGTTCAGGATCACGTGTTGCATAATGGATTGGTCTATTTGCCAACATAAATTGGTGCACTGATGGACGTTGATAGGCATTTGCCCATGGACCTCGATAATAACCGTCCATATGACCCTCCGGTTGTACATCTCTCTTGGTCTTGTTAACATGATTTAAAGAATTATTTATTCCATTCATTGAAGAATTATTTATTCCATTCATTTCATCCTCGTTATCAGGATTACTTGCTTTAGCTTTGAGCACTTCAAAATTTTTCTTAAAGGTCTCCAATATCCCAATCTTTTGACTTACCAGCTCACCCATAGGAATGTTCTTAAAACATGTGCATTCTTGGTTCGTATACATCTGAGAATAAAAAGAAATAATTAAACATGGTTGTTCTGGATACAAATTAAAACTAAAAGCAATGATTTTATAAATTTACAGACATTTTTTTCCAGCTTATGGTGTCACCAGGACCACAAAAAGTGCCATACTTTTGATATAGACCTACCGTTGAGGTCAATATTTGGATTCGCCCAAAGGTAATTATGACTGGATACAATTAATTTTTTGCGGGAGGGTTAAAAAAAGAGAAGAAATTATTGTATTCGATGAAAGCATTTGGGGCGTGTGGCGCTATTTTGTATAGGAACCCACCATAATTATCTAGTCTACCTGTACTTCTCACGCGAAATCAAATGTATCTAGTCATAATCGAACCAAGATTTTGGGGACAATTTTTTTTTGAACATATAATAAACAACGTATTGACTTAAAATGTCAAACTCAAGTAAAATAATTATTTTTGCATAAGAAACCTCAAATAATAAATGAAGAATAAAATCTTGGAATACTATTAAAAAATTTAATATATCAGCGCTATCTCTGTAGGAGAATCAGAACCTTTGAAACGACCCTAAGTAATATGTATTATAAATAAATTCAAATTCACTCACCAAAATTCCGAGACCAATTATTATAAAATTCATCTTGATGGTAGAAACTGAATTTGGTAAATGATAAAATCGACCTCAATGTATAGTATATATATAACATACTACATTAAAAAAAAAGTAACTTAATTTATATATATTACAAATGATTAAAATTATTATGCATGTACCGATTACTTGTTCATATTATTTGTAAAGTGTATAAACAAAATAATCACATTTTATATAAATATTTTATGCGGTACTAGGTACGTATTTTTTTATAGTTAAAAACAACATTTTCCTTTATATTTAACATTTGAAAAATGAGTCATATTTCTAACTCCCAAATAAACCATCTGAGATAATCTGAGAACGATTGTATCCGTATTTCAATAAGAGATTAATAACTACTAAAGATAAGTAAGAACGTCAACATATAGATGCGTATTAATTTCCTATATTTTCCACTACCATCAAGATCTGCACCGATGGCTGCTCCAGACAGCCTTACGACCAGACCAGATTCAGTTCCAGATTAGCGCTGTATTTTCAGGATTGGATGTTCTTTCGTAATCGGTTATATACAATATATTTATTATATATTATCTACAATTATTTGGAAGAGGCGCTAAAAAGTAACATGGCATGTTAGGAAAGATTGAAGGACATTGATTGAGCATCCCCTGGGCAGGGGTAATATATGTTAATTCTCAACACCAAGTACTGCGATGTATTGCGAGCATAGTATGATGATAAAACTTTTAGTATAGGAAATAGACAGTCGTTAAAGAAGCAATTCTATTTTTTAATAGTGAATATGATCGCAAAATAATAGTAAATGAAAAAGGTTGCATTAAAATTATAATTTCAATTAACGTCTCTGATTTTAATCACAGACTATACTAATTTTAATTATAACGAATTAGATGCACGTAGAATTGATCTATGTTCAATTTGTACTGTTAATTGCTTTTCAGTCTTGTCTTATCTTTTTATTATAGGTAATTAAAGGAGTGCATCAAAAGTTACTGACGTACGATTTTTTTAAGATTAGCATTTTGCAAATTATGTTGTAATACAATTTTGTAAATTTTATTTATCAGGTTTTCTATTAGTGCTGTATGGTGCTGTATTTGCTGCTGCTGTTCAAACTTCACATTAGTTCAGTTCAAGTTTGTGCTTTCTTCCATAATGGATGTGATTATAACCTAATCGCATATGCGGAATAATTATTTTACTTGAGATTTGGTAAGTCCTATTTATATAAAACTAATCTAATTATATAGCGATGCTTTTGAAAATGTGCAAAAAAGATAGCAATAATGCTTATATTAAAGATGCCAAATACATGATTAGTTTTAATGGGCTTCATTCGTTAACATACTGCGTTTCATTAACTGTATATAAGTGATAAAAAGCAACCATCTAATACAAAAATTTGATAATAAAATTTAATATAAAAATCAAGTAAACATAGAGTATTGTTTGTTTCAGATTGGTGTAAAAAGTTCACGATATAAATACAATACACATTATAAAAGTGTACACATAATTGTAGGTCCGTTTCGGGCCTATAAAGGGCCGAGAGCTCAACGCTCTTTATGACATTCGAAATTAAATTAAAAATCTCAAGTGACAGTAACAAATAGTGAGTATTTTTTATAAACATTTAATAATGTCTTAAGTTTCTACATTTTTTTTATATTATCTGATAACTATCAGATTTAACAAATTTTGATATATTATTCTTGGTAAATTTATTTCACCATAATTGTTCACTAGTGCATCATATTTGTAATTAAAGTGCTGAGTGATCCGAATTGTGATAAACTTAATAATTTATTTACTTACGTAATTAGCAATAATTTAAAAATAACATATCAAAGACTAATAAAAAAATTTATTGTGATGGGTGATTGGGAACACAAGGGTGGCCTTCCAAAGAGCCCGGAGTGCTACTCAACATTTAATAATGGATACGATAATTTAAATTATGAATTTGTTAATAACGGATATGAGCCTCAACGATATGAAAGTACTGCAAACTCTAGCCGCTCGTATGAATATAATGGTTATAACGAACCGTATATAGCACCTGCATACCAAAATGCATCACAAGATTATGTTGGGTTTAACCAATTTTTATCTCAATTACAAAACCAAAACTGGCCCCCATCCAATTCTAGAGATCCCACTGCTTCAAGCATGAATTCTTTTCACGCACAGGAAAATAGTTCTACCAAACAAATAGGTATGAGCATTGGTGCAAGCAATTCAAATCTTACACCAACTGCTCTTGAATTTGTTCCTAAACAAAAAAATTATGAAACTACATATTATTCACAATCAAATCCACTCTTAGAAAATGAAAGAGGCGATATGGATGTTACTAAACAATCAGACATAAAGTATGAAGATATCCACGATAATAGTAAATATAAAGCAAATAAAAAGGAATATAAATATGAAGAGAATGTAGACAAAAAGCTTGGTAGAAATCGAAATGAACATAAGGAATATGAGAAAAAAAATGGTCGGGAAAAATATTCTAATTCTGTTGATTGGAGACGTTCTGATGAACCACGAAAATATGAAAGATACAACAAAAAAGAATATGACAGTCGTAACTCTGACAGGTACGAAAAATTTGATAGAAATGATCGTACTGAAAGAAACGGGTCTAGAAATAATCCAATCGAGAAAACAGAGAGAAATGGTGAAAGGCAGAATGGTAGAAATGACTATTATCAAAGTGAAAGGTTTGGGAATGCACGTAATAAACGGAATACATTTGATCCTAAAAATTCTCAAAGTAAACGGAATGGTAGAAATGATTACGAGAATTATGACGAACAAAATGATCAAGAAAGAAGAGGTGGCGATCGTAACGAAGAAAAGATCTCTTACAGAGAATCTGATCGAGAAGATTATAGAAGAGATAATAATCGAGAAGATTTTTATGATAGAAATTATAAGGAGGATAATAGGCAATATCGCAGAGATTCGCAGACTGAAGATAACAGGAGAAATAGAAATTCTTACAGGAATGACTACGAGCGAGATGATAGAGAAATGCGCAAAGAGAGAGTTACTATGAAGAATGATAGATATCAGAGGCGCGGAAATGATAGAGAAGATTTTAATTCTAAACGGGAAGACTATTTCAAACGAGATCAAGAAGTAAATGATTCTGATCGTAAGCGAGGAAAAGATTACAAAAAAGATTCTGTAGAAGTAAAACATAATCTTAAATTTAATGGTAGGCAAGACTTTTTGGAGACTGTGGAATCAGAAGCCCCGGGATCTCAACGTGAACGATTAACAATTGCTCTGGATAGAGGTAGTTCAATTTTCTTACCATTATAAAATATATTACTTTGTGCCTTGGTACTATTTGAATAGCGTTTTAATAATATTTGAAACATTAAATCAACAGGTACACTAGAGTGTTTAGTTTGTTGTGAAAGAGTGAAACCACAACAATCTATTTGGGCTTGCGCTGGCTGTCACCATGTATTACATTTGCAGTGCATAATAAAATGGGCAGCAACTAGTAAAGTTGGTAAGATCTCTTTTATTGCTTACTTTTTATCATGTAACTTAGTTCTGATAAAAATAATCTTAACCATAAACAAAATAATAAGATATTGTTAAGCTTTGTTGATTCTTAATTTATAATTGATAGAACAAGGATGGCGTTGCCCTGCTTGTCAACGTCTGAATTCAAATATTCCAAGAGATTACTATTGTTTCTGCGGAAAAATGCGTGATCCTCCATGGAATAGACAGGATTCTGCTCATTCATGTGGTGAACTATGCGGATGTGGAGGGCCTCCACCTTGCCCCCATAATTGTACTTTATTATGCCATCCTGGACCATGTCCTCCTTGTCAGGCACAAGTTAATAGAAAATGTGGTTGTGGAAGAACTAATAGGTATGTTTAACATCTTAAATTACTGAAATACTGTACAATGTTTAATACATTTAATATTCATTTCAGAACAGTTCAATGTAGCCAAAATGACCCTCTAGTTTGTGAAGCGATTTGTTCTAAGCCTTTAAATTGTGGGGTACATGAATGTAGTAAGCAATGTCATGAAGGTCCTTGTGAAGATTGTGATGTACAAATAGACCAAGGTATGATAGGATCGCATTTTATAAATTTTAATACATTTTCTATTTCAATTTAATTTAAAATCGTTGTTGAATTTAAATTAAAAAATTTTCGTTTATGTGCAGCATGTTTTTGCGGAAAGTCGACAAGGCAAGTTCAGTGTACAGTTGAAACTGCGCATATTACAAAATATGAATGTGGTTCACCTTGTGATGCCTTATTAACCTGTGGAAGCCACAAATGTAAACTCCTATGCCATGAATTACCATGTCCATCTTGTGAATTGGATCCTGCCACTGTAAAGACCTGTCCTTGTGGAAAGAAATCGCTACCACCCGGGTCTAGGAAATCTTGTCTATGTCCTGTACCTTTATGCGACGAAATTTGTAATAAACCATTGAAATGTGGGCCTCCAAGCCAACCCCACACGTGCCAAACAAAATGTCACTCAGGTAAGTAAAACACCTATTATAATTGAAAGTATATTTAGAATATTTTTTGTAGCAATCTGATTTTCAGGCCCGTGCCCTGTTTGTGTATTGGAAACTCTTGTTCGATGCAGATGTGGACATATGGATCGTGAAATTGCTTGCTCGCAATTAACAAGTAGAGCCGATGACGCTCGCTGCCAAAAAAAGTGTACAAAGGTAAGTTAGTTATACATAAATAATTACATAAAAATAAAAATTTTAACAATTCTTGTACCAAATTTAGAAAAGGGAATGTGGCAGACATAAGTGTAATGCATTTTGCTGCATTGCTTTAGAGCATCCATGCCCCTTACCTTGTTCTCATACTTTATCATGCGGATTACACAAGTGCGAACAAAATTGTCATCGTGGAAGATGTCAACCATGTTGGAGATCTAGTGAGTATAATTACAATTGTTGATTTTCTCTTTGAAAATGAAAAAAAAAAATTTGTATATATAAATAGGTTTCGAGGAGCTATATTGTGAATGTGGAGCTAGTGTTCTTTACCCTCCTGTGCCTTGTGGAACAAGGAGACCTCAATGCGATAAACCTTGTACTAGAATTCATTCTTGTACCCATCCAGTTATGCATACTTGTCATAGTGATGTTGAATGTCCTCCATGCACAGTTCTAAGTTCTAAATGGTGTCATGGCAAGCATGAGGTAAAACTGATTGCATACTTATCAATAACTATTAATTATGCTTCGTTTGGATTTTATATGAAATTTATTTACATTTGTAGATGCGAAAAACAATTCCATGTCACCAAACTGATTTCTCTTGCGGCAAGCCATGCGGAAAACCTTCGCCATGTGGACGACATACATGCCAACTTCCTTGTCATACTGGAGAGTGTTTACGAGAGGGTCAGACATGCACACAACCATGTACTATCATAAGAACTACTTGCGAGCATCCCTGCAAAGCTCAGTGTCATGATGGGCCCTGTCCTGATACCCCATGCAAAGAAATGGTATTTTGAAATATCTTTATTTAATTTTAATTTATTCAAATATGATTCTGTAGTTAATTAAGGAAACAATTTTGATTAACAGGTGAAAGTTACTTGCGAATGTGGACACCGGTCAACAAGCCGTGCTTGTGCAGACACTGCAAAAGACTTTCAGAGAATAATCACCGCACGTTTAGCGTCTAAAATGGCTGATATGCAACGAGGCCAAACCGTTGATATACAAGATATAATGAGTAATCGACCTGGCAGTTTGAAAACGTTAGAACCATTTAGTATTGTGAAATACTATTACGTTAAAATTATTAATTAGTTTCTAACTTCTCTTTCAAAAATTAATGTTTCTAGATTGGAATGTACTGAAGAGTGTCGTATCATAGAGCGCAATAGACGTTTAACTGTTGGTCTTCAAATAAGAAATCCTGATCTTAGTGCTAAATTAAGTCCACGTTATTCTGAATTTCTCAAGCAATGGGCTAAACGTGACCCTACTTTTGTGCAAAATATACATGAAAAACTTACTGAACTTGTACAGTTGGCTAAACAAGTAATTACAAAAACTATTGAAACAGATTTCATGAAGTACAAATATATCTAAATTTACTTTATATGTTTCAGTCAAAACAAAAGACGCGTAGCTACTCATTTCAGCGTATGAATCGTGAGAAACGCCAGGTGGTTCATGAAATGTGTGAACAATTTGGATGCGAGGGCAAAGCGTATGATGCTGAACCAAACAGAAACGTGGTGGCTACAGCAGATAGGGAAAAAGTAATTTTTAAAATATGCCAATGTAATGTTGATTGAATGTTTATTGTTATTGAAATTTTCAATTTATTACAGTCTTGGCTTCCAAGTTTAAGTTTGATGGAGGTTGTGCAACGTGAATGTGGTCAACGAAAAGTTCCAGTTCCATCTATGGGGTTAGTTAGAGCTCCACCGAAACCCCCAAAAATCTGATAACATTACAATACACCATAACAATTGTATTTGTAACAAATGGTAGCAGCTATTTTTGCAATTTGTGAACTAAAAGTAATGATATTAATTTTCAGAAAATTTTTCAAGATATACATATATTTTTTGGAATGTGTATGGTGATAATTTATAAATAAGAGGATTGACTTTTATTCTGTTATATATTTATAAAAATATTTTCAGTAAGCGTAATCTGAGCAAATTCAATTATTAACCGCAAATGTTCCAATATTGTCGCTTGTATTTTTCGAAAATTTTAAAAGAAAGTATTTTTTTAATTATTTGTATACTGTATACGAAAAAAGTTATTGTTAAAATATTGTACATTAATGTAATGGTTCAAAATTAAACATTATACACATTTTAATACTACGTATTAGTATTATACAGTATTCAAAATATTATTCTAACAAGTTGATTTTTTTTTTATCTCAAGTTACATTGGCATCCCGTTGAATTTCATCTTATCTAAATTCAGTTTATATACAATTTTGATAATCATTAAAATCGAAACAATGGTACATTTTGTTTATCTAAAAAAAATTCATCTCAAGTCCTTTATTTAAATTAAATATCTGCATTTTTAATTGGGAAAGTAGAATTAATTTTTAATGTACAATCTTTCTGCAATTCTTCATGTAGGTCTTCCTTCTTTTTACTTGTTGAATAATTTGAAAAT